>CM035125.1:42840513-43425270 GCA_020205555.1 Panax stipuleanatus
TCGTTGGGCAAGGTGGAGCATTTGCTTCTGACTTCTTGCAATAGATGGACCGGCTCCGACTGTAGTTGGCGGTGGTGAGGGCGATGAAGAAGGTGGTATTATTATGTAGCCCTCACCCCTAGGATGTGACATTGTTCCCTTCCATGCTCTGTATGTCAATATTATCTTATGATCAATGGCCACCATGGGCTGCTGAATAGGCTCTGAAGCATCCCACTGAACTCATGCCTTGCGACATAATTCAGTGATGAAAAAACTGTGTACCAATCCGTCTGTTGTGCTGCCTCGTAAGGCCTTATCAATTGATTGTTGGATCCACATGCCGACGTCCACTTTAGAAAATTCCACGATATTTGGCCTGTCATACCATGCATGTACTATGCCATAGAGAAGTCGTGCTCTGTCCACCGTAACTTCAGTCTGGTGAGTTGAAGGCATGAGCCGAGCGCATATGAAGGCGTACCAAGCCTTTCCATATTTGCTCAACTAGGAATAAGGAAACGTGACTTTGATGTCCGTTCCAGGCTTGGTGACCCACTGTGTACCGGGTTTGCAAAGGCAATCAATTATGTCGTCCAAGTTTGGAAGGTGGTCTTCATAGCGGTTCCCCATTGGCGTCTCCAACCCAAAGTGTTCATTGATTGCCCCGTGGTGGAATGAAACCGACTTGCCTCTGACTTGCACAACTCGTCCCTCATGCTCTATGGTGTTGGCATAAAACTTTTTTACTATGTTGATCACTGCGGGGCGTGGTTGTTCTACCAACTAAAACCATTGGCGTTCAGCTATCATTAATGCTATGTCACCACCCAAATTTGCATCGGGTGTCAACCCTCGTTCCGGAACAAGAGATTTCTTAGTGATGGCGTTGTAACGAGCTGTCGTCGTTTCGCTCACAAACTTGAAAGTGTCAAAAGATGGGCAAGTTCCAGATGTAGATGTTCTAGGCCGTTTTGAAGACATGATTGGGAGCTTTTCATTGAAAAGTTGATTCGGACAATTTGACAAACACTTGGCGTGCACCTTTTGTTATCCCACAAACCTAGTTTCCTTGCAAACACAATCTAGCCCACAAATTAGTGATAACAACCTTGGGTCTTCAGTAACCCAAGGTATCCCAATCACAATTCAAGCAAGAATAACTAACAAAATTGAATAAAATAGGAATTGCAATGAATAAGAACAATTCAATTTTGTTACCTTTTAAAAGTTTAATTCCTTGGTTGTTATTTCTTACCCTTTGTGAAGAGGAGGTGTATATTAAGAATGTGTATGGTGATTTGAGATGTTATATATGTGGATTGTAGAATGTAGAGAGTGTGATGGAGAATTGCGTAAAGAGGTCACGAATTAGGAGAGAGAATTTGAGTAAGCTGAAGACTCGTGGTCTGGGGTAATGAATGTTGTGTTTGGGAAGATTAAATCAGAGAGGGGTGTAGATTTAGGTTTTATATTGATAGGAGATGTAGAACTATGGTGGAAGTAGATTAGGAGAAGGAGAATAGGAAGTTGAAAGAGAAGCGAAAAAGGGTTTGAGGTTTTAGGGGTACACGAGCTGTTCAAAAAAACTGTGTTTAAATCTGATTTTGTTGCGACGCGCGGTACGCGCTTCTGGCTACGCGCTCAGCGCTGGCACGATTTTAAAAGAGGCTTTGTTTTCCGTATGTACTGCACGGTCCGTGCATTTTGAAGCCCGCTCAGCGCTTGCCTGAGCCAGTCATTTGATTTATTTCTGCATAGGCTGCTCTGTCAGCGTCGTCTGTATGCCTTTTACCGCGCGGTCAGCGCCTTCCCCATACTTGAAGTTTTTACCCTTTTGTTTTCCTGCATGATTGTAAATCCACTATCAAAATCCTAATAATTCTAAAAAAAAATTCTATCAACTAAAAATTACTACCCATGGCACAAATGTTATAAAAATTATGGGTTGCCTCCCACACAACTTCCCTTGTTTAACGTCGTTAGCTCGACTGAACTTCAATTATTTATTCAGAAGTCAGCTCTATCAATGTCACGACTTCGACCTCCTCAACTTTACTACTCTCCATAAATGGCTTCAGCCTATGCCCGTTCACTTTGAACACATTTCGTGAATTCGAATTCTGGATATCAACTGCACCATGAGGAAAAAAGTTAGTAATCACAAATGGTCCCTCCCAGCGAGAGCGTAATTTTTCTAAAAATAACTTTAATTGTGAATTAAAAGAAGGACTTTCTGGCCCACAGTGAAACTTTTCCTTAAGATATGCTTATCATGAAAGGCTTTTGTCTTTGATTTGTACAGCTTAGAACTCTCGTATGCTTCGTTACGTAGTTCCTCGAGTTCTTGTAACTGCAACTTCCTGTTGACGCTAGCTTGGTCCATGCTCATATTGCACTGTTTTATAGCCCAAAAAGCTTTATGTTCCAGCTCAACCGATAGGTGACATGTGAATGTGGTCTTTTCCTGGTCTTCTGGGGCGATCACAATCTGGTTATTACCTGAAAAGCCATCTAAGAAGCAATAATGAGAATGCCCAGATAAACGTTCTAACATTTGATCAATAAAAGGTAAGGGAAAGTGGTCTTTTCGAATTACAGCATTTAACCTTCTATAATCTATACACACTTTCCAACCTGTTTGCATCCTCGTTGGCACTAATTCATTATCGCCATTTTTGACAACCATTATACCTGATTTCTTTGGGACTACCAACATGGACTTACCCATTGACTGTCTGGGTAGATGATTCCTACATCAAGTAATTTGATTACCTCTTTCTTCATCACCTCCATCATTGGTGGGTTCAACCGTCTTTGTGCATCTCTTATTGGTTTATCCCCTTCCTCTAACAAAATTTGGTACATGCACATTACGGGACTAATCCCCTTTATATATGCTATTGTCCAACCAAATACTGCGATGTGGTCCCTAAGGACTCTCAATAATTTCTCCTCCTACACTTTGGTTAGATTACTAGCAATTATCACAGGTAAAGTTTCATTCGACCCTAAATATGCATATTTTAAGTGTGCCAGTAATTGTTTTAATTCAAGAGTTGGAGCTTGCTCACAGATGGTAATAATTTTAATGTGTTACAGGTAATTGAATTAATTGTACTGCATGCTTATCTGTGTGTTTAGGCAATGAATATAGTGCAGCTACGGATTCCTTCAATTCCTGACTGTGCTCAAGTTCATACGTCCCATCCATGTCCAAACTGATGGAAATAGCCACCTCCAAGCTGTCTCTTTGAATTTGCTCAAAAGTTTTTTGCACTAGAGAATCACTCATATCAATTGCAAAAACCTGAAAAATATCACTAGGGTACCTCATGGCATCGTAGATATTGAACTGGATTTTTTCGCCATCTAACTTCATTGTCAAGGTCCTGTTGTGAACATCGATCATGGTCCTTGCTGTCTTTAGGAAGGGTCTTCCTAACAAGATATGTGATGGGTCCGGGGATATATCATCTTACGTGTCCACAATGTAAAAATCTGTAGGAAGATTAGTTTGTTTACCTGCACCAAGACATCTTCAACTACCCCTCAGGGGTAGGTGTTAGTACGATCAGCCAATTGAATAATCACACCAGTATTCTTCAAAGATCCAAGATTCAGAGACTTATAAACAGATAGTGGCATTACATTAATTGAAGCACCTAAGTCTAGCATGGTCTTTTCAAATCTAGTGTTTCCTATTTTACATTGGATCGTAAACATGCCTGGATCTTTGCACTATGGTGGCATTTTTCTTTGTAAAACAGCCGATACATTTTCCCCAACCATGACTTTTTTATCATTCTTCAGTTTACGTTTATTAGTGCACAACTCTTTCAAAAATTTAGCATATCGTAGCACTTGTTTAATAGCATCAAGTAGTGGTATATTGACTTCTACCTTCCTAAATGTTTCTAGAATCTCTTTATCCTGTTCATTTTTCTTTGAATTTCTAGAATTTCTATGAGGAATGGGTAGAGGAATGTTTATTTGACAAGGAGGGTTAGGGTGTACCTTAGGTATTACCGGTTCCTCCTTTTCTTGCTCTTTCTCATACTCAATTGTAGCTTTTGGTGTATCCATCTGTTTTCCACTTCGCAGGGTTATAGCACTGGCATTCTCCTTTGGGTTCACAATAGTCTATGATGGAAGGTTTCCCGAACCTTGCGAGTCCAATCGTCCTACAGTAGTGGCTAATTGGCTCATTTGACTCTCCAAGCTGTGGATGGAAGACTTCGTTTCTTGTTGGGACTGTTATGTTAGATGTATGAACTGTTGTGTCTGATTCATGAACTGTTGTTTTTGGTTCATGAATGTCTTTAACATATCTTCCATAGATGCTCTAGGATTGGACGGTGCTGCCGGTCTGGGTTGGTACTATGGCTGATTTGGCTGAAACTGTGGTCTAACTAGGTAGAATCCTTGTGCATATGGCCTAGCACCCCCATAACTGAAGTTCGGATGATCCTTCCATCCGGGATTGTAAGTGTTAGAGAAAGGATCATATTTTCTCTGCGGCTGAGCTTCGTAATTTCCTACTGCATTTGCCTGCTATTCGGTGTTCTCCTCTTGAAATGTCAGACATGCATCTATAGGGTGCCCCACAATTAAACAGAGTTGGCAAGCTTGTGCAACTGGTGCATTACATG
The DNA here is from genome assembly GCA_020205555.1 of Panax stipuleanatus. NCBI lineage: Eukaryota > Viridiplantae > Streptophyta > Magnoliopsida > Apiales > Araliaceae > Panax > Panax stipuleanatus. The sequence goes on from CM035125.1 coordinate 42,845,145, forward strand.
TAGCTAATTGTTTCACCAAAGCAGTTAAGTCAGAAATCTGCTGCTCTACATTCGTCGTGCTTACCTCACTTACCCTTTGCGCCGGATGATCATTCTGTGTCCCATACTGTTGTGCATTAGCAGCCATATTTGCAATCAGATTCTTTGCAGCCTCTGGTGTTTTATCCACTAATGCTCCTCCACGAGCAGCGTCGATCATGATCCTATCCATCGGTATGAGCCCTTTGTACAAGTAGATGATGAGGTGTTGATTGTCGATCTAGTGGGGTGGACAGCTGGAGCACAACTTCTTGAATCTCTCCCAGTATTCATGCAGTGTTTCACCACTGAATTGTCGGACTCCGCAAATATCCTTCCTGATGTTGGCTACTCGCGAAGTAGGAAAGTACTTCTCCAAAAATAGCCTTTTCATGTCGTCCCATGATTGTACTGATCCCGAGGGGAGATAATATAACCAATCTTTTGCTAAATCCCCTAGTGAGAATGGGAAAGCTCTCAGCTTAATCTGATCTTTCGTGACATTATGTGGCTTTATGGTGGAGCACACAACATGGAATTCCTGCAAATGTTTGTACGGATCATCACCTGTAAGACCACAAAAAGTAGGCAAAAGGTGAATTAGTCCAGATTTTAGTTCAAATGAAACATTTAAAACAGGATATTCAATACAAAGAGGTTGTTGAGTAAGATTAGGAGTTGACAACTCTTTCAAAGTCCTGTTATTTGGCACCGCCATCTTCTCATCTAATTCGCTTGAAGAAGAAGATTGATCCGAAAGAAGTGAGAGTGCGATGTTTAGGCTTGGTGATTGAGCTTCGTCGGAATCTGCAAGTGAACCTTGGGTTTTCTGAGCTTCCTTTCGAAGCCTTCGTGCGGTTCTCTCTATTTCTGGATCAAATTTCAAATCAAGATAGTGAGAGGATCGAGGCATAAAATAAAATAATAATAAATAAAATATATGAAAACAATTGAATAACTAAAAATCAAATAACACTCCCCGGCAACGGTGCCAAAATTTTGTAGCTATCGTCTAGCATTACAAAAGTTACTTACCAAGGTTCTACTAATTCAAGAATTAGTATAGCAATAAGCAAGGATCGATCCCTCAGAGAGTGAATGGTATTTTAATTATCCAATGAATCCAATGAATTGGGGGTTTAGTTGTTAAAAATAGTTTAACGAACAAAAGTGAATTAAGAAGAAAATATCAATAAGTAAAAGAGTTCAATTCTTTAGTTCAGTATCCCCTTTTCACAATTATAAATTAATCAAGTTATTATACTATTTATCCTTTCAACGAGATTAATAATCCTAGATAACCGCGATCGTAAATTACCCGAAATTCTCCTTAAGTGTAGATCTAATGCGACGATTGCCAACAAAAGATTCTATCTAACATACAACCTAGATCTATCAGCCTAGATTTAATATGATAGAAGCATTAAAGATGAGAATTAGATTATTCCAAGTAATAATTACACAATCAGAAATTATTTAAATTGTCTTCTGAAAACCTTAACAATATTTTAAAGCTTGACCACAGTATAATACTGTTAATTGCTACTTAGATTAGACACACTTCGTTTGCTTAAAATATGTCTTAATCTAGCAGATGATATCAATTTATTAATTTAACCCTGCAAAAACCAAATTAATCAATTGGATAACACATATAAAAGTTCATGTAGATAGTTAGAAGATGAAAGAATAAATAATAAATAAACTTAATCAAACCAGTAATTATTAATCAGGTTCAACATCCCTTCAAAATTGAATAAAAGAATTAGCCTGACATGCCTTGATGAATAGCCTCCAAGAAGTAAGATGAGAATACTAGATCTAAGATAGCAAAACATAGGAAAACCACTCCTATTTATAGCCTAGACAAAACCTTAATACAATTAAGGTAAGTCCCAATCCTATTCCTATTCAACTTATCATTAAAACCCTAAAAATCCTGTCAGGCTGCCAGAGCAGCGCGGTCCGCGCTTTAGTTCCTTTGTTAACTGTGCAGTCAGCTCTTGTATGGCAGTGTCTTGCTCCCGTAACTGCGCGGTCCGCGCTTTATCCTTTGTTACCACAGTGCGATCAGCGCACCAGCTGCAGAACCTCCATCTTGTTATCGCACGGTTAGCGCTCTTTTTAATTTATCCACAGCGCGGTCCGCTCTTGTCTACCAGCTTTGCCCGAAAACCATTCTTTTGCACACAAGTCCATTCCAACCCTATTTCATGTATCATAAACATAAAACATCCAAAAGTAATACGAATAATACCTAAAAACTTACAATATAACAGGCTTAACGAGACCAATTCATAGGTTTTTAACCTACTCATTAACCATATCTTCAAGTCTCCGCAGTTCATCCGTTGAGCTGCCTTTTGCTGCTTTCACTCGGGATTGAAGTTATGGTTCTGCATGACCCTCATGGTAGTGATTTGACTTTATTTGGACTTGATTTTATGTTAAGTTGGCAAAATGACGGGGTTGTCTCCAAGATTGACAGGGTTTTCGACTGTTTCTCTGGTTTGTCTCCGAGTTTCAATCCCAGCCGACTCTATTTTTCCTCAGGGTTGTCTCCCATGGTTGATTTGATATCCCGAGGTAATCTCTGAGGTTTGTCTTTGATCTCCCGGGGCCGGGGTTTGGCTTTGATCTTCCGGGGTTGTCATCGGGGTTGGATTTGATCTCTCGGAGTTGTCGTCGGGGTGTAGTTGATGCTTCCAAGATGTCTCTAAAGGTTGATTTGGTATCTTGGGGTTGTCGTTGGGGTTTGATTTGATCTCCCAGGGTTGTCGTCGGGGTTTGGCTTTGATCTCTTGGGGTTGTCGCCTGGGTTTGGCTTTGATCTCCTGGGGTTGTCGCCAGAGTTTGGCTTTGATCTCCCGGGGTTATTGCCGGGATTGGATTTGATCTCCCAGTGTTGTCACCGGGGTTGGGCTTTGATCTCCCGGGGTTGTCACCGGGGTTTGATTTGGACTTCCAGGGTTGTCTCTGGAAGGTAAAAGACGATTTTTCCCTCCTGCAGGGTTAGTAACAGGAATGCAAAATTTTGAGTGTCTACAGATGCCCCTCTTTCTCATGTTTATGCAATGCAATGGAATGAACAGGATAAAGACTGCTAGACACTGGAAATATGATACATAAAAATGTAACGCAATGTATGATATAATATGTTATGCTATATGCATCTGCGATGTTAGCTGCTATGGTATTCCATCACTGACCGCTTCTGCCACTTCTGCTGGGGATGAAGTTGTCCATGATGGTTTTCACTGAACTCTTTTGATGCCTACTCGAACGGTAGTTTTCAAAGCTTTCATCACCGGATCTTTCCCGATGCTACATTGGGTTGAAGCCAATGGTTTACATTGTTCGTCAGTGCTACCAAGACTGATTCTACGAAATGTTGTAGAGATGTTTTTAGGATCCCTGCTGGGGAGATTCTTCCTTGGCTGATACTGCTCGACCTCTCTAAATTTGACGTTTGGGTTGTCACTAACATTCTTTGTCTTCAGATACACTTTTTGACTTTTCCTCCGCTGGGGATGTTCCTCTTATGACGAGTGACCTCATTGGGAATTCCTGATACTTATCCTGATGATAGCTTACACCGATTTACATCATCGGATCTTTCCCGACGCTTCATTGGGGTTGTCGCCAACAGTTTGGATTGTTGCCCGGTTGATGCCGACATTTCTGCCGGGGATAGAATTCTCACTATCTATTCACATAATAGTTGACAATGATTTGACCATCATCGAACCTCCTCGATGCCTACCCGAATGGCAGTTTACAATGGTCGACTGAACTAATTTGATTAGATACCTACTTGAATGGTAGTTTGCAGGGTTTGACCATCACCTAACCTCCTCGATGCCTACTCGAATGGAAGTTTACAACTGTCGATTGAACTGACTTGAAGCCTACTCGAATGGTAGTTTGCAAAGCTTGTTCATCATCGAACCTCATCGGTGCCTACTCAAACAGTAGTTTACAACGGTCGGTTGAATTGAATTGATTTTTACTCGAACAGTAGTTTGCAGAGTTGACCATCACCGAACCTCCTCGGGGCCTACTCAAACTGTAGTTTACAACGGTCGGTTGAACTGACTTGAAGCTTACTCGAAAGGTACTTTGCAGGGTTTGACCATCATCAAACATCCCCGATGCCTACTCGAACAGTAGTTTACAATGGTCGATTGAACTGACTTGAAGCCTACTCGAACGGTAGTTTACAGGGTATGACCATCATCGAACCTCCTCGATGCCTACTCGAATAGTAGTTTACAACGATTGGTTTGAAATGACTTTAAACCTCGGCTGGAGATTTGTATAACAGATTCCGTCATCGGTTTTCCTCGAGAAGGATAGTTTTCCACGATTTTCATCATCGGATCTATCCCGATGCTACGCTGGAGTTGTCATCAACGGTTCACAATATCAGACAATTTGACCTTCGTTGAAGTAGTTCTCAACGGCTTTCATCATCGGCTCTTTCTTGATGCTACGCTGGGTTTGTCGCCAACGGTTTGCATGTTGGGTTTGTACGAAATCATGGGCGTAATTAAATTGTAAAATTAGCGGTAGCATGGTATATCAGAGTTTAAAAATTTCTACAAAACCAATACCCAGATCATCCTTTATGCAAATTATTAATTTAAAAAAATAAATAAGAAGTTATGGAATCATACTCTTGTAGAACAAAGCTTCCACGGGTACGAGTTCAACTCCTTATTCTTCGTGATCTCTTTGAATTTCAGGGTTACATTCCTTTCTTTGATCACCGTTAGCCACCCAAGTGTTTGGCCTCTAGAGGTGATCCACCAAGGAAAAGGAATTATTCAAGGAGGGTGGTTGGCTAAATCCTAGTTTTCTATCCTCTATTGAAAAGGAGTACTCTCCAACAATTGGAATTGCATCATCTGATATCTAACATAAGTCTCCTCTTATATAGATATTGGTCAACCCTTCTAATCCTATTAGACATAGGGTTTCATTTAATTAATTAAACTCCTTTAATTAATTAGTCTTCCTAACATATTGGCATTAATTAATTATATTCCTTTAATTAATTTGCCTCCTAATCTTATTAGGAATAAATGAGAGTACTAATATTAAATTAATTCCTAACCTCCTTTAGAAATTAAAATAATAATAATTATAATAATATTAATAAGACTCCTTTTATTTATTTATATTTAATATTTCCAAAATATTAAATAATAAACATTAAGTTATTTAATTTATTCTATCACCATAGATTAAATTATTTACACTTAATGCATTATTACGATTATGTCATTACCTTCTTAAATAATTATTCTTCCTTTTATGGTGTGACCCTTTAGGTTCTCCATATTATACCGGTTGTGAATAAATCAATTAGAAAAATTCTAATCTTATTTAAATAAATAAATTAAACTAATAATCTATTTAAATAAATAATATTTATTCTATAATATGGATAAGCCTCCCTAGTGATCAACGACTTTCTAGATAATATAGATTTCAACATTAATCAAAAAAGAACCTGTGAGTAAATAGTTACCGTACAATTCAATTCTTCCACCATACAATGTCCCAATTAAATATAAGATATGAAATTACTGTCAAGTCTTATTTTATTTAATTATATGTATTTCGATTAGAAAATGCACAACTCCAAATATTGCAAATTAAAAACTCCTTTCTAATTCCATTCTACTTTGGCCAAGGACTACTGGATTGTCATTTAACGAATCACATAGGACATATCTCTTCTTTTACTAGAAGTGGTAGATTCTTTATTGATCATTCATTATCTCCATATGAAACTCATTATACCCGAGCATACCCTTTGATATAACCTAAAGGTCTTTAAGGAATAAGTCAAAGTATAATTCATTACACACAAGATACTATGATGATCTCAAGTCCAAGGATCACTTGTACTACTATCATATTAGGAATTCCTATTGACAAGCAAGTAAAACTCTATTAGGTATTCCATAGCGAGTCACGTTCAGTGAACTTATTCTCTAATAAGCACCTACATACTTGCTTTAGTGTCTCCACAAAAATAATCATGAAATCGATCATCCTCATCCAATGAGCAAGCAACATATGTACCAATCTATCCGGATTTACTAATTCCCTTTTTAGTAATCCAATAATTGAGAACTATTTTAGTTTTAAGCTTTCTAAGAATTTAGATCTCATTAGCATGATCAACATCATGATCCTAAAAGCATTGCTTAAAGCTATGGGTTATTTACATATTATAAAAATAACATCATGTAGATAATTAAATGTCTTTAATAAATGAATACTTTTATTACTAAATAAATAAGATTGTATCCAAAGTATATGCTTTATCATCATACATGATTGGCTTGTATGCATACTACTTTCAATCTCCCACTTGCACTAAAGCCAATCGCCGTGGTATCTCATACCCATCTTCTCTAAGTGACGATCAAACTGCTGTTATGTTAAAGCATTAGTAAATGGATCTATAATGTTGTCTTGAGAGTCTACACGCTCTAAGGTGATCTCTCCTCTTTCAATGATTTCTTTAATCAAAGTGCCGTAACACATGTTTAGATCCAAGATAAGACATAGAAACTATTCCCAGTTCTGTAATGAACTTTTCATTCGAAATATCAACTTGTAGCTTCACTTACAGTTATATACTTTGTCTTTGTCACTAACACAACAACTTTTTGCTGTTTGGAACCTTTTCAATTCACTGCACCACCTTTCAAGGTAACGACTTACCCTAAAGTGGATTTGCTGTCGTCTTGGTCAGTCTGAAAACTTGAGTCTGTTTAGTCCTCTAGTTTAATTCAGACCTAACATGTGTCATGATGGCATCCTTAGTGTCAGTTAAGTACTTTAAGATGTTTATCACTATCTTATAGTGATCTTCTCCAGAATATGATTGATCAACATCAAGTCTTGTATATTTCATTGCATACATGATAGTAACTCATGCGATCTCCTTTTATTGAGGACAATTTTAGAGAAATACACTCCATGACTCATCATCATAAGACACCTTTTAGAGTTTACCATGCTAAACGCCTTTAGCATCTAATGAATATATGTTCCTTGGGTTAAGCCGAACATCCTTTTAAATCTATCTATACATATTTATATCCCCAATGTAGGATGTCCTACCCAAATCATTCATGGAGGAATGTTTAGACAACTAGATTTTAATTGATTGTAGCATAGGAATATTATTCCCTATCAGTAATATATCATCACCATATAATACAAGGAATGAAACAGCGCTCCCACTAACCTTCTAGTACACACATGGTTCATCCTCATTTTTAATAAAGTCAAAATCTTTGATTGTCTCATTAAAACGGATGTTCCATCTACGAGAAGCTTGCTTCAATCCATAAACGGATTGTTGCAGCTCATATACATGATTTGCTTCAACCATTGAAATAAATCCATCTAGTTGTATCATACATACATTCTCCTCTAATAAGTATATTTGAGGAAGGGCGTCTCCACGACCATTTTTCCAGATCTAGTAATAATAAGCTGCAATCGCAAGTAAAATTCAAATGATCTTGTGTATTGCTTCAAAGATCCATTTTAGATTTTGTGGTCATCTACCATTTCTCTGAGTCTTAATTACTCATAGAATGTTCGTAATTCAATAGATCATCATCGTTCATGATGTGTACCTCATCGTCATCCTTTATGACAAATTCATACCTTTTAGTTATCTTCAGTACTCTTCCAGATTTACGAATAAGGTGTTGTATAGTAGGTGTCTCTTCTTGGACAGGTTCATCCAATTGATCTGTAATGGTTTGTGGTTCTTGAATTTCTTCAAGATCTATTTTCCTCCCACTAGCCCCTTCAAGGATAAACTCCTTTTCCAAGAAGGCGTTGTATTTCGCAAAAAACACCTTTTGCTCAGTAAGATTGTAGAAATAGTATCCCAAACTTTCTTTAAGATATCCCACAAACATGCGCTTATCAGATATTTTCCCAAGCTTGTCATTTTGAAATCTTTTCACATAAGCTGGGCATCCCCAAATCTTAACATGCTTAAGACCAGGTTTCCTCCCTGTCCACATCTCATATGGAGTCTAGAGGACGAATTTCGAGAGGACCATATTTAGTAGATATGCAGCCGATTCTAGGGCATAACCCCAGAAGGAAATTGGAAGATCGATAAAACTCATCATGGAACAAACCATATCCAACAATGTTCGATTTCTCCGTTCAGATACTCCATTTAACTGTGGTGTACCTAGTGGAGTCCATTGTTAGATTATACCGTTATCTTTGAGATAATTGAGAAACTCACCGCTTAAGTATTCTCCACCTCGATCTAATTGAAGAATCTTAATATTCTTGCCTGTTTGTTTCTCTACTTCACTTCTGAACTCTTTGAACTTTTTAAATGATTCAGACTTGTATTTCATTAAACACACATATCCAAATCTTGAGTAATCATCAGTAAAATAAGAATACCCTCCTCGTGCATTCGTTGTGATTGGTCTACAAACGTCTGTGTGAACTAACACTAACAACTCTGTAACTCTTTCTCCTTTTCCACTAAAAGGAGATTTAGTCATTTTACCCATGAGACAAGATTCACAAGTTGGATATGATTCATAATCAGATAGCTCTAAGAGCCCATCCTTATGCAACTAGGATAATCTTGTTTCATTCATATGACTGAGTGTACAGTGCCACATATAGGTATAATTAACATCATCTCTTTTCCTTTTCTTAGTTTGTTCTATTTAAAATATATTTTCATTCAAGTCAAGTATGTAAAGTCCATTTCGCAAATTAGCAACACCATATAAAACATTATTTTTATAAATAGAACAACTGTTGTTCTTTATTATAATTTCAAATCCATCCATATCTAATACAGAATTTGAAATAATGTTTCTAATGATATTCAGAACAAAATAACAATTATTTAAATAAATGAACTTGCCCGTAGGCAGTGCTAAACAATAAGTGCCTACAGCTAATGCAGCAACCTTTGCTCTATTTTCCACTCGTAGGACAACCTCATCCTTGTTCAGCTTTCTACTTCTGACCAGTCCTTGCACAGTATTACATGTGTGAGAACTACAGCCGGTATCCAATACCCAACTAGAATTTTGACTTTCAAAAAAATTAATTCCAATCATGAACAAACCTTGATTGGAAGTCGAAGCTTCTCCAAACTTCTTCTCTGCCAGAAACTTCTTGCAGTTCCTCTTCCAATGACTCGGCTCGTTGCAATGGAAGCACATTCTTTTGCTAGCTAGATCAGGTTTCTTTTAATCCTTCACTTTTGCCTTGCCCATAGCCTTCTTAGATTTCTTCTTTTTAGAAAATACCTTGGGCCTCTTCCTTTTCTTGGAAGAATCATCCATCATTAAGACATGGTTCTTCTTGGATAGGAAGTGACCTTCTGTAGTTTTCAACATGTTAAGTAATTCAGGCAAACTGACATCTAACTTATTCATGTGAAAATTAACAACGAACTGCGAGAAGGTCCTAGGGAGTGACTGCAAGACTAAGTCTTGACTCAACTCTCCATCCATGATGAACCCAAGCAGTCCTAAGCATTCAATCAAATTGATCATCCTTACGACATGAGTCTTGACGGCAATGCCCTCGGTCATATCTTGCAGTCCTACTTTGTTCACCATACAACTCCTTGAGGTGAAGCAACATAGTAGGAGCATCCATGTTTTCATGCTAACGTTGAAGCTCGTTATTCATGGATGCGAGCATGATGCATTGAGCCACATATGCATCATCTTGCCACTTTACAATAGTGGCAATCTCTTCCTCCGAGGCTATTTCTGGAACAGTTCCAAGGACAAGTGAATTGAGAACATAAGAAATTTTTTCAGCAGTGAGAACTATTTTCAAATTCCTTAATCAGTCCGTGTAATTTGGTCCGGTCAGTTTGTTAGCATCAAGTATGCTACGTAGTGAAATTAGTGATTTTGACATTTTTAAATTTCTGTATGTAAAAGTACAACATTTTAGCAAACATTCATTTAATTAATTCTATATACCAAAATAAATTAGGTCTTATTTTAAATTGGTATCTCCCATTATTTTCTTCAAACTATATTACACTCACTTATATAGTCCGACAACATCTAATTAAAGATTTGCTAGTAAGAATAAGGATCTCATTTCAAATGTATATAGCCTTGTGTGTGCACAACAAACGATATATAAATAAATAGGTAGACAACTCTTGTCAATTATATCGACATGTAACTTCTTGTATTCTGCCTCTTAGATCATAATGGTCAAATGTGTGGACATCCAAACTAAAATAATTTAAGTTAAGTCCAACCTAGCACTCCATATATTCAAAAAAGAAAAATATTGTCCTTGTGTGTGCACAACAAAATATTATTGTTCAATTAACTTTATAAGCATCAAATGTGATTAAATTAATATCTTAAATACGCATTACTCGACTTATGTGTGCACAACAAACTCGTATTAAATATTTAATACTCTATTAATTTATCATGCTAGAAGGAGACGTTCGATATTCCAAATATCTTTGAACGCTTTAGACTTAATATAATTTTTTTGAGGGATTTGTTATTATTTGTCTAATCTTGTTTAGCACGCATGCATATATATATATATATATATATATATATAGTATGCGTCATTTTATTAAACATGCGAAGCATGTTTTGCATAAAATATAATATATATAATACTTAGTATGCACATATAGAATACTATATTCTACCCGGATTGATTATGGACTTTTATTCTAGTTTGGTTCACTAGAGACACTAAGTGAACCAAAAGATCAAACCAAGGAGTGCAAGAATTTAAATTTAAACGTAACTATTACATTTAAACCCGGGCTCCATACAAACGGGTCTTCACGCGCTCCTTGCTCCTTGGTCTCCAATTTTTTAAAGATAATTCTAACAATTTCTATTACATTAAACTATTTAAATTAAATAGAAACCTTGATCAGTAGTCAAGGGAAAATACATAGGAGGGAGATAAAATTTTACATCAAGAAAAAACCAGAGAAGACGAGGTACGCATACCACATTTAATAAAACTCACTCATTCAAGCATTCAACTAAAATAAAATCCAATCGCATTGGTCAATAGTCCCATAATCAATCCCATTTATTATTATACATATCACCATATGCATCAATAAATAAATATTCATCTCATGAATTAAAACATTTCATATATATATGAGTATCATTTAATGGGCAATTTTAATTTGCATGAAATCCAATTTCAAGATTAAAATAAACTCTTTATTTTAATTATAAAATTATTAAGAATATTATATATATATATATATATATATATATATATATATATATATATATATATATATATATACGATGCCTTTCAGAAACGAACTCAAGCAACGGACCAGGGGCGGACTAAGCCAAAAAACACGCGAAAGGGAAAAAAACACGCGGGTCAAAGATGGGCTTGCAAGATGGGTTAAGAAGAAAATAAAACCCGATTGAAAATTAGCCCGATTGAAAATCAGATTCAACAATCCGCTCTCTCTCACTCTTCCCTCTCTCTCTCAAAGAAACCTTGTCCCTCTCTCTCTCAAAGCGAGACTGAAGCAAAGCAAATCGGAAGGCAAAAAGGCTATCGAACAGAACCTGTTGCAAATCGGAAGGTAAAGATTCCTACAAAGAGAATCGGAAGGTAAAGATTCTTACTTAATTTTGTAATTTCTGTTTGATTTGAAAGAAATCTAGGGTTTGTATAGTTATTTTGTGGCTGGGCAGTTGAATTGTACGCGACCCAAAATTCTGGAGGAGGCGTTTCTGGGATCTTTTGGGGAAAACTGTTAGGTTTTAGATAATTTTTTAATTTAGTGTTCTGCGTAAATTCGTCCTAATAAATGTCTTTTTATGTTCTAGATAATTTTTTGCTTCTCGTGTTTGATTATAGTCTGTCAGGGACTTGAACCTGATTTCCTTTTGGAGAGAGATGCAATACTACCTTGAGCTTTTAAAGTTGGTGTGGTATTACTATAGAATAAAGTTTATAATTTATGGAAAAATATCTGCATCTTTTAATTCTCTTGAGTTTTGGTTATTAATGTTTCTATTAGAAATATGGTTCTTTAGGCTTATCAAACTCTGGGAAGTTCTGTGTTATAAATGCATATTGATGAAACAGTAGGCTATAGCATATATTGTTTTAGTCTGATGAATATTTTATTCGATTTTCCTTGAATAGAGCTATAGTCGTGATAGTATAATTGGAGAATCAAATGATGATGCTACTCAGGATCCAAGTGTAGCTAATGATGATAGTGACCCAACAGAGATTTCTAAATTCTAAGGTATTAAATTTATATCAATATGCAGTGTGATTTTGATAGTCAGTCTCAATGTTCAGTGTTATTTGATAGTAAGTCTCAATTATGAATGTGTTACTGCATTAGAAGTTTTGGTAGTAGTTACTGCATTAGAAGACTAAATTAATATCAAAATCTGCTGCAGTCAAAGTTTGTGGTTTGGTTACTTTGCTATTTGTTTGTTTTGGGGATTTCCCAAAATCAAAAGGGTTTGATAAGTACTAGTCAGGTATTGGTTTTTTACTCGAACTCAGTGCATAAGTTATGATATGCAGTCTCTCTCTCTTCATCTCTCTCTATTTAGTTATATGCCCTGTACAGTTCTATTTAGTTATATAATGCAAACAATATATTAGTTATTTTTAAGGCAAAATTGTTCTGTTATTACGAACTTTATAGTTTTAATTTTTTCTTTCTTGCCCTACAGTGTAAGGACATACAGATGGAGATTCAAAAAATATGGAAACATGAAGCTTCATTCATATTGAAGTAGACTTTAACCTTTCTGTAATTCAAGAGAGACGTTGTAGTTGAAGCAGGAGTGCAACTTAGCGATGGAGAAATTTTAGCAACTTTATGTTCCAGAGTTGTACAAGTTTAATTGATCTAAGTCATGCTAAGACTGATAAAGGTTTTAATTGGGTTCAGGCCTATAAGGAGTTGAATTTTTATTTATTTTGTTAAGACTGATATGTGTGAGAATTGTTATTTATTTTGTTGTTTATTTTGTGGATCTTTTGGGGAAAATTACTTATCGGTTTTAGTTAGAAGATTCTCCCCCAAAGTGTACTTGTAAATGGGTTGCTTCGGCTTCTTTTGGTCATATATACTTGCTTATAACAAGCAAAGTAGTATATATCAAAGCTTGTATCTTTCTTTCTTTTGGAAACTTATTTTTTACTTTTTAAAAATAAAATAAAACTTTTTTGTCTTTTAGGTGGAACGGTTGCATAAAATTTCCAAGCTTTGTGGTTCACTCTCTGAAATGCTTAGCTGAAGATTGTGATTTTATCTTAGATAAGGAAAAATCTAGAATTATGTGAAATTTTTCAATCATAAGCTAAATTCATAGTTCATAATATGTAAAGAAATTTTTGTAGTGATGCATAATAAATAACCTGTAATAAATTGTACACCGCTTGGTCCACTTCGAATGTTTGTTTGACATTTTGGCAATGCTTTGAGATATAGTGTAATGCATGTTTTGGGACTTCTTGTTGTTTAGAGTGCATGATAACAAATACTAACGACTCCAACAAATTAACGATGGTAAAAACTGAAATGCGTCAATTGCAAAGTACTAACAATAGTGCAAAATGAAGGTTAAGAAGTCTTTCCATATCTAGATTCATTACAGTTCCAAAACTAACAAGTGACCTACTTTCACTATTGCTCCTGTCACAAAGTTAAACAACTTGTGTTAGCTGAATACCTACAGAAACAACAATACAGTCCATCACACTTCCTATTCTACACACTCCCAAAAGTAGCAGTAGTACTTCTGTGGTGGCTTTTGGGTCGGAAGCAATCCAAACCATTTCTTTAGAAGAACTCTTTACCTTGAATACTCTTCATCAGGGAAAAACCGAGCTGAAAAACAAGGTAGACATTAGTAAAAGAATGGTGCAGTTCAACTACAAAATGTGTATAACTCATGTTTCATCAAAATATAGCAGTAAGAGTTGGATTATTTAGAACCCAGATATTAATGGATCACCAAATGCGTGTTTATGGCAAAGGTTGAGCAGGAGAGAGATCCTACTCTGACTATGGTTTTAATAAGAATCTAATTATAGTTTCTTAGTCATCTATGTCCCTTAAGACATAATAATCGATAAAGGGGCTTAAGAGAAAGTAGTGCTTCCACTAACACCATAGAAAAATAACAGAATTCATGTCCTCATAAAAATTGTTCTTTAATTAAGCTAAAGACCTAAAAGATTACATTTTGGATACACAGGGAAAAAAACAATATATGCTATCGCAATTATAGCTCTGTTCAAGGAAAATCGAATAAAATATTCATCAGACTAAAACAATATATGCTATAGCCTACTATTTCATCAATATGCATCTATAACATAGAACTGCCCAGAGTTTGATAAGCCTAAAGAACCATATTTCTAATAGAAACATTAAAATCCAAAACTCAAGAGAATTAAAAGATGCAGATATTTTTCCATAAATTATAAACTTTATTCTATAGGTATACCACACCAACTCTAAAAGCTCAAGGTAGTATTGCATCTCTCTCCAAAAGGACAGCAGGTTCAAGTTCCTGACAGACTATAATCAAACACGAGAAGCAAAAAATTATCTAGAACCTAAAAAGACATTTATCAGGACGAATTTACGCAGAACACTAAATTAAAAAATTATCTAGAACCTAACAATTTTCCCCAAAAGATCCCAGAAACACCTCCTCCAGAATTTCGGGTCGCGTACAATTCAACTGCCTAGCCATAAAATAACTATACAAACACTAGATTTCTTTCAAATCAAACAGAAATTACAAAATTAAGTAAGAATCTTTACCTTCCGATTCTCTTTGTGGGAATCTTTACCTTTCGATGTGCAACAGGTTCTGTTCAATAGCATTTTTGCTTTCCAATTTGCTTTACTTCAGTCTCGCTTTGAGAGAGAGGGGGACAAGGTCGCTTTGAGAGAGAGAGGGAAGAGTGAGAGAGAGCGGATTGTTGAATCTAATTTTCAATCGGGCTAATTTTCAATCGGGTTTTATTTTCTTCTTAACCCATCTTGCAAACCCATCTTTGACCCACGTGTTTTTTTCCCTTTCGCGTGTTTTTTGGCTTAGTCCGTCCTTGGTCCGTTGCTTGAGTTTGTTTCTGAAAGGCACCGTATGTATATATATATATATATATATATATATATATATATATAATACAACCGTATATATTTATATATATAACAGGACTATATATATAAATATATATATATATAACCGCATATATATTATATTATATATATAATCATAACCTATTTTATATATATATATATATATATATATGTAATATAACTAAATTAGTGATCCTGATGTGAATCCTTTTGAAATACTTTCTGATTCATAGGATATATATATATATATATATATAACGTTAATCAACCATTACTACTGAGTCTCCTTTTAAAAAAGGAGTCCGTGAATCACAATAAAAAAAACCGTGGGTCACCTTCCTTAAACGTGACTCACCGTTCAACGCATTCTAGCCGCATGAAAAAACTGTTTCCGTTATTTATTTATTTTTTCTTTCTTTCAAAAAAAAATAATTTTATATAATTAATTATGCCCAATAAATTATTCTAAATACATACCCATACATATATGGAATCAAAATAATTAATAATTGAATTAAGGTTTGGCTCTGATGCCACTGTTGGGTTTCAACAAAATCATGGGCGCAATCAAATTGCAAAATTAGCGGAAGCATGGTATATCAAAGTTTAAAATTTTCTACAAAACCATTACCCGGATCATATTTTATGCAAATTATTAATTTAAAACGATAAATAAAAAGTTATGGAATCATACCCTTGTATAACGAAGCTTCCACAGGTACGAGTTCAACTCCTTGTTCTTCGTGATCTCCTTGAATTTTCGGGTTAGATTCCTTTCTTTGATCAACGTTAGCCACCCAAGTGTTTGACCTTTAGAGGTGATCCATCAAGAAAAATGAATTATTCAAGAAGGCGGATGGTTGTCTAAACCCTAGTTTTCTATCCTCTATAGAAAAGGAGTACTCTCCAATAATTAGATTTGCATAATCTGATATCTAACATAAGTCTCCTCTTATATAGATATTGGCCAACCCTTCTAATCCTATTAGACATAGAGTTTTATTTAATTAATTAAACTCCTTTAATTAATTAGGCTTCCCAACATATTGGGATTAATTAATTAAACTCCTTTAATTAATTTGCCTACTAATCACATTAGGAATAATTGAGAGTACCAATATTAAATTAATTCCTAAACTCCTTTAGAAATTAAAATAATAGTAATTGTAATAATATTAATAAGACTCCTTTTATTACTTTATATTTAATATTTCCAAAATATTAAATAATAAATATTAAGCTATTTAATTTATTCTATCATCATAAATTAAATTAATTACACTTAACATATTATTACGATTATGTCATTACATTCTTAAATAATTATTCTTCCTTTTATGGTTTGACCATTTAGGTTTTCCATATTAAACAGGTTGCGAATAAATCAATTAGAATAATTCTCATCTTATTTAAATAAATAAATTAAACTAATAATCTATTTAAATAAATAATATTTATTCTACAATATGGATAAGCCTCCCTAGCGATCAACGACTTTTCAGATAATATAGATTTCAATATTAATCATAAAAGAACCTGTGAGTAAATAGTTACCGTACAATTCAATCCTTCCACTATACAATGTCTCAATTAAATATAAGACATGAAATTTCTGTCAAGTCTTATTTTATTTAATTATATGTATTTTGATTAGAAAATGCACAACTCCAAATAATACAAATTAAAAACTCCTTTCTAATTTCATTCTGCCTTGGCCAAGGACTACTGGGTTGTCATTTAACGAATCACATAGGACATATCTCTTCTTTTACTAGAAGTGGTAGATTCTTTATTGATCATTCATTATCTCCATATGTAACTCATTATACCTAAGCATACCCTTTGATATACCCTAAAAGTCTTTAATGAATAAGTCAAAGTATAATTCATTACCCACAAAATACTATAATGATCTTAAGTCCAATGATCACGTGTACAACTATCAACTATCACATTAGGAATTCCTATTGACAAGCAAGTAAAACTCCATTAGGTATTCCATAGCAAGTCACGTTCAGTAAACTTATTCTCTAATAAGCACCTACATATTTGCTTTAGTGTCTCCACACAAATGATCATGAGATTGATCATCCTCATCCAATGAGCAAGCAACATATGTACCAATCTATCCGAATTTACTAATCTCCTTTTTAGTAATCCAACGATTGGGAACTATTTTAGTTTTAAGCTTTCTAAGAATTTAGATCTCATTAGCATGATCAACATCATGATCCTAAAAGTATTGCTTCAAACTAGGGGTTATTTACATATTATAAAAACAGCATCATGTAGATAATTAAATGCCTTTAATAAATGAATACTTTTATTACTAAATAAATAAGATTGTCTCCAAAGTATATGCTTTATCATCATACATGAATGGCTTGTATGCATACCACTTTCATTGCAATGTCAGATACTCTGATCTTAGTTGAAGCAGTTCTCAACGACTTTCATCACCGGATCTTTCCTAATGCCACGCTGGAGTTGTTGCCAACGGTTTGCAATGTCAGACATTCTTTATATCGATATTGGGGGTATCTTTCTAATAAGTCATACCCTCGATCAAGTCTAGATACTTTGACGCAAAAACCAACTGTTCACAACGCCGGACCTTCCTGATGCTTTGATAGAGGCAACTTTCAGTATTTTCCATCATTGGCATTCCAAATACTATATTAGGGCTCATACCAATGGCTTACATGAATATTTTCTTTCATAAGGAGTTTGACACCTGGATTCAGGATTTCAGGCCTTTTCTGCTCAATCGCGTAGCATCTTTTTCCCTTATTTGACTTTTTAACTTTCGGGAACTCTGCTGCAGCTTTAATTGGATTGAACCGGAGGGGGTGGGACACACCTTGGGGTGCCGCAGGTTTACCTACGGCTGCCTCAGGTAGAGTCATGGCTCCATGTGGGTATATTTTAGTCCCCCTGTGGCTTTCACAAGTCATTTTCAAGTTGAACTATATATAAAATCCAAAAATTCCTCTTCAGATGTACTGAGTTTGGGTTGCTTTTTGCAAATTTCGTCACCGTACAATCGTTCTGCGCAACCCTAGTAACGTTTACATCCTTTCTTTTTAAGTTTTAACCGTTAGAATGTTAGTTTTCATATAGAATGCTTCTAAACACAATATAGTGAATATGCATGCTTATATAACTTTATAAAAAATTTCAGACTTAGTAAATGTGTATATTTTACCATGCTGAATGTATTAATGTGAAAAAATTGATTTATGAGACAGTCATTTGGTGCCCTTTTTGGCCAGATTATTCATCCTATTTGAGGACAAATGAGCCTGGATTTTTAACTAAAAATAAACATGGTAATTTAGCTGCCATCGGGAGTTTGATTTTGATGTTTTTCATATATATGAAATGCTCATGATTTTGGGTTGGTGTGCTACTGAATGGCCACCTAATTATGCCTATGTGCATGTGGATAGTCCATTTTACAAAGGAGACTGGCGAAATTTTTTCAAAAGCCTGAGCATTTAATGAACATGTAATTTTGACTTTACTGGGATTGCAAGTTAACTAATGCACGCTTTATGACTTAGAATATGTATGAAACAATGATTTAATTTTAATAAGTTGTAAGTTTGAGACTTACCTCACCCTTTCTGAGGTGATTTAGAGATTTTGTTCAGGTTATAGATTCAGATATACTAGGCAGCTCTCGTAGAGTGTAAAAACCCCAAAAATCATACAATATTATTCTCCTTCTCGATAGTTAACAATACAACTTTAATCTATCTTTACATCATTATTCGATATTAAAATCATTAAAAATGCGGAATAATTTAAAATTTTTATAAACTTCTTTCTTTATTGTCCTGAATCGCAACCTTTACATTACATAACTTCGATTCAAATCTAAATCATGAATCGTTACAACGAAATGACTATACAAAGTCTTACATTACAATTATTATCCATATACATCAGATAACTCAACTTTACAGCTTTAGATCTACATTACAATCAAGATATTAAATGCATTTCTCATAAAACATAAGTAAGCTTCTTAAATTACTATTGAACTCTAACATTTAACTAGCATGTATCATTACCTTGCCTCATTGACTTGCAAAAATGGTTATTTGCAAGAGTGAGCTCGACAGCTCAGCAAGAACTAACAATTTTCATGCATCACGTAGCACATAATTAACATGCTCAACATACATCTCATAAACATTAAAATAACATGGCATATATGCTTTAATCACATAACAAATATAAAGATTGAGTTTCTTACTCATTCAACATTCTTAAATAAATCAATGTAGTCATAAATTGACTTTAACATTTTATGCTTGCAACATATATAACATAGCATGCTCTTTGCAATACATTTTAAAACAGTTCATAATATCATCAAGTTCACATAGAAAATAAGAACCGAAAGACTTGCCTGGCTCGTAGATTACCAATTACCGAAAAATAGCTTATAATAATTTGCTTCATCAATCCTGCACACGTATTACCATACGCATCAACTATTAGTCTCCTAGCAATGCTTATCAAACGTCTAAGTAAATTCTACTTTATACTTTCTAATTTAGAATTCGTAATTTTCTTTCATTTACTCGTTTGACACCCACTGTCAAACTTATGTATAATTAACAACATAAGTTAATTATCCCATAACTACTCCTCACAGTTAGTTAACTAACTTAGGTTAACTCAATTCTCTTTAACTAATAAGTTAATAATTAATTACCACGAAATTAATTGTATCACATAATCATATTATATTTTGACATAATTGGTCAATTAATCATTACATACTCATATTAAATTATAATCAAACAAATTATAATTTAAACATCCACTTTAATTATAATTAATCGAATTATAATTATATCTTAATCAAATTATAATTAAATAATTTATAATTTAATTTAAACCATTACTCTAATTAATCAAATTATAATTAAACAAATTATAATGTATAATTAATCAAACTACGTCATGTATTAAATTATAATTTCAACATATTATAATTTAAATTAAACAATTACTTAGATTACAATTAATCAATTTCAATTTATGCACTCATTAAATCATAATTAAATAAATTACAATTTAATTTACACTTTTACCTCAATTATAATTATTCCAAATTATAATCACATATTAAGTTGTAGCTAAACAAATTATACTTCAAGTTAAACATCTACTTTGATTATAATTAATCAAACTATATTATTATAATTTAACAAATTATAATTAAAATTATACCTTTACTATAATTATAATTATTCAAACTATAATTACACATTATATTATTAATATAACTCATTACTATTATTTAATATTTTAAGGTATGCTAACATGTCATCAATTATCACATAAACTTAGCTTTTCAAAATACACAAAAACAACAAAGCTTTCTTTTCTGCATACCCCCCGCCGGGGCGGGGGTTCTAGACTTAGCAAGGCCCGTCGGGGCGGGCCCCCTCCAGCGGTTCAAGTTTTGCTCGTGAACTGTGCAGAAAAAAGCCAATTTGGCTTATTTCTCCACACCAAATTCCACTTCTAGTCAATACAATTCATAACATCTTAATAGAAAACATAATTTCTAAACTGCTAACATGTTTCAATACATTTAATCCTTAAAACACATAGTTTACAACAATCAATTCCATGATTTTTGAAGAAAACCATTAACAAGTGTTCTTGATAAAATTGAACACTGAAATCTATTTTTAAATCAAAATACCCAATCAAAACATATTTAAATTTGTTTATAAACATGTTATCAACATCTAACCTCAATTTACACAATCAAATCACAATTTTTGATTTCAAATAGGCCAATTATCAAACTATTTCACTATAACTTTTGATGAACATGAATTTCCTCATGTTCATTATGAATTAACCAACTAAACCATCATACAATTCACTTATAAGCATCTATTATCACAATTCACATATAAACTTCATGTTATAAACACCATATAACATATATCCCCAAAATCATAAGTTTTCATGAATATTCATATTTTCATAAAACTAAAACTTGAATAACTTAAGGAAATCTTAAACTCTAAAGTTAGAGATTATACCTTTCCTTTGCTTAGGAGAACAAGATGAAGATGATGATGTTTGACTCTCTCAAACTTCCTCTTCCTCCTTCTTTCTCCCTTCTTCTCCTCTTTTCCCTTCTAGGTTTTCTGTGTTTTCTCTCTAACACATACTAACCATTGTTCTATCTGACTAACATCTATTCTTCTAACTTCTAAACTAACGTATATACAATACACATATAACTAATATATTATATGTATAATTATATAATATAACTCCCAATATTTAAACCACCATATTTAATACCATAATTGTAATTAATATAAATAAGTTACAATTTTGAATATCAAGAGCCTAAGGCTTGTTTGACAAAACTCATTATTTTAAAAAAATAAGTTTTTAAATAGTTAAGGCCGTTTGGCAAAACAGATTTAAAACAATGTAAGGGCCTTGTTTGGGAAAACGGTTTTAAAACTCTTTTAATTCTTTTAATAAATCCTTTAACACATATTCTTAATGTTATCCTTTAACTAATTAAATCTTAACATTATAATTTAATTAATTAAAAGTTAACATTAATTAATCACATAAAAATTGTCACATAATTATAATTACTAGCTAATTATAATTGCATGTAACACTCATCACACTACTCATCTAATTTAATTATCTCAATTAAATTAGAACTATAACATAAAATTATTATATCAATTAAATTAAATACTAAATATTTATTTAATTAATATATTACACTTAATTATATCATTCCATAATAATCACATAATTATTTATTTAACTCAATAAATAATTCAATTAAAATATTTATTTATTTTAATAAATATTAAAATTAACATTTAAATTCTCTTCACATTAATTCACATATTTCACAATATATTACACGTATACACATACTCAACTCAAAACATCTCGTAATAAGAATTTTATTTATTAAATTCTCATTTATAATTTTTTAAAAATTCGGGATGTCACATCCTTCTCTCCTTATAAGGATTCCGTCCTCGGAATCAACGAAAACATCCCTTAATTGATTTTCACAAAACCTCTTCCACAATTTATTGTTGAATAACTTCAACATATTATCTTAACGACATTTATATAAACTACACATATATCTTTACTAAATTCACCTCTTCAACAGGGTTAAGGTTTTATTACATAACCTTCAATCAAACACAATCATATATCAAATATTATATATCTTCTTTAACTCGTTCATTTCCTTTCTAAGAATCATTACTATATATTCTACTCGTAGAATTCATATACTTCATAACTCACCATTTATAATTATTCAGGTTATCACATTCACCCCTTCTTCTAAGAATTTTGTCCTCGAAATTTTTATTTATTAATCTTCGTTCATTCAATTTAATCTTATACACTGGATTGTTTGCGTTCTACAACTACTTCTTTCTAAGGAATATCCTTTTTGCCACCTTCACCTTCAGAATAATAAGAATCTTCCACAATTGCTCAATAATTGGGAAACGATAAAAATAACTCAGGAATTTAAAAGATTCCAATAATGTTGAGTGGTCACAAGACCTTGAACTTATATTTAGGTTTAACACTGCTTCACCCCCGGTACTTCACACTATAAACCCGCATCGGTACTCTAGGTGGCCAACCTATCGTACCCCTACGTCGGGCCCAAACGTGGTACATCGTAACGACTATATGCGTTACACTCAGAACTATTGTCTCCGATAACATGTCCCTTTTTATAGGGTTGTTCACCTCAACTTCTTAACTTCTGAATCCCGGGAGGTACAATACCCCGGCGACAACACCGGGAGACAACACCGAGAGACCAAAGTCAACCCCCGGCATTAACACCGAGAGATCAAGTCAACCCCAACAACAACACTAGGAGGTACAATACCCCCGGTGACAACACTGGAAAACCAAAGTCAACCCCCGACAACAACACCAGGAGATCAAGTCACCCCGGCAACAACCCTGGGAGGTACAGTAACCCCGGCAACAACATCGGGAGACCAAAGTCAACCTCGACAACAACACCGGGAGACCAAAGTCACCCCCAGTGACAACACCGGGAGATTAAGTCAGCCCTACGACAACCCCAGGAGGCACAATAACCCCGACAACAACATCGGGAAACCAAAGTTAACCCCCGACGACAACACCAGGAGATCAAGTCAGCCTCAGTGATAACCCCGGGAGGTACAGTAACTCCAGCAACAACACTAGGAGACCAAAGTCAAACCCGACGACAACACCGATAGATCAAGCAGCCCCGGCGACAACCCCGGGAACCCAAGTCAACCTTCGGAGACATCCCTGAAGCATCAAATCACCCTCAGAGACAACCCTGAGAAACCAAGTTAACCTCGGAGACAACCATGAGGAAGAACAGAGTCGACTGGGATCAAAACCTCGGAGCCAACCCCGAGAAATAGTTGAAAACCATGTCAATCCTGGAGACATCCCCGGGAAGGGTAAAATGGTTATTTTACCAACTTGACATCAAATCTAGTCAAAATCAAGCCGAATGAATGCAATGAGGGTCGATAAGAACCATAACATCAATCCCGAGTGAAAACAGCACAAAATAGCTCAACAGACAGACTGCAAAGAAATGAAGATCTGGTCATGGACCCATCTTCTTGAATTCAGAAAAGGTCAAATCCCATGTCATTGTGTAGCTCTTGCAAAAGGCTTTCCAGAAAGGTATAGCACGCCTCAAACAGACTCCAGAAATTGAAAGTTATGAAGGTTCAAAGCAGACAGCGCGTTGATCGGACTACACGTACTTCGAGAAAATGGGACCAACGGGAGCGGGGCCCACTAGAGGAGCCGCACCTCTACCCGCGGCTGCCACGAGTAGACCCGCGACCATCTGGTCTATAAATAAGACCCCCTACCTTAGCAAAAAAATTAAAAAAAAAGAAAAAAGTAAAGAAACTCCGCCCATTTCGACCCTTAGCCCTACCTATAATGCTCCAAACCTTGATTTTATTCTTCTAATACGTCTGCATACGTATATAGAGAAACATATTAAGTTATAACCAGTGGAAGCAGAGATATAAAGCCCTCCGAGTGGCTTAAAGTCGTGGAGCTACATCTTGTAAGAATTTTTACGATCAGAAACTTTCTGTAACGACCCCAAAATCGGGTCTATTTCTCTTCCCGATCTTGTGCGTTAATATTATCTTGTTCTAGCTTTTAAAACATTATTTAATGTTAAAATAGCTAAAAATGCAGAATAATTTTTTTTTTCTTTTATTCCATTCATTCGTTCCCTGAATCTCAACCTTTACAATTCTCTTTTATAATGAAATCATATTTATTTACTGATTTCTCTTATCAAAGTTATATTAATATATATAACTCAATATTAATTCTTTCTTATATAGTAATGTCACTATATTCCTTTATTTAAATAAAATATTCATTGCAATACATCTAACACGAATATTCTTTATTGAATATTTTAAACTATACATAGTTGTTGATTACATATATCAAAACTATCAAACATAGGTTTCTACCATTTCTAAGGTAAGGAAATGTATCTATTTCGCACATCCATCAATCTTCTTCATCCGAATAGCAAGTAATATTGCATAACATCATTAACCTGCAAAATATTTATGTTTGCAAGATTGAGCTCGACGGCCCAGCAAATTTAACAGTCTATCATGTTTCACATAACACACAACTCTATATGCAACATACTTTCTTTACTATGCATATTCTACATGCATCAATAAATCTTCTACTAGACATATCACAGTTCTATAATTTCATGCAATACATTTATACATGCCTTTTTACGTCTTACATTCTCATACAACACATGCTATCACAGATCACATATAGCAATTGAGTTCCATAACCCAATTGACTTAGTCATATTTTGACTTTAACAATTTAATAAACATGGTATACAACTCACCATATAATCACATACAATCCACAAACATAACAGAACTGAAAAACTTGCCTTGATTGGAGATTACCGCTAAAATTTAACTTTAGTTCCTCCACAATTCCTACACAATCGTGTTTACATATACACACATATTAGGTAACCATTTATGTAACAAAACATGCATGTATATTTATTAATAATAATTATTAGTTTACACAACTAATATTATTTATTCTAACTCAAAAAGAATAGTAGTTTATTTAAAAACTTAATTCTTTTCTCTTTTTTTTTTAACCTTTTTATGCTAAATAAAGGTCCCTCACATTGTCATATGTAAATATATTACATACCGAAGCTTAAATCATTTATATTCCACGTTAGGAATATCTTTTACCTTTATTTGTGAATTCAGGTTTTAAACAGATATTATATATCTTTTATAGTAAAAATTCAATTTACTATATTTTTTCTTGATTTAAATAATTTTTATAACTTTTTGTCCACTCATGAGTTAACTCAGATCATTAACTCATTTAAAAACATTTTATCATGTCCGTACATTTGCTTCATTTCTCGTTTTACGAATATTCGCATTTTCACTATATATATTTATATTAAATATATATTCATTAGGAAATTCTTTATTCAAAATCTTCGTTTCGAATTTCGAAAACATTCGTTTCATTACTCTTAGGACCATTATATTACTTTTAACGGTTCCACGCTTTTTGTTTCACATTTTCACTATATGTATATATAAATTAAATATACATATATATATACCGCTATATAAATTTTAGCTCAAAAATCTCATTTTGAACTCCGAAAATCTCAAAATATCATTTTTATGATTAATACAAATTTGTACAGGTCTCTCGCTCTTCATTGCACCACAAAATAATTTTATAGGCAACCTTGGCTTTTATTTCGCTTAAATATGTAAATTTATATTTATTACATATTTTTATGGCCTTATTTATGCCCGAAAGAATGTTTCTCGGCATAAAATATCATTTATAGTCAAATCTTGTCCCGTAGGACTTTATTAGATTTATTATGACTTATTATTTCGCCGGAACGCGATTCGAAACGTCGAACGTCAAAATCGCTCGGCGCGTCGACGCTCGGCGTTGCTCATATTTTATGTTCTGACATGCATATTCGCTCATTTTTAATTTTCAAATCATAAGTCGTATATCAGAAATTTTTTGGGCATGTTATAGACCACATGTCATAGTATTTTAGAAAAATTTTAAACTTTGAAAACGGATCATGAAAACTCATCAAAATCACGCTTAAAAATGATGTCAGAACACATTTTCAGCCCAACGCCGCGCTGCCGCCGACGGGCGCGCGCTGGCGCGCGCGAGCAGGCGCTGCCGCGCACGGCGGCATGCTGAAATCTGCTCGACTTCTTATCAACGCAGCCACTTCGCGATTTTCGTACGCGCTGCTCGTTTATCGGATTAATCTAATTTTTGGATATGTTATACTTGGCATATCAAAGTATTTTTAAAAAATATCACCACTGATATTTGGTTATTTTAAGCTGTCCAAATAATGCACCTAAAAAGGCTGTTCGCACTAGTTTTTCAACTTTGTAATTAACGTTCAAAACTCGCCTCGCTCCGTTCTAACCCGACTTTCTTTACAAATAAATCTCTATTAACATAATAAGACTTGTTCCAAGTGTCGGCTTCGTTAAATTCCAAGTTTTTAGCCGCGTTGGTTCTTTAAGGCCATTTATCGAACATATAACGTGCGTTATTCGTTCGACTCGATTTCTTATCGATTTGTTAGCGATTTTTGCCACAAATCCATCCTTATACATCCCACAACCCATACCTAGCCACCAAGTCTCTAAAACTCATCATTCCATTAATAATTCAAGCATAAAAGCAACTAAAATGATTTTTTTAGTAAACTTATGCTTACTAACCAAGTTCAACTTTTATTTCTTTGACTCAAAACCAATTCTACTAACATATAATATATACATAGATTAGAACTTGAATCGATATGAAGGAATTTCATTAAAAATTACCTCACAACCTACTAACTTCCAAAACCTCAAGTTTAATAAATAAAAATCACATATTCTACATTTCAATTAAATTCAAAATTGAGTAAGGATTTATACCTCATGCAATTTATCTTCTCTTTTTCCAAGCTTTGCTACCTCCAATTTAGCTAACACTTGATTCCAATTTTTTTTCTAAAGCTTTAAAAACCCATGGTTCTAGCTTTTCTTCATACTTAGAAATTTTCCACATTCTAAGCAATATAGAAAGAGAAATTCGGCTACATGAAGGAATTAAGGGAAGTAATTTCCAAATTTTCTTAGCCAATTTATGAAGGATTCCTAGCATAATACATGAAGCTTGCTATTTCTCTTTTTCCACTCCCTAACTCACGGCTAAAGGAAGGAATCATAAGGGAGAAATTTAGCTACTTGGTCACCAAGAAAAATGGTGTAATCTCCACACTTCTCTTCCTCCTTCTCCTACACGGTTTGACAAAAAAATTTGCAAGGCTTGGGCACAAAGCTTTGAATAGTAGATGGGTAAAATAGGAATTATCCTTTTAGCTCAATTATTTAATTACCCACTAAACCAAATAATGCTTGTATTGAATAATTTAAACTACCTAATAGCTAGTAACTAGATTTTTAAATATTAAGTTACTAACTCACCCAATAATTAAATGTTTCAACTCTTGGAACATATATAAAATATTACCCATTTGTAGTATATAAATTATATATTCCCAAAATAAACACATAACCTAATATGCTTTAATTACATATTTATTTTATAAATGCAAAATAAATATACATCACATAATTTTCCATGCAAATACTATTATTTGCCTACTTAATATAACATCTTTCCTCATTAACATAAATTCATTTAAGAATTTATTTATTTTCTTAAGATATTATAATAAATATAATATCCATCCATTATTAAAATAATTTCACATAAGAATTTATTCTAATATTATTGGATAAAGTATATATACTATTATACACTAAAACCACATCCTGTAATTCTTTGTCAAATTATTCATCATGATTTTATTTCTTCACATAATAAATATATACAAAATAACTATATATATTTATCATCTTGCAAATAGTCCATGTAATGCACCCACATCACATAAGGAAAATAAATAATAAATCTATTCTTTCACATTATAAATTGTTTATATCAATTTATTTACATATATCATTAAAATAATATTCTCTCGTTATTAAAATAATTCAATGACAAAATTTATTTTAATATCTTTTAATTAAAGTATACCATAATATTTGTATACTTAAACTAATTATTTCCTTTTCCTTTCTATAAATTATTTTCAACAATTTAACTGCAGTAAATATTATAATATATTCACTACATTAAAACATGCATACATTATACTCAATAATGTAATATATGATTTCTTTAATAAGATTATGGTTATACATTAAGTATATCTAATGCCACCAATTATCACATTAAAATAATAAATTATTTTAATTTTTAGCCATCTCATTACCTTTAATAAATTGCTCCTACAATTTATTTATAAGTAATAAATATATACTTCTCATATATTTATTAACATAAACATCACATATTGCATAGTTCTTACTCACATATGCAATAATATCCCACAACGTATCATTTAATAAGTATTTTATTTATTTAATTCTTATTTTAATAATTCTCTAAAATCTGGGTTCTTACATTCTTCCCCCCTTATAAGGATTCCGTCCCCGGAATCACAATACCGAATCCTTCTCAATTGGTTCAGATCTTATTCTTTCTCATTACCTTATCGTTGAATTATTTCAACGTACATTTTTTTTTAGGTTTTATATCACCTATCTTCTTCCTTTCCTTAGTAAATTCTTATAGTTTCTATAATCCTACTCGATTATATTACGAGTATTATTTATTTCTCAATGTCCCCTTCTTTTTTTTCTAAGGGTATTTCTGAACCCTTACATTCTTCATATTCTTATAAAAGTCCTATAATTCTCGGACTTACTTTTTCATTCTTTCACGTTTCAAATTTTCACGTGACTTTTACTTATCAATTTCCATTATTCGAATTTTTTTTCCTCATAACTCTGTCTTTTTCCTTCTTCATGGATTCATAAACCATTTTCGTATTCCGCGACTTACTTCCTCTTAAGAAATTTCATTCTTTCTATACCCAACCTTCGGAAAATAGAAATTCTCCACAATTGATCGATAATTGTGAAGCAATATGAATAATTCATGATTCCAAAAGATTCGCTTACAAAAACTTTCTGTATCATAATAAAGTCATAAAGACCATAAACTTATTTCTAAAAAGGTTTCAACAGACATTTTATTTGTAAACCGACATATCTTACGGACATATAGGTGGTTAGCCTGTTATGTCCTGTGTTGATCCATATTAGAACGTTATTTGCATTCCTCGTCACTGCCATTCGGCACAATTTGAACAACATTTGTGTTCATCGTCACCGTCCCCAGGACGCAATATAAATTTGAACGACATTTACGTTCATCGTCACCGCTATAAAGCGCAAACAGAATTTTCCATTTTGGATGTTCTGTGTCGATCAACACTATCTATGCGGAACAATTATTTCAGTTCCTCTTTGCCGTCCCCAGGACGCAATATAAAATAATTCCATTATAAGGAAGTTCTTATTCAATCTGGAGTCCATACTCATTCAATTTAGCTGGACAGTTCAAAATCTTAATATAAAAGAAATATATGATTCTGTGTCTAGCCGATTCAAATGGCTTTTGACACTTCTTTATTTACTAAAGTATTGAAAATCATTTTATGACGCATAGTACCGCACTGTTTTTAACAATCCGTTGAGAATGTCGTCATTTGTCATATCTACATCATATTAATGATGGATTAATAAAATTCTTTTGATATTTTTCAAGTCATTTGTCTAGCCGAAACAATTAGCATAGACATAAGAATTCACCGAACCTTTTTTTTTTTTTTAAAAAAAAAAAAAAAAAAAAAACTTATTGGTTCAACAATTTGACCCAATATATTTTTCAAAAATACAATAGTGCGATTGTTAGCACGATTCCAATAAATTTCGAGATCTAGCATAGCTAGTAGATTTGAGAATATTCATTTCTTCTTCATCCACTTTAACTATTTCCAAAAACTTCACCATACAATTCTATTCATCTCTAACACCATTAACTCCCACTATATTAAACTAACCCTATACCCTGAGATAGTTCATCAAACATACCACACGTTATAAGTTCAGGAACTTACCACAATCATATGGGTTTAGGAACTTATCCTAGTCAGACCAAAGTCGTCCATTCGCTGAGGGGTTCCACCATACGATTATGAGTCATGAACTTACCATAAGTGTGAGTTTTAAGAACTCATACCTAATATTATATTCTCTAACTATCAAATATAATTATGAGAAAAGAATCACCTTCTCGTCATAGGTATATCAATAGCGCGATACCAACATTTCAATGATTATCAATGTGATAAACTAAGTGCAAGCACAAAACCCCCGCCCATACAAAGGATTGTACAACTCAGCTACCACATGAGTTCTCAATTGAAATCTCACCTAATCTCATTAAATCTTATCTTGTTCTTAGCTCAATACAAATTTTATTTAATTTGTATTTCATCATTCATAACTCTTTTCGAGTTTTATTCTTGTACTATTTCATAGTATCATTTTCATATAGCCATCTTGCTATAAATTTTTAATCATTTAATTGATTATCTGTCCTTCTTTGTCTTGACCAGATCACGTTGTGATCTTATCTTATAATCGTGTTATATTACGATTCTTTCTCATTTTATGATCGCTTAATTTTACGATCTTCTTTTCCTTTAATCATATTATATTATGATTTTACACTTTTCATCTTATAGACTTTGTCTATTTATTATCACTTTTCATCTTTATTCTTGGAGTCAGGTAACTCCGAATTCTTATCTTATAATTCTTCAAGATTCTTCTTTGAATCTTATTTATCATTTTCTTATCACTTAAACTCTATTTGAATTTATTCATCATACTCATCTCTACAGTTATAGCCTAAGGTAATCCTACCTAAGGTTTATAACCTACAGCTTTGATACCAACTGTAACGACCCCAAAATCGGGTCTATTTCTCTTCCCGATCTTGTGCGTTAATATTATCTTGTTCTAGCTTTTAAAACATTATTTAATGTTAAAATAGCTAAAAATGCAGAATAATTTTTTTTTTCTTTTATTCCATTCATTCGTTCCCTGAATCTCAACCTTTACAATTCTCTTTTATAATGAAATCATATTTATTTAATGATTTCTCTTATCAAAGTTATATTAATATATATAACTCAATATTAATTCTTTCTTATATAGTAATGTCACTATATTCCTTTATTTAAATAAAATATTCATTGCAATACATCTAACACGAATATTCTTTATTGAATATTTTAAACTATACATAGTTGTTGATTACATATATCAAAACTATCAAACATAGGTTTCTACCATTTCTAAGGTAAGGAAATGTATTTATTTCGCACATCCATCAATCTTCTTCATCCGAATAGCAAGTAATATTGCATAACATCATTAACCTGCAAAATATTTATGTTTGCAAGATTGAGCTCGACGGCCCAGCAAATTTAACAGTCTATCATGTTTCACATAACACACAACTCTATATGCAACATACTTTCTTTACTATGCATATTCTACATGCATCAATAAATCTTCTACTAGACATATCACAGTTCTATAATTTCATGCAATACATTTATACATGCCTTTTTACGTCTTACATTCTCATACAACACATGCTATCACAGATCACATATAGCAATTGAGTTCCATAACCCAATTGACTTAGTCATATTTTGACTTTAACAATTTAATAAACATGGTATACAACTCACCATATAATCACATACAATCCACAAACATAACAGAACTGAAAAACTTGCCTTGATTGGAGATTACCGCTAAAATTTAACTTTAGTTCCTCCACAATTCCTACACAATCGTGTTTACATATACACACATATTAGGTAACCATTTATGTAACAAAACATGCATGTATATTTATTAATAATAATTATTAGTTTACACAACTAATATTATTTATTCTAACTCAAAAAGAATAGTAGTTTATTTAAAAACTTAATTCTTTTCTCTTTTTTTTTTAACCTTTTTATGCTAAATAAAGGTCCCTCACATTGTCATATGTAAATATATTACATACCGAAGCTTAAATCATTTATATTCCACGTTAGGAATATCTTTTACCTTTATTTGTGAATTCAGGTTTTAAACAGATATTATATATCTTTTATAGTAAAAATTCAATTTACTATATTTTTTCTTGATTTAAATAATTTTTATAACTTTTTGTCCACTCATGAGTTAACTCAGATCATTAACTCATTTAAAAACATTTTATCATGTCCGCACATTTGCTTCATTTCTCGTTTTACGAATATTCGCATTTTCACTATATATATTTATATTAAATATATATTCATTAGGAAATTCTTTATTCAAAATCTTCGTTTCGAATTTCGAAAACATTCGTTTCATTACTCTTAGGACCATTATATTACTTTTAACGGTTCCACGCTTTTTGTTTCACATTTTCATTATATGTATATATAAATTAAATATACATATATATATACCGCTATATAAATTTTAGCTCAAAAATCTCATTTTGAACTCCGAAAATCTCAAAATATCATTTTTATGATTAATACAAATTTGTACAGGTCTCTCGCTCTTCATTGCACCACAAAATAATTTTATAGGCAACCTTGACTTTTATTTCGCTTAAATATATAAATTTATATTTATTACATATTTTTATGGCCTTATTTATGCCCGAAAGAATGTTTCTCGGCATAAAATATCATTTATAGTCAAATCTTGTCCCGTAGGACTTTATTAGATTTATTATGACTTATTATTTCGCCGGAACGCGATTCGAAACGTCGAACGTCAAAATCGCTCGGCGCGTCGACGCTCGGCGTCGCCCAAATTTTAAGTTCTGACATGCATATTCACTCATTTTTAATTTTCAAATCATAAGCCGTATATCAGAAATTTTTCGGGCATGTTATAGACCACATGTCATAGTATTTTAGAAAAATTTTAAACTTTGAAAACGGATCATGAAAACTCATCAAAATCACGCTTAAAAATGATGTCAGAACACATTTTCAGCCCAACGCCGCGCTGCTGCCGACGGGCGCGCGCTAGCGCGCGCGAGCAGGCGCTGCCGCGCACGGCGGCATGCTGAAATCTGCTCGACTTCTTATCAACGCAGCCACTTCGCGATTTTCGTACGCGCTGCTCGTTTATCGGATTAATCTAATTTTTGGATATGTTATACTTGGCATATCAAAGTATTTTTAAAAAATATCACCACTGATATTTGGTTATTTTAAGCTGTCCAAATAATGCACTTAAA
This sequence comes from Panax stipuleanatus, assembly GCA_020205555.1. Lineage (NCBI taxonomy): Eukaryota > Viridiplantae > Streptophyta > Magnoliopsida > Apiales > Araliaceae > Panax > Panax stipuleanatus. Next base: position 42,878,806 of record CM035125.1, read on the forward strand.
AAGGCTGTTCGCACTAGTTTTTCAACTTTGCAATTAACGTTCAAAACTCGCCTCGCTCCGTTCTAACCCGACTTTCTTTACAAATAAATCTCTATTAACATAATAAGACTTGTTCCAAGTGTCGGCTTCGTTAAATTCCAAGTTTTTAGCCGCGTTGGTTCTTTAAGGCCATTTATCGAACATATAACGTGCGTTATTCGTTCGACTCGATTTCTTATCGATTTGTTAGCGATTTTTGCCACAAATCCATCCTTATACATCCCACAACCCATACCTAGCCACCAAGTCTCTAAAACTCATCATTCCATTAATAATTCAAGCATAAAAGCAACTAAAATGATTTTTTTAGTAAACTTATGCTTACTAACCAAGTTCAACTTTTATTTCTTTGACTCAAAACCAATTCTACTAACATATAATATATACATAGATTAGAACTTGAATCGATATGAAGGAATTTCATTAAAAATTACCTCACAACCTACTAACTTCCAAAACCTCAAGTTTAATAAATAAAAATCACATATTCTACATTTCAATTAAATTCAAAATTGAGTAAGGATTTATACCTCATGCAATTTATCTTCTCTTTTTCCAAGCTTTGCTACCTCCAATTTAGCTAACACTTGATTCCAATTTTTTTTCTAAAGCTTTAAAAACCCATGGTTCTAGCTTTTCTTCATACTTAGAAATTTTCCACATTCTAAGCAATATAGAAAGAGAAATTCGGCTACATGAAGGAATTAAGGGAAGTAATTTCCAAATTTTCTTAGCCAATTTATGAAGGATTCCTAGCATAATACATGAAGCTTGCTATTTCTCTTTTTCCACTCCCTAACTCACGGCTAAAGGAAGGAATCATAAGGGAGAAATTTAGCTACTTGGTCACCAAGAAAAATGGTGTAATCTCCACACTTCTCTTCCTCCTTCTCCTACACGGTTTGACAAAAAAATTTGCAAGGCTTGGGCACAAAGCTTTGAATAGTAGATGGGTAAAATAGGAATTATCCTTTTAGCTCAATTATTTAATTACCCACTAAACCAAATAATGCTTGTATTGAATAATTTAAACTACCTAATAGCTAGTAACTAGATTTTTAAATATTAAGTTACTAACTCACCCAATAATTAAATGTTTCAACTCTTGGAACATATATAAAATATTACCCATTTGTAGTATATAAATTATATATTCCCAAAATAAACACATAACCTAATATGCTTTAATTACATATTTATTTTATAAATGCAAAATAAATATACATCACATAATTTTCCATGCAAATACTATTATTTGCCTACTTAATATAACATCTTTCCTCATTAACATAAATTCATTTAAGAATTTATTTATTTTCTTAAGATATTATAATAAATATAATATCCATCCATTATTAAAATAATTTCACATAAGAATTTATTCTAATATTATTGGATAAAGTATATATACTATTATACACTAAAACCACATCCTGTAATTCTTTGTCAAATTATTCATCATGATTTTATTTCTTCACATAATAAATATATACAAAATAACTATATATATTTATCATCTTGCAAATAGTCCATGTAATGCACCCACATCACATAAGGAAAATAAATAATAAATCTATTCTTTCACATTATAAATTGTTTATATCAATTTATTTACATATATCATTAAAATAATATTCTCTCGTTATTAAAATAATTCAATGACAAAATTTATTTTAATATCTTTTAATTAAAGTATACCATAATATTTGTATACTTAAGCTAATTATTTCCTTTTCCTTTCTATAAATTATTTTCAACAATTTAACTGCAGTAAATATTATAATATATTCACTACATTAAAACATGCATACATTATACTCAATAATGTAATATATGATTTCTTTAATAAGATTATGGTTATACATTAAGTATATCTAATGCCACCAATTATCACATTAAAATAATAAATTATTTTAATTTTTAGCCATCTCATTACCTTTAATAAATTGCTCCTACAATTTATTTATAAGTAATAAATATATACTTCTCATATATTTATTAACATAAACATCACATATTGCATAGTTCTTACTCACATATGCAATAATATCCCACAACGTATCATTTAATAAGTATTTTATTTATTTAATTCTTATTTTAATAATTCTCTAAAATCTGGGTTCTTACACTTTCTACTCCTTTATTATATATATATATATATATATATATATATATATATATATTTATTGCTTCTAGTTTCGCCTGAATTTCAAATTTGTGGCCTTTCTAGCTTAATTTTATGTATATATAAGTTTTTAATTGCTTGCATAGCCTGGATTGCTAATCCGTGGCTTTTTATCGCTTCCCTATATATATAGCTATATATATATATATTTATACTAATTCGTTTGGTCTGGATTGCTAATTCGTGGCCTTTTTAGCTTTATTATATATATAACTAACTATATATATACTAACATTTCATTCAGTCAAGCCTGGATTGCTAATCCGTGACTTTTTATCGCTTTTATATATATAACTATATATATATATATATTTATACTAACTTGTTTGGCCTGGATTGCTAATTCGTGGCCTTTTCAGCTTTAATATATATATATATATATATATATATATATATATATATATATATACTAACTGTATATATTAACATTTTCATTCAGTCAAGCATGGATTGGAAATCCGTGGTCTTTTTCAGCTTTTATATATATATATATATATATATATATACACATCTATATTTCTCAGTCGAGCCTGGATTGGAAATCCGTGGCCCTTTACAGCTTTCATATATATATAAATATATATATTCTTTATTCAATGTGAATAAATATCAGTTTTAACTATTCATTTGATATGAATATGTTCTAATGTAAATTTTGTTGATTAGATTCATCTAAATCTAGTCATTTCCAACTTTCAATCGATTCAAAATCGGTCAAACCGGAACCGGGGAGCTAGAATGGCTACGATTTATTTAAATCTAGCTTTCTTTCTAGTTTTGTAAATATTAAAGCGACTACGCGACCCTAGATCCATATCTAGAGGGAACGGAAAGCTTCGGCTACACGCATGCAAGGATTTAACTGATGAATCATTTGTCTTGCGACGTCTAGATGTAAATTTGCATTTTATGTCAATATCTTTGATGTGCAGGCTTTTTGATATTATTTTGTGAGCCTAAGAATCATGGGATCTAAGATCAACCACACGGATCTAAATTTGATTCCCACGATGGACAATTTTGCATTGTAAATACATCCTGCTAGTTTTTCTTGTAAATATAAATCAGAGGGACCTTAAAACGGTTATCCGGATTTAAGGTCTCAGCATAGTAAAAATGTGATTTGTAGTGCTAGGGTCACTTCGATGACTTTCATGCCCATAAGAAGGTCGACACTTGTATATACATTTTGTGGTCGAGGATGCTTCGCATCCCGGCAATAAAAATAAAATAATAAATAAAAATAAAATGAAAGTATCAAAAGGCTTCAATTCCTATGTTAACAAAAGGGTTTGAAAACCATCTTTCAAAACGTCATTTTCATATTTCATCTAAAAATGAACTTTTCAAACAAATCAAACCCTTCATATATAGGTCCAACGAAGCATGACACTACTTTCAAATCAAACACGTAGGCTCAATTACTGTAAGCACACACACACACACACTGCAAATAAAAAGGGAAAACTGAAAAGACGCGGTAACCGTGTTTCACGGAAGTCGGGGGTTTCCTAACACCTTCACCCCACTTAACCAAGCCCCCGAACTTTATGAATCTCGGTTTCCAAGGCCAAGTTTTGACAGTGTCTAGTAATTGGGCCTACTTATAAATTTTTCAAACAAAACTTGATTGAGTTGGTACAACCATTTCAAAATATACTAATTGGCAACTTTGTAAACCTTTTAAATCGTCGACATGATACATGTTGGCCTTTTCCTAAAAAATTCACCCTTCATAAAATAGATAAGACAATAAGGGTAGAAAATAACAAACTAGGGAAAGGAAGATCTGTCCAAATATTTTTCCTGACGTCGACAGGTGGTGACTCTGCTGGGGACAGTAGAGGGCTTAACCCGCACTTCGAATCTTTTCAAAATTTCCCTTTTTATCTGCGTGTGTGTGGAACCTGTGTTTACATTAAATAGATATAAATAAAAAGCTTTTCTGTGCTTTATATTTGTGCTCTGCACAATGTCATCATTTCATACGGTGAGACCAGATGTATGTGAATGTATGTTGTGTGATTCCTCCACCAGGAGGCGAACCCGTCAGTGATTGATTACAGGACTCAAAGGAGATTAATCCTGCGGGGCTCAGGAAAGACGCCACTCAGATCCGCTTCAATTGAAAGAACGGATTAATTTCCCCTCTAGTAAATTGTGATGATCTGGGGACCTTCATGCCAAAAAGCCGCGAGAGTGGCCTAAGATAGGTCAGCCTCTAATAAACCAAATCCAAAGGAAAGTCTCTTCATGCCTTCCCCTTTCAATATAATGTAAATTTCCAATTCAATGTAAATTTCAAATTCCATGTAAATATACATTCCATATCTTGTAAATCCTGTCAAGCCATCCTGTCATCAAAACAACTAACCTTTGTTTTATAAGAAAAGATTAAAAAAACTTCAAAAAAATTATAACACGTTGCATAGCATGCATCCTGTTAATATATACATCAAAATTAACACACCTACTTTTATTGTAGGAAAAGATTGGTCCCGTTACCAGATCAAAATCTAAAAAGGCATTAAGCCCATCTCCAGTCATGGCTTCAAGTGCTCAACCTGAATCCACCCCTGTTTCTAGGGAAGAGTTCGAAGGATTAAAGAACCAGATAGCTGAATTGGCTATTTTCCTAAAGGAGCAAAACAAAAGTCTTCATGGTAAATAAATACTCGGTCAAAAAGAATCATCCACACAAGGTGGCAGTCAAGACACCGACAAGAAAGATACTCAGACACCTGAGCCTCAACACAAGGATTTGACCAACAAAACCCCTGAAATCACCAATCTCAACAAAGATTAGGAAACTGGTGATATTAGGAAAAAGGTCCAACAAATAGAATAAATAATCCGATCCATCAAAGGAACTGGGGCATTTGGGAGTGTAAACTACTCAGATTTATGTATATTTCCAGGGGCTCGATATCCAGACAAATTTTAAGTCCCTGATTTTGAAAAGTATGACGGATTAGGAGATCCTTACACTCATTTAAAAGTGTTCATTGGAGAACTCGGATCCTATGCTAAAAATGAGAAACTCAGAATGCAGTTATTCCAAAAGAGTTTCACTGGGGAAGCTCGAGCTTGGTATGCCCGACTCGACAATTCCAAAATCCACAGTTGGGAAGAGCTAGCACATGCTTTGCTAAATCAATATAGCTTCCAGTCTCAAATGGCTCCAGATCGATATCAGGTGACCAAGGTCAAAAAGCAAAGCAATGAATCTTTCAGTGAGTATGCCCAACGATGGAGACGGATGGCTGCACAAGTCACCCCACCTATGACAGAGACTAAGATAGTCATGACTTTCATAGACATCCAGGAAGCTCCATATTATGAGAGGGTCCTATCATGTATAGGAAAACCATTCTCTAAAATGATTAAACATGGAGAAATGGCTGAAATGGGACTAAAGTCTGGACAGATCAAAAACCTTACCGCTTTGGAGGTCGTGGCCAAGCATATTCAATCTGGAAGCTATGGCAGTAATCCTCGGAGAGTACATAAGAAGAAGGAAGAGGAGGTGTCCTTGATACTTCAGGGACAGAATCAGAGAGGCAATCCAAGCTTGCCCATTCAAAGGAGAAATTATTCCCCTTTCCAAGCTCCTGCACAACCTTCTAATCCTCCCTTTCAAAAAATTGGAGAAGTCAGACGTCAAAGAACGTTCACACCCTTGGGAGACTCACTAAAAAATGTGTTGAAACTTCTGACAGCACAAAAGAAAAATGTACAGCTCTTTCCACCGGCCAGTTCAAGCGGATGAAATTTTGTCCCGAATAAGAAGTGTGCTTATCATTCTGAAGCACCGGGCCACGACACCCAAGATTGTTGGTCACTCAAGCACAAAATCTAAGATTTGATAGATAATAGGGAGATTGTGGTGACGACCTAAGAACAACCACATATTCAATACAACGCTCTGCCTCAACACAATGAGGAGTGTGTCAATATGATCGGCATAGGAAATGGAGAAGGATCCAAATACCTCCAGTATGTTGGAGAGTCAACCCAAACAAATACCAATAGCCCAGACAACTGGGAGTTCTCAGAAAGGCAGTTCCTGATAGAACATGAAATTAAGTATATCAAGGAACAGGTTGAACAGTTGGCAGAACTGTTAGTTTATCAACATCTGATAACGAGGCAATTGATTAATCAGACAAACCAATGGGAAGCAAATCTTCCTACTCCTGAAATTAGCCCCATTGCTATGAGGGATCATTACCGGTTTCATGAGCATGAACCCTGGGCTGACAAGGTTGCCAAGGAGGAGAAGTACCATGCTAATAGGGAATTCGCATTCAAGAGGAATTTCACTAATTTGAATCAGCCTATGAAAGAAATCCTCCAAATATTGATCAACGATGGTCACAGAATTGTTACCCCCGGTGGACCCTCGATCCAGAAAGTTCAAGCCTGATAGGATCTGTCAATATCATTCCAACACGCCTGGTCATGACATCGAGGATTGTTGGGGACTTCATCACCTGATTCAAAATCTAATTGAAAGCGGTGAGCTGATGAAGGCAAACCAAGCTTATGGCTATCCTGATGAGGAAGCAATCTTTATTCCCATGGCAGGGAGTTGGAAAGAAGTAGTGACTGTCATTTTCTATAAGAAGGATATAGCTATAATACCCCTGATACTGCAGGGAAAAGAGGCTCAAGAAGGAAAGAATCATGTGAAAGTGGTTGCGCCCGAGCATCTAATATTGTCATTCAGACTGCAATATCCTGTAGTCATCTTGAAGAAAATCCCATGGAACTATGGGAAAGATAAAGGATGAACATCAAACCACATTGTTATTATACCAAAGGAAAACCCGCTGTACCTACCTCAACGGGGGATCAACTCAGTTATTAAAGCTTAGGGGAGAGTGTCTGAGGAGAAAATTAAAGAATTCCTCAGCAAGATGAGGCATAATGAGATCAAAGTGGTGCAAAGCTTGAAAGAGGCACCCCGACAGATATTCATTCTAGATTTGATCTTATCTTCGGAATATCATCGTAAGATTCTGGTGAAAGTCCTAGAAGAAGCACATCTGCTGAAGACGGTAGATACTGAGAAGTTTAATCACGTGATAAAGCACATTTTCGACAGTAATGTGATATCTTTCACTGATGATGTTATACCCGCAGAAGGGATGGGTCATTGTAAGTCATTGCACATAGCAGTAATGTCATCAGGATATGTGATTGGAGGTGTGCTGATAGATGGAGGATCATCCATGAACATCTGCCACTACGACACCTTGGAGATAATAAAGATCAATCCAAACGAAATTCGGACTAGTCATGTAGTCATCCGGGCTTTCAATAGATCTCGCCGAGAGGCTGTGGGGGAGATTGAGCTTCCACTGGATATTGGTCCCCATACGTTCTATATATCCTTCCAGGTACTAAACATTACCACCAGATATAATTTGTTTTTGGGAAGACCGTGAATCCACATGGCATGAGCAGTTCCGTCCATCCTTCATCAATAACTCAAGTACATCATTAATGGCAATCTGATTACTATAAATGCCTAGCTAGAATATCATGTCCACATACAAAGCGATATATCGGTAATCAGTCTCGATTTAGGGGTTGAGCTTGTCAGTCTTTAAGCTTTGGAGGTGAGCAACACTCAATACTTACCTTTTGGGGCACCAACCTTAAAGCAAAGAGTCTCCACCAAAGTAATGACAGTCGGTCAGGAAATGGTATTCTTGGGATTCTGCCTTGGAAAAGGGTTAGGGAAAAATCAACAAGGAATCAGAAGTCCAGTGTAAATCCCTAGCCAGACAGGGAAAGTCAGATTGGGCTATTCATCCAAATCAAACCATCGGAACCTGAACAAGCATCCAACGGTTCTTGCTTCCACCATCCTGCTACCAAACCTCAATGATGCAAGGTTTGTGAAACCAATGAGGAAGATTCATGCTATTGTGTCAAGTATATTGATTCCTCAAAGTCAAGCCAGATAGTGAGAGAAGAGTCCCAAAGCCTGATGGGGAAAGAAAAAAGGGCAAAGAAAAGTTCCTGCATGAAGGACGAGACCCATTTACAAACATGTATTTTCTGATACACTATGAGGGCATGAACGATGATGTCCCAGACGATGACTATTCAGGAGATCAAATCATGATCCCTCGCATCAAAAAGGATAAGGGTAACAGTTCAAAGAAGAACACTGTCCCTGATATGAATGATGTCTTAGTCATCATCAAAGAGGAGATAGACGACAGCAACTCCTTTATCCTCCCTATTCATGAGGACTTAACTCTAGACAATAGGAGCAACACACCATGCCTTAGTCGAAAAGGGTAAAAGGGCAGAAAGTCCATCTGCCCTGAAACGTCATTTTATTTACTGCTTATTTTTGTTGCACAGCGATAGCAGTTATTTTTGTCATACTTTCGCTAAATGCTTTGTATGATCAAACCGTTTCATATATTAAAGGGAAAGCATTTTGTTTTCAGGACTCCAGAATTGGATTTGTTTGTCTCTGCTGATGAGATACCAAATTTTCATAGTGACTATAACTTTGATGTAGAACTGGACTTCGACTTGATAAAGATTGATCAAGAAGAGATAGATGACTATGAGGTGCCCAAGGAGATCAAAGAATGGGTCGAAGACAAACTCAAACCAAACCTCGATCAAACCACCACTGTCAATATCGGAACCTCAGAAAACCATAAAGAAATCCAGATAGGCATGGACCTTACCCAAAACCAAAGAGCCGACCTGATTGAACTCTTAACTCAGTTCCAGGATGTGTTTGCATGGTCAGATGAAGACATGATTGCTTTGTCTACTGACATTGTCATCCATCGACTGCCCATTAAAGATGGATTCAAGCCAGTCAAGCAAAAGCTCAGGAGATTGAAACCTGATTGGAGTCTGAAAGTCAAAAAAGAGATTGTCAAGCAATTCAAAGCCGACATCATCATGGTATCAACATACCCAGAGTGGCTATCCAACATAGTTCCCGTGCCTAAGCCCGGAGGGAAAGTATGAGTATGTGTGGATTATAGGGATTTGAACAAAACTTGTCTCAAGGATAACTTCCCAATACCTTTTATCCACATACATAGACAACACGGCGCAGTATGGCATATATTCTTTTATTGACTATTTTGTCGTGTACCACCAAATTATGGTTGCTGAAGAGGACAGGGAGAAAACAACCTTCATCACTCCCTAGAGAACCTTTTGTTATAGACGTTTGTCTTTCGGCCTTATCAATGCCGATGCCACATATCAGCGAGCCATGATGGCTCTTTTTTATGACATGATGCACAAAGAAATAGAGGTCTATCAACTTTTCCAATAGACTACAGAGTGGCTTTGTGATTTTCGAGAAGTCCTTGATAAACCGTCGGTAGAACCCAGCATGACCAAGAAAACTCCGAATACCCTTTATTAAAGTCGGCGGTGGCAGATTTTTAATTATTTCCAATTTAGCTCTATCAACTTCTAACCCTTTTTAAGAAACTTTATGCCCAAAAAGTATCCCTTCTTGGACCATAAAGTGGCATTTCTCACAGTTGAGGACCAGGTTCGTCTCAACACACCTTTTCAAAACCAATACTAGATTTTTGAGGCACCTATCAAACGATTCCCCAAATACTAAAAAATCATCCATAAATACCTCAACACTACGCTCCACCATGTCTGAGAAGATTGACATCATACATCGCTGAAAAGTTAATGGTGCATTACACAGCCCGAATGACATCCTTCTGAAGGCAAAGGTGCCATAGAGGCATGTCAATGTCATCTTCTATTGATCTTTCAGTGCAATGATGATCTGGTTGTACCCAGAACACCCATTTAACAAGCAGTAATACTCATGTCCAGCTAGTCTGTCCAACATCTGATCAATGAAAGGCAAGGGGAAATGATCCTTTCTAGTTACCTTATTCAACTTTCTATAGTCCATGCAGACCATCCAGCCGGTCACTATTCTTGTCGGTATCCGTTTGTTGTTCTCGTTCTTTACTACTGTCATCCCGCCTTTCTTTTGGACACATTGGACTGGGCTCACTCATGCACTATCTGAAATGGGGTAGATAATGCCAGTATCCAGCAATTTCAAGATCTTCTTCTTCACTATCTCTTTTATTATGGGGTTGAGCCTCCTCTGTTGTTCCACTGTTGGCTTACTATCATCCTCCATCAGAATCTTGTGCATACAGAATGACGGACTGATTCCTTTGATGTCGGCGATTGTCCATCCAATAGCAGACTTGTATTCTCTCAGAACTCTTAACAGCTTACTTCCCTGCAGTTCATTAAGTGCAGATGCAATAAAATAGGTAAAGTAGCTGAATTACCCAAATAAGCATACCTGAGGTGATTGGGTAAGGGTTTGAGTTCTAGTTTAGGTGGCTCCTCAAGAGATGGCTTCATCTTTGCTGATGAAGTTCCTGCTGCTTCCAATGGCTCAAATGGTAACTTGAACCTGTTTACTCTCGGATAGGCCTCTAACAGTTGCAGATACTCCTTTATCTCTGAATCTTCTTCATCATAGTCTCCCATCAATGTTGATTCTAATGGGTCGGTATTAAGTATCCGATGTTGCTCATCGCCTACTACTGTGTCAATAATGTCTATCCGAAAACACTCCTCATCCTCTTTGGGAAAATTCATGGCCTTAAACACGTTGAAGGTTACCTCTTGATCTTGCACCCTCATGGCCAACTCTCCTTTCTGAACGTCAATGAGAGTCTTGCTAGTAGCCAAAAATGGTCGCCCAAGGATTATTGGAATATCCTTATCTTCTTCATAATCCAAAATGATGAAGTCTGTTGGGAATATAAATTTATCCACTTTAACTAAAACATCCTCAACAATCCCCCGTGGATAAGGTACTGATCTGTCTGCCAACTGTAAAGAAATGTTTGTCGGTTTGGATGCCGGTAAACCTAACTGAGTTTAAACTGAAAGTGGCATAAGGTTTATATTGGCACCCAAATCACATAGACACTTGTTGAAAGCCAAACTCCTGATTTTGCATGGGATGGTGAAACTACCCGGATCCTTCAACTTTGGTGGAAGCTTCTCTTGTAGAATCGCATTACATTCCTCCGTTAGTGCCACAGTCTCGAAGTCCTCTTATTTTTTTTCTTTGATAATATATCCTTCATGAACTTGGCATAACTAGGCATCTGTTCCAACGCCTCCACGAAAGGGATGTTGATATGTATCTTCTTGAACACTTCCATACACTTGGTGAACTGTTTCTCCAATTTCTATTTTCGGATCCGTTGTTGAAATGGTGGTGGAGAGTAGACTATTGGTGTAATCACTTGTTCTTTTTTTTGCAAATTTTTCTCCTGCTTTCCCTTCCACTGTTTCTTCTACACTGATCTCGACTTGCTTATCCATAGTCGGCTTCTCTAACTTTTGCTCGGCTAGTTGTTTGTCACTTCGCAGTGTGACAGCTTGACATTGCTCATGTCCTCCCCTCAAATTCTTTTATGTATCACTTGGCAAGGTTCCTAGGGGTCTACTGTTCAGTACACTAGCAATCTTTCCAATCTGAGTTTCTAGATTCTTAATCATCGACGCTTGAGTTTTCATCACCGCTTCTTGAGTTTTCATCGCTGCTTCATTTCTTGTTATGTATTTTGGCAGTACCTCCTCCAAATCTATCTTTTTCTCTTGCTGCAGAGCTACCTGTTGATTTTGATTCTAAAAACCAGGGGGGTATGATGGTCGTGGAGCCTGCTGCTAATTCTAATTCTGGTTCTGGTTGTTGCTCCAAAAAAACTTTGGATAGTTCATTGCCCCCTGATTGTATGCATTCTGATATGTGTTGGGTGGCCTATTGTAGCTACCAACATACTGTACTGAAGCTGGATTTATTGCACAATAGTCTGTCGGATGCTCTCCTGCACAAAGCTCACATATTATCGCTACATGATGGACGTTTCCCAAAGACATGGCATCCATCTTCTTTGATAAGCTGCTAATTGTGCGGATATAGCTGTCATAGAGTCCTCTTCTAGAATACCTACTGCTATGGGTTGAGTCAATCTCTCAGTCGGCCACTGATATCCATTTACAGCTATTATGTCTATCAATGCCTATGCCTCCTCAAATTTCTTTGACAGAAAAGCTCCACCTGAGGCTGCATCGATGCTAGTCCGTATATAACTCCCTAACCCATTGTAAAAGTTACTCAGTTGCATCCAATGCGGGAATCCGTGATGTGGGCACTTTCTCAATAGCTCTTTGTACCTTTCCTATGGTTCATATAGTGGCTCCCCATGTAGCTGTGCAAATGAGGATATCTTTGTTCTTAACTTATGTTTCTTTGAAGGCGGGAAGAACTTAGCCAAATATTGCTGCGCCAGATCATTCCATGTGGTGATTGACCCCGGTGGTGGAGAATGGAGCCAACCCTTCTCCTTTTCTCTGAGTGTGAATGGAAATAATCTCAATCTGATCGCATCATCTCCCACTCCGTTGCACTTAAAAGTGTTGCAAATTTCTATGAAACTGACGATGTACTAGTTCGGGTCATCATTTGGAAGACGCCCAAACTCGCAATTATTCTGCACCATCTGTATTATCCCTGTAACGATCCCAAAATTCATACAATAATATTCTCCTTCTCGATCGTTAACAATACAACTTTAATCTCTCATTACATCATTATTCGATATTAAAAATCACTAAAAATGCGGAATATTTAAAACTTTTATAAACTTTCTTTCTATATTGCCCTGAATCGCAACCTTTACATTACATCTCTTTGATTCAAATCTATATCATGAATCATACAACAAAATGACTATACAAAGTCTTACATAATAAAACAATATCCATCTATATTGGATATCTGTACTTATAACTCAGCGACATATTTCATTCAAAACATTAACTACAATTTGAAATTGAACATAACTAATATTCTTGAACATTGATCTCTATAAATCACTTAACACGTATCTTTACCTTGCATCCTTGACCTGCAAAAATGGTTATTTGCAAGAGTGAGCTCGACAGCTCAGCAAGTTCTAACAATTTTCATGCATCACGTATCACATAATAAACATGCTCAACATAAATCTCATAATAATTAAAGTAACATGGCATACATGCATTAATTCACATAACAAATATAAAGATTGAGTTCCATACTCAATCAACATTATTTAACCAAACAGTGTAGTCATAAATTGACTTTGACATTTCATGATTACAACATGTATAACATATCATGCTCGCTTACAACATATATAACATATCATGCAATTTAAAATAGTTCATCAAATTCACGTAGACAAGTAGAAACCGAAAGACTTGCCTGGTTCGTGGATTACCAATTACCGAAAAACTGCTTAATATAATCTGCTTCATGATCCTACATAACGTATCACCATATACATCAATTATTAGTCACTTAGCAACGCTTATCAAACATCTAAGTAAATTCTAATTTACACTTTCTAATTTACACTTCATAACTCTCTTCCATTCACACGTTTGACACTCGCTGTCAAATCATATGTATAATTATTACATATCTAATCTTCATTGTTAGTTAACCAATTAAGATTAACTCATTCTTCATTAACTAATAAGTTAATAATTAATCACCACGTAATTTAATCACCTCACATAATCATATTACATTTCACATAATTAACCAATTATAATTACATCTTACGTCAATCAAATTACATTTCAAGTTAAACATAATTATATTTTTATTAACATTCATGCTTTATAACTTATAACAACATCTAATATCATCGACAGAACTATACTTGTGTATGCGCATGACCGACGCCCTCCGATTGCCTCAGAATACTCATCAGTCCCACAAATGACCATTTTGACCCTAGATAACGACCTCAAATCAAAAAGTCAAAAACACAAAAGTTGTAGGTCTACTCGTTCTCGTTCTGAATCATCTTGAATCACCTCAATCGGAGTTCGTATGAAAATGTTATGGCCATTTTAGTAACAGAGGTCAAAATAGTTTTGCATTACGACAACTAAACTACCACGGGCAGCAAGTATACCCGCTGGGGCGGGTCCCCCAAGGCATAAACACCCGCTGGGGCGGGTCCAGGGGCTGGTGGAGGTGCTGGGTCGCGAGCTGGTGGAGAAATAAGCCAATTTGGCTTATTCCGTCACACCGAATTCGAATTTTCCCAACATGATAAACATGAAACATGTGACAAACAATATTTTAAGCTTATTAACATGCTCATAACATAAAAATTTCATATAAACACATAATCACAACCAAGATTTCATGGAATTCGAAGAAAAACACAACTTTAAGCGTTCTTGACGGAAATTGCTACTACGAACTCGTTTTTCAATCAATTCAAGTGATTCCAACTGTAATCACTTCTATTCTTAACATACTAACATAATACTTAATCAATTTTAACAATAACTCATAATCAACATCAATTTTGATAGTTTCAAAAGTTATTTTTCAGAAATTACTTCACCGAGAATCACTATGAACACACTTCCTATTGTTTATCAAAAATTCATGGATTGAATTGCTAGAACAACCATATAACTCATATATAATCATGTTATATCACATATTACACATAATTCATGCTCACATCAAGGATTTAAAGAATTTTCAACATAATTCCATAATCTAACATTATGAACATGAATTTCATGGTGTTCATCATATACTTGTGAATTGAAATTCTTAAACAACTATGAAACTCTCATGTAAATATATATATATATATATATATATATATATATATATATACATACATATCACATTCTCATAACAAAATTATGAAGTTTCACAAAGAGACTTCCACATAGAATTCTAAAACCATGAAAACATAAAAGAATATGCTTTGAAAACATGTTTTTACAACAATTGATTTTGAAAACCCTTTCATGGCATACAATTACATATGAAAACATATGAACACCATATATACCTATAATTTTATGATTGTAAAAACCTAATTTGATAAAGAAGAAAACACAACACATATGAATTAGTTCTAGGGTTAAAATTATAACCTTACTAGTTTTGACTTAAGAGAGAGATGATGAAGACGATGATCCTCTCTTGCCTTCTCAAGCTTTTCTTCCTCTTCTCTCTTCTTCTTCTCTGACAATTCTCTCTAACCCTCTTCTTCTTCTTTCTTTGTTTTGTTTAGACTTAGGCTTTTAGAAAACTAACGTATCTTTTAACTTAGCATATATTATACAATATACAATATACATATACAATATATGTAACTTATATTATTAATATAGCTAATAAATAATATACTAATTGCTATACTAACTACCACTTATTACATAGGTTACAAAATTTGAAAAGCCCAAGGCCATGTTTGGCAAAACCACATTATTTTTAAAAACTAACTTCTTGAGTTTAAGGCATTGTTTGGAAGAAATAAGATTAAACAAGTACAAAGGCCTTGTTTGGTAACACTCATCATTTTAAAAACAGGTTTTTAGTAGTTAAGGCCTTGTTTGGTTAAAACAGGTTTAAAACAAAAGTAAAGGCCTTGTTTGGGAAAACAGTTTTTAAAACTCTTTTAACTCTTTTAATAAATCCTTTTAACACATACTTTTTAATGTTATCCTTTAACTAATTAAAACTCAACATTCTAATTTAATTAATTAAAAGTTTAACATCAATTAATCACATAAAATTATCACATAATTATAATTACTCGCTAATTATAATTTCATGTTACTCTCACCACATAACTCATCTAATTTAATTATCCCAATTAAATTAGAACTATAACATAAAATTATAATGTCAATTAAATTAAATACCAAATATTCATTTAATTAACATATAACACTTAATTAAATTACTCCATAATAATCACATAATTATTTATTTAACTCAATAAATAATTTAATTAATATATTTATTTAATTCAATAAATATATAAATTCTCTTCACACCAAATCACATATTTTACAATATATAACACATACACACATACTCGTACTTAAACATCTTAAAATAAGAATTTTATTTATTAAATTCTCATTTATTAATTCTTAAAAATCCGGGATGTCAAAGTCTCAGGCTTGATCTCAAAATTATTTGCATTGATCGTCAGCCTAGAGATACTCAATTGAATTTCCGTAATCGTTGGTGTAGCATAATCCCTCAATGGTTTATCTTCCTGTTCAGCCATGTTTGCTTTGGGTGTTTCAATTTCTTCTCGAGTCTTTGCAATCCACTTAGTTAACTTTTGAAACCGTTTGTCGATGTCATCCTCGAAAGGCAACAAATCTGGCTTCTTCGATTGAGTTTGCATGCACTACTCAAACGTACCTGAAATATCCAATCAAACAAAAATAAGAATATATATATATATATATATATGTTTAACTAAAACTGATCTAATTAAACCGATATTATAAGTAATAAAAGCAATTACGGTCCCCGGCAACGGTGCCAAAAACTTGTTGGGTATTTTCTATACGAGCTACACGCAAGTGTACGTGGTTAACAAGTAATATACTGATAAGATCAGGTATCGTACCCACAGAGACAATAATTCCTATTTAATCACACAAGTACCAATTTTATATTATTTCAGCTTTATCAAACTAATGATTAAAAGATGATTTTCTAAATAAATTACTATTTAAACCAAATTCAACACTAACTCAGGATTTTAACAAGTTTTGGAGAATTAAGCCTACAATTTCACTTATTATTTCACTTCAGATAATATCATTTCCTTCGGTCTATATCAATTACTCCAGATTATTAATTAAGAACACTAAAGCAGATATAACCATCTCTCAATGCATTACATCCATACCCACTTAAATCCATAGATGATAAAATTAAGTAAGACACCCTATATAACTAATTCACTATATCTCTATGTGAATTACAATTGAATAAGGTTTAATATCAAATTCTTAACAGATTACAAGAGATGTATAGATATCTCTGTCCTCTACAAGAATTATGAATCCTAACTATCATAAAAATCATAAACATATGTCACTTTGGCTAGTTCCAATCCTATATGTCATCTCTCGAATTCATATGGGATAACGAATAATTGGTGATCAAGAAATTATATAGATTAAGCACAACTCATAGAAAATAATCTGGAAATAATATTCATAAACTGAATTAAAGGCTATTTATTATCCATTATATAACAAGATCTGTTATAGGCATAAATAGAAAGTTAGTTCATCATAGATGAATCAAAATCCATAATCCACATATTAGAAATCATTCTGAATACAAGATGTTAAAGAAGATAGAAAATAAACTATGAAGTATATCACCGCTCGTCTCCACACTTCTTGTGTTCCTTGCGATCCAATAATGCTTTAATTCTCGTCCCAAGTCAATCTCCAAGCTAGGGCTTGCGTATGGCTAAGTGTCCCTCAATATGTTCCTTTAATCACCTTTTATATGCCCCCACTCGTAGCCCTAATCATTGACATGTGTTAGTCCAAATCCTACTTGAAGTAGGATTTTCTAGTTGTTGTCGCTCCTACCCGCCCCAGCGGGTACTTTGCCCTTGCCACACCCGCCCCAGCGGGTGCACTCACTGTTCGGCCATGCTAAAAATCTCCAGGTCCGCCCCGGAGGGTAGTTCCTTCTTTAAGCACCCGCCCCAGCGGGTGTTCTTGCCATGTATGCTGGAAACTTCACTTTAATGCTCTTATTTCCATCCATTCCATTTCCTGCACACAATATTACAAACCCAAGTAAAATGATAGAAAAAACTCTTGAAAACACCAAGAATCAAGCTATAAAGAATACCAATTTGTAGGTATGAAATCCACTCATCAAATACCCCCAAACTTCATACAATACAACTCTCGACATCGGTCGTTAACAATACATCGAACTTCTAACTTTACATCATAAATCGGTATTAAACTTAATACAATGCGGAATAATTAAAACTTCTATATTTTTCTTTCTATATTTTCCTAAATCACAACCTTTATCATTACATATCTTTGATTCAAATTTATTTCATGAATCGCTTCATCAAAGTTGCTATATAAAATCTTACATTACAAGTCAATATCCATTATACATCAGACAACTCAACTTACAACTTAACAATTATAATACATCTAAATCATCAACTATATTTCTCATCTAAAAGCAAATAATCTTCTAGTATTGATATTGCTCTCTATCATTCAGTTAGCACATATCATTACCTTGAATCCTTGACCTGCAAAATACTTTTTTTTGCAAGAATGAGCTCGACAACTCAGCAAATCTAACAGTTTTCATGCATCACATATCACACAATATCATTCTCAGTTCATACATCATAATCGTTTAACTAAACATATCATACATGTTGTATTTCACATCTCAATTAAAGATTGAGTTCCATAACCCAATCAGTTTAGTCATAAATTAACTTTCATAGTATAAAGCATCATTTATAATTTCACATACATTCAACAGTCTAAATTACCATAATCAGTTACCAAATTCATAAAGCAAATAGGAACTGAAAGACTTGCCTGGCTCGTAGATTATCAATTAACGAAAAACAGCTTATAATTATCTGCACTTCAGGAATCCTACACAACATATTACCATACACATCAACTATTAGTCACATAGCAACGCTTAGCAATCGTTTAAGTAAACTCTACTTTACATTTTATAATTCTCTCCCATTTTTTTGTTTAACATACACTGTCAAATTATGTGTTTAAGTCTTGCTAGGACTACATATTGGTTTATATTAACCCCATTCCATATCTTATAAAGTTCATTTCATTTGAGTTAAAACACTTTTTAAGTTCATTACCACTTGGCACGATGTTTCGACGTTCATTCGTCGCACGCCCGATTCGTCCCTCTTACGTACGCTTAACATGCTCATACAACTTGTCTAAAATATCATTGATTAATGTTAAACATTATTATATTTCATAATATTTATGTTTTATAACTTAGAACAACATCTTTTATCGTCGAGAGCACTACACTTGCATACGTGCATGTCCGACGCCCTCTGATTGCCTCCGAATACGCAACAGTCACAAAGATGGCAATTTTGACCCCTGCTAACGACTTCAAATTGAAAAACTTAAAGAATTAAAATTGTAGGTCTACTCGTTATCTTTTCAAATCATCCTGAATCGCCTTAATCGAAGTTCGTATGAAGAAGTTATGCTTATTTTACTACAAGAGGTCAAAATAGTCTCGCCTTACACTATTTACACTATTTTGGACAGCCTTCACACCCGCTGGGGATGGTGTTTTTCCCCTATAGGACCCACTGGGGCGGGTCCCCCTGCTGGGGGGATTCCCGGCTCGCGAACTGTGTAGAGAAAAAGCCAATTTGGCTTATTTCTTCGCACTAAATTCCGATTTTAACTAAGACAATACATATAAAACTTTATGAAAACATAATCTTAAACTTCTAACATGTTTTTAATATACATAAACTCCACAACACATAATCAAAACCCTTAATTTTATTATTTTAAGGAAAACACCATTGTTAAGTTTTCTTGGAGAAAATTAACACTGTGAGTTCGTTTTTAAACCAAATCACATAATTCAAATCATGTTTTCTTCGTTTCTTAACATATTATTATAATCTAAACTTAATTCTCATAATCATAGAATAATCACAAATAATTTTTGATATTTTAAGAAACTATTTTTCAAATTAGTTCACTGTAAATTGCTATGAATATGATTTCTTCATGTTCATCATATTTATATGAATTGAACCACATAAACTATCATATAACTCATATATAATAGTTTATATACATAATCTAACACATATTGATCATCAATTTATAGTTTATCATGAAAACCAATTTACAGAAAAGTAAAAACAATGAAGAACAAAACATAAACTAAATTATACCTTTGCTTTGATAGAGAAAGAAGATGAAGATGGTGATGAAGATGTTTTGGATTCTTACTTTTGATTTCTCAAAGCTTCTTCCTCTTTCTTTCTTCTTCTTTCTTCTTCTCTCTAACTCTCTGTTTACTTTTCTATTCTAACTCTGTTTTCTAACTTAACGTAGAATAGAAAACTGACAATATAGATATAATACATAGAATTACATATATTATATAACTAACAAATACTTAATATACAATATTAATAATATATCAGTTACAACTTTTTAAAACTCAAAAGCCATAAGGCTTGTTTGGCATAAACTCTTTAATTTAAAAATAGATTTTTAGGACTTAAGGCCCTGTTTGGTAAAACAGGATTAAAACAGATTTAAGGGTCTTGTTTGACAAAACTAATTTAAAATTCTTTTATTTTATTTTAATAACTCTTTTAACATATAGTTTCCAATGTCACACTTTATTTAATTAAATCTCAACATTCTAATTAAATTAAATTAAAGCTAACATCCCTTAATTAACTAAAATTGCCACATAGCTTAAATTGCTACACAATTATAATTACTTATTAATCATAATTCCATGTAACAATTAGTAAATCTCTACTAACAAATACCATAAAATTACTTACACATCAATTAACATAGTGCACTTAATTAAATTACTCCAATATATGAATATAATTCTTTTCATACCAAATCGCACATTTCAGAATATAACACATATACACATACTCGTACTCGAAACATCTTAAAATAAGAATTTTATTTATTAAATTCTCATTTATTAATTCTTAAAAATTCGGGTTGTCACATCCTTCCCTCCTTATAAGAATTCCGTCCTCGGAATCAACGAAACCTCCCTTACTCAGTTTTAACTAAATCTCTTTCACAATTATCGTTGAATCACTTAACACATTATCTTAGTGTAGGTTTTATTTCATCATCTTCACTTAAACCTAGAACACTTCGAGTTCTATATATTCTTCAGCCCTTTAACGTATTCATTTCCTTTTTTAAGGATCATTACATATCATACTCGTTGTAATAATTTAATATCCTGATTTAGCATAGTACTAATATTTAGGTTATCACAAAAATTGCCTCTGTCAGAGCATCGGGAAGGTCCAGCGTTGTGAACAGTGGGTTTTAAATGCGTCAAAGTAACCAAATTGGTCCGAGGGTATGATCTATCAGGAAGATACCCCCACGTTGAGATCAATTAGGTTTGACATTGCAAACCGTTGGCGACAACTCCAGTGTGGCATCGAGAATGAGTAGGTGATGAAAGCAGTTAACAAATGCTTCAACGAGGGTCAGAGTATCTGACATTGCAAACCATTGGCGACAACTCCAACGTGGCATCGAGAACGAACCGGTGATGAAAAAAGTTTACAATTTCTTCAATGAGGGTCAGTGTAACTCCCGAGAAAATCTAACGATTATGTAAATGAATTTTATTTGAGTTAGTAAATAAAATTTGATTTATTTGTTTATTCTAAGTAAGTAAGCAAATTAAAGGTCGTTTTATGACCTAGAGAAGTTCAAAATAGTTAGTATTCTGGTTATGTGCTAGAAATAATGAACATGAATTTTCAAGACGAAAATAATGTCTTTTCGAGAAAATGACGAAATAAGCACTATTCATCAAACCCTAAGTGTTAGGTTTTAACCCTAAGTGTTAGGGTTCATGTAACCCTAAGCTCTTTTAAGAGTTTGGAATGTCGGAATGACATTCTGTTGAAAGATTTGACAGTAATATACCGTGAAAAGTTATATTAGTTACGAAGAAGTCTTTTCAAAAGAAAAGTTCAAAAATTACTATTCATCCGTTTCTAAACTGGAATTTATTTTAAAATTTTGAGAAATACATAATGATAGGATTTCAAGGCGAGGTGGAATATGTAATAATATTTCATTTATGGCTCGCGAAGTTTTTGCGTAGGGACTTAAAATCCTAAGCGTTTGGAAAAGTGAAATCAATAATTTAATTGATTACGTATAATAAAAAATGATTATTATACGGAAGGAATACACGTATAATATGAGGTATTATATGAGAATAAATGGAGAAGATACGAGAATTAATACGACGTATAATACGAAGTTTATACCGAGTAAATACATTAAAAAGGAATTGAATTGGAATTAAAATTTAATAAGACGACCCGTGGGTCGAACCATTGGGTAAACGAGTGGGTTTAGCCCATGGTTCAACCCACAATCCATGTTGGACATGGGGGGACAAGGTGGCCACATGGGGCATGTGGGGGAACAAGGTGCCCATATGCTAGCACATGCTAGCACATGGGGAGACATAGGCTAGCATATGGGAAGACATGGGGGGTGAGGTGGAGAGGTGGTTGGGCCTAAAAGACTTAATTACCCTCACCTTGCCAAACTCTATAAATAGAGAGCTCACCCTTCATATTTTCATTATTTGAAAATCCACTAACACACAAAAAGAGAGAGAGAAGAAGCTAGTTTGATAGTTGTGAGATAATTTCCATTATCTAAGAAGAAGGAAGAAGCATTTGAGTCTCCATACTCAATCAAACCAAGAACCTTGAAGGTATAACATAAGAAACCTTGTAAATTTCTTCTTCTTTCATTAATAATTATGATAAAGAAGTGATTAAAGGGGTTATGCCTAAGAGGAAGTTCTAAGGATGGAGTAAAGGTGAATTAGGAACCCTAATAAGCCATGTATGTTAAGATATTAAGAATTCATTAAAAATAAATAAGAATAACTTAGTGAATTTATAAGAAATGGACTAATGAAAAAGTTAAACCATGACAACTTGAACATTTTGAATGGTTAGAATCAGTAAGAATCAACTATTGAATTGATTCCAATTGGTTTTAAATGAAGATTCGGTGAAAGCTACTCGATTAGACGATAATCGTCGAAAACGTAGATTTCTCGGATTGGAAGTCAAAAGTCGTCGTGTGACTCGAAAACGGGGGTTTTCGATTTTAACACGTGTATTTAGGTAAATAAGACTTCTGTGAGTAAGAACGGATTGACCCCGACTTAAAACGAAGATACGAGTGTTGAACATTCACGAACGTTCGACGAAAATGTAGAAATGGACTAATTGGCGAATTTCTCGCCAACAGATTCGAAAACAAATTCTGACTTGATAGGATAATAGAGTATATCATTTATGAACTATAGGCTTTAGAACGAGCCAATTTTGAGTTGTAAAGGATACGTTATGAGCCTCGAGAATTTCAGAAATCTTAAACTTAAGAAAAAAAATTCTGAGTTACAGAGGCAATGCGGGCCGCGTCGCCCAGATGCTTCACCAGGCGCGAGGCACGCCAGCTGGACCAAAATTCCCTACATGGGTAGCGCTGGGTGTGCCACTTGAAAAGAAATTCTAGCGCGGGCCGCGCCAGGCAGAGAACTTTGTTGACCAAATTGATTACTCACTCAACCTTTTCCTCAAGTGACTAAAGGGTTAGTAAGAAATCAATGAACGTGAATAGAAACCCTTTGAACAACTTGTTTAACTAAGGGTTATAAGGAGTAAACGTTAATCAAACATAAATGAACTTAAACTTTGGAAGCATAAATTGTTAACCAAAGATTAAGTTGAAGAATAAGTAACGATCTCATTGATTATCATACTTAATGATGATTGATGGAAGTTCGAGTTATAACATAAAAATGTTAAGAAGTCGGAATGAATATTAAATGACTTAAACGAATGTTATTAGTTAACATTTCGGTTAAGTTATACAAGAAGGAGAAGTTAGGCAAATACATGGTATATCGATTATGATTTCTTATTGGTATACTATGTGACGATTGTAGAAGTGGTAAAGATCAAGTTGTGTACTTAAAGATTTAAGAGACGCGAAGGCAAGTGTTCTAACTTCGTTGATGAATGAAAGTTTCTTAACTTTGTTCAAGTTTTACTTGATACAAGTGTTCTAACTCTTGTTTATACCTTATGGTTGGACAAAAGGTCATTATGCATAACTTCTTATGCATGAAAGAGGTTATTGGATGGTCGATGCCAGTTGATTCGGCTTGATTGAAAAGTAAATATATTTTCATGGGTTTTTCCATAAATCTTTCCAGAATATATATATATATATATATATATATATATATACACACACATATATATTGAAGCTATCCATGCCAAGTGATTGGTAAGGATTCTCAGGGAAACTTGAGAGCAAAAGACAAATGTTTTTACGTCGCTAATTCGACGGGCACGCGAGGTTGCCAATGATTAAATGTAAACACGTTTAATGAATGAATGTTGATCAATATAGAGTACTACAGGCTGATCACCTGGATGTGCTCGTAAGATATATCGGGCCTACGGCCTTAGTGCCGGTTTGTTCTTTTTAAAATGGGAACCAAGTGTTGGTTTGTGGTCTTTGACCAGGCAAGATTTCAAAGAGACTATATGTCCTTGGGAATGGTTTTAAAGAAATTAAAACAATATTTTGATTGTTCAGAAGTACTTCATAGCTATTGTACAGCTATTGAAGTGGAATAGATATGATTCTTGATTTTGTGGTTTCAAGATAAAATGTTAACTTACTGAGATATTTATGCTCATTCTTGCTTAAACTAAATGTTTTCAGCTAGGAAGGAACGCACCGAAGGATCCGGGAAAGACAAAGGAAAGTCCAAGATGGACAAGTACAGACCTTTATAATAGCATAGTATAAGTACTATAATTACTGATATTATGACACAGAACAATGTAATGGTTTCGAGAACTTGGGAAAGAATGAATAGAATGCATGTTAGTAAACTTATGAGTGATATTGTGGTGTTACAATGGAATGTATGAGTAGAATGTAGTACCGTGCAGCACCAGGTCCAGGGTTTGAAGGTACCCGGATTTGGGGGTGTCACAGGTTGGTATCAGAGCCACAGGTTTGTAAAACTTAAGAGGTAAGAACCTTAGGTTATAACCTAGAGAAGAGAAGTAGAAGTTAGAAGTATGTAAACTCTACCCTGGTTTTCAGGAAAGGAAGTAAAGTTGTGAAAAAAGAAAGTAACCTTAAACATATTAAATGTGATCTAAATTGTTCGTATTTGATTGTATACTATTCAAGTTATTTATGTTGTATGTAGATAACAGGAATAATGAGCATGTATAATAAAATACATGAGGTTAGTAAAGATTCAGTCAACTTTATAGTGGTGATACCTATGCCGGTAGCAGAGATACCTGTGGTAATCTTAGAGGGGACTGATATAGAAGAAGAAGACCCGTCCGAACATTCTGACAACTTTGACTTTGCGTTATTGTTCGAGGGAATGTCGGAGGAAGAGGTTGAGTCGGTGCCGAGTAATACGGTACTGCCTACTGAGGAGGAGGAGACAATGCCAATTAATACGGTATTTCCTATGGAGGAGGATGTGGAGGATTCAACACCGGAGGAGTCCATGAAAGTACTGTTCATGGAAATATTGGACAGAAATGTCCAACAGAGTAAGGAGGTCCGTGACCTCAAGAAAGTAGTCGACGATGTGGTCGAGGATAGAGAAGATATAGAGATCTTCTGGGAGGCCGAGCACGATGAGAAAGTGCTAGCTAAGGATAAAGTCCGGAACTTGAAGCTAGAAGTCTAGGAACTGAAGGCTGAGCTTCTGAACAAGAAGTAGAAGATAGGACGAATGTGCTATATCCATAGCTATTCGCATGAGGACTACCAGCAGCAGATTGCTAGGTATCCCGTAGAAGAAGGACAGACTCGGCATACTATTAGCCGGGACATTGTGGCCAGTATGGCCGATGCGGATTACATGAATGTCGTGTTGCAGATGTAGATCCGTAGAATGTATAGAATGTAAATAGCTATGAAAATTTTTATATAGCTAGTAATGACGTAAAACCCTCTTTTATATAGATAAGGGTAGTCTTTTTGTAAATCCCAACTTTTGGAACTAAACGCGAGATGGTAATGTAAATGGCTGAAGTTATGTGATGTACAGTGTGGTGTTATACCATGAAGAAGCATTTCAATATAAAAGTTTTATTTGAAATGCTTGTCGATGTGATTGATTTATTATTTGATTGTTAATAATAACCAAAGAAATCAGTAAATAATAACGAACATGTTTTATATTAACAGAAAATGCCACCAAGAAGACGACACAAAAATCATGAAGATGAACCTCGTAATGAGGAAGGGCATGGGAATGATAACCCGATGCAAGAATTTGTGAACATGTTAGCGACGACTCTCAATCGAACGAGAGGTACCGTACGGGCGTATCCTGGGGTAGGTCGAGGAACTACCTTTAAGTAGTTCAAAGCGATAGGTCCGCCTGAGTTTCATAGAACTACGGATCCTATAGCTGCCCAAAGGTGGGTGAAAGAGATAGAGAAGGCATTTGTTAATCCAAATGTCGATGAGGCGCAGAAGACTTCTTTTGCAACTTACTTAATGAAAGGCGAGGCCAACTACTGGTGGAAGGCTAACCAGAGTAGGGCCGGAACAGACGTGGTTGCGTGGGAACGATTTAAGGAATTATTCTTTGAGAACTATTTTCCCCCGAGTGTGCAGGGTAGGATGGAGATTCAGTTCTTGGACTGAAACATGGGGAAATGATGGTTCCCCAATATGCAGCCTGGTTCAATGAACTGGCGAGGTTTTCTCCAAACCAAGTAGACACAGAATTGCATAAAGCACGACGGTTTGAGCAAGGATTGAAACCCTGGCTCTATAACCGAATCTCAATTCTCCAAAGTGTTACCTTTGGAGCTGTATTGGAAAAGGCTATTATAGCCGAAGGTGGTAGCGAGGCATTGACCTTATACCACAAAGAGAAGAAGAATAAGGCTAAGACTGTGTTGTCAGTTAAAGTCGAGAGGGCCGGAGAAAGTGGACAGAAGAGAAAAAATTTTAGCTCCGGGAATACCGGGGTAAAGCAAGAGTTTTCCAAAAGGAAGATGGAGGCATGCAAGACTTGTGGTAAGACTCATTCAGGAGTCTGCCTCAAGGGAAAGGCGGTATTTTATAATTGCAGACAGGAGGGGCATATTTTGCATAACTGTCCCAGTCCTAAGAAGAGTCGTGGGTTCTTTGTGTGTGGATCTATGGACCACATGGCACGAAACTGTCCGAAGAAAGGTTCGGATGGTGGGAAGGGTGCTGGCACTGGTAAGCTAGCAAGGGGTGGTAAAGTATCACAGGGTAGACAGACTGCCCGTACAATTAATATGACGGTCCAAGATGCGGTAGCATCGAGTGACGTCATAGCAAGTATCATCCCGGTCAACGACATAAATGCTTATATACTGTTTGATTCAGGTGCAACGTGTTCGTTCATATCATGCGATGCTAAACGATTAGAATTATTCCCAGAGAAGCTTGCAATACCTTTGAATATTAAGGTAGCGAACGAGGAGGTAATTCCTGTGGATTCTATTCACAAGAATTGCTGGGTAGGCATTAGAGGTAACATATTATCGGTAGATTTAATACCGATAAAGATGGGAGAATTCGATGTAATTCTCGGAATGGACTGGTTAGTTAACCATGGGGCAATGATGGATTACCAAAATAAGAGTGTGAACCTTCGGATTTCCAAGAAACCCAAGGTAGTGTTCTACGTTAGTAAATTACTGGGACGCTCTTGTTGTCTAACCATAACGTAAGCGAGAAAATTGCTAAAGAAGGGATGTGAAGGTTATCTGTGCCATGTTGTGGATACCCAGTGATTGGGAGCAACGTTAGAGTAGATACCTATTGTCAATGAGTATGCGAATGTATTTTTGAATGACTGGCCAGGTCTTCCACCTGACAGGGAGACCAAATTTGTTATCGACCTTGCGCCCGGGACGGCACTAGTGTCGAAGGCACCGTATCATATGGCGCCAGTGGAATTGAAAGAGTTAATGGTTCAGTTGCAAGAACTGTTGGACAAGAAGTACATTCAACCGAGTGTCTCTCCATGGAGAGCGCCGGTATTGTTTGTAAAGTAGAAGGATGGATCGTTGAGGCTTTGTATCGACTACCGAGAGTTGAACAAGCTAACGTTAAAGAATAAATACCCATTGCCTAGGATCGATGATCTTTTTGATCAATTGAAAGGGGAAAAACATTTTTTGAAGATAGATTTACGATCGGGGTATCACCAGTTGAAGGTTAGAGCAAAAGATGTACCTAAGACAGCATTTAGGACTCGTTACAGCCCTTACGAGTTCTTAGTGATGTCATTTGGGTTGATGAATGCGCCAGCCACGTTATGATGAACCGGATGTTCAAATAATATTTGGACAAGTTCGTCGTGGTGTTCATTGATGATATCCTAGTCTATTCCAAGACAAAGGAGGATCACGTTGAACATTTGAGATTAATGTTGGAAGCACTAAGAAAAGAGAAGTTATATGTAAAATTTACTAAGTACGAATTTTGGTTAGAAAGAGTGCAGTTTTTGGGGCACGTTATTGGCAAGGAAGGAGTTTCAGTTGATCCGGCGAAGGTGGAAGCCGAGATTAATTGGGAACAACCGAAAACGTCGACTGAGGTACGGAGTTTCCTGGGGTTGGCGGGTTACTATCGGATGTTCATTCAAGACTTCTCAAAGATAGATATTTCGTTAACTAATTTGACCAGAAAGACAGTGAAATACGTATGGACAGAGAAATATGAAGATAGCTTTCAAGAGCTGAAGAAAAGATTAAGTCAAGCACCGGTATTAGATTTACCAGATGAGACTGGAAATTTTGTAGTATATAGTGATGCTTCGCATAAAGGATTGGGTTGCATGCTCATGCAGCATGGCAAGGTCATTGCGTATGCATCTAGGCAGTTGAAGGAGTATGAGGGGAATTATCCTACTAATGACCTTGAACTTGCCGCAGTGGTTTTTGCCTTAAAAATCTGGAGGCATTACCTGTATGGAGAGAAGTATGAGATCTACACGGACCATAAAAGTCTGAAGTATATCTTCACTCAAAAAGATTTAAACATGAGGCAGAGGAGATGGCTGAAGTTGATAAAGGATTACGATTGAAAATCCCTATATCACCCAGGAAAAGCTAATATGGTGGCCGACGCCTTAAGTCGAAAGGGTATGGAGAGGCTATCAATGTTAACAGCTTATGAGGAGTTGATAACAAAGATGGCAAGAATGGAATTAGAGGTTCGAATGCCCTAGTGAGGAAGGGGAAAAACTGTTTGCGGTGGAGGTTCAACCTACTATCGTAGAAAAGGTAAAAGAAGTGCAACTCAGAACTGAGGAGTGCGAAAGAATAAGGGAGAAGATTGCAGACAGTACCGAAAGTACGTATAATCTTAATAACGAGGGTTTATTACGATTTGAAGGAAGAATTTGGGTTCCATGTGAGCCAGGGTTGAAAGAAGAGATCATGAATGAAGCTCATCACTCGAGGTACTAGATTCATCCTGGTAGTACCAAGATATATCAAGACCTTCGAACAAATTTTTAGTGGCCAAATATGAAGAGGGAGATAACAGAATATGTAAGTAGGTGCTTAGCTTGTCAAAAAATTAAGGCCGAACATCAAAAACCCAGTGGTTTGTTACAATTATTGGAGATTCTGGAATGGAAGTGGGAGCATATCACGATGGATTTTATGGTAAGACTTCCAACTACGCAGAAAGGATACGACGCTATTTGGGTAATAGTGGATCGTTTGACGAAGTCGGCTCATTTGTTTCCGATAAGGGTCAAGTACAACCTAGACCAACTAGCTAAGTGTTATGTTAAGGAAATCGTCTCCAGACATGGAGTTCCAATTTCGATTGTGTCCGATCGCGACCCGTGATTCACCTCAAATTTTTAGAGGAGTTTACAAGAGCAGTTGGGAACGCAACTGAGGTTGAGTACAGCGTATCATCCACAAACGGATGGGCAAAGCAAAAGAACAATCCAAACGCTAGAAGACATGTTAAGGTCTTGCGTTATAGATTTCAAGGGTGGTTGGGACAATCATCTACCATTGGTAGAGTTCACCTACAATAACAGTTATCAAGCTAGTATAGGCATGCCGCCTTACGAAGCGTTATATGGACGAAAGTGTCGAACGCCACTTTGTTGGGATGAAGTGGGAGAACGTCGAATGTTGGGTCCTGAAATGGTGTAACAAACGATGGAAGTGGTTAAGTTGATACGAACGCGACTAGTAGCAGCTCAAGACAGACAAAAGAAGTATGTCGATCCACATCAAAAGAACAGAGAGTTCGAAGTCGGTTCGTATGCGTTCCTGAAAGTGTCACACTGGAAAGGGAAGATACATTTTAGGAAGAAAGGAAAGTTAAGCCATAGATTCATAGGACCTTTTGAGGTTCTACGAAGGGTAAGAGAGGTAGCGTATGCAATAGCATTACCTCCAGAGTTGGGACATATCCATAACGTGTTTCATATATCGGTATTGCGTCCCTATAAATCGGATTACAAGAACATAATTGAGTATGAACCAATTCAAGTCGAGAAGGACTTAATGTACTAAGAGATTCCTATTCAAGTTATTGATAGGAAAGAACAAGTGTTGAGAAGCAAAGTTATACCTTCGGTGAAGGTGATATGGAGGAACCACAATGCCGAAGAAGCAATGTGGGAACTCTAGGACAAGATGAGGAAGGTTTATCCTCATTTGTTTGAGCAATTGATATTGAAATTCTGGGGACAGAATTCTTATAAGGGGGGAGAATGTAACGCCCGAGAAAATCTAACAATTATGTAAATGAATTTTATTTGAGTTATTACATAAAATTCGATTTATTTGTTTATTCTAAGTAAGTAAGCAAATTAAAGGTCGTTTTATGACATGGAGAAGTTCGAAATGGTTAGTATTCTGGTTATGTGCTAGAAATAATGATTGTGAATTTTTAAGATGAAAATAAAGTCTTTTCGAGAAAATAACGAAATAGGCACTATTCATCAAACCCTAAGGGTTAGGTTTGACCTTAAGGGTTAGGGTTCAAGTAACCCTAAGCTCTTTTGAGAGTTCAGAATGTCCGAATGATATTCTGTTGAAAGATTTGACAGTAGTATACCGTGAAAAGTTATATTAGCTACGAAGAAGTCTTTTCAGAAGAAATGTTCAGAAATCACTATTCATCCATTTTTGAACGGGAATTTATTTTGAAATTCCGAGAAACACATAATGATAGGATTTCAAGGCGAGGTGGAATATGTAATAATATTTCATTTATGGCTCGCGAAGTTTTCGCGTAGGGCCTTAAAATCCTAAGCGTTAGGGAAAGTGAAATCAATAGTTTAATTGATTACGTATAATAATAAATGATTATTTTACGGAAGGAATACGCGTATAATACGAGGTATTATACGAGAATAAATAGAGAAGATACAAGAATTAATACGATATATAATACGAAGTTTATACGGAGTAAATACATTAAAAAGGAATTGAATTGGAATTAAAATTTAATAAAATGACCCGTGGGTTGAACCATTGGGTAAACGAGCGGGTTTAGCCCATGGTTCAACCAACAACCCATGTTGGACATGGGGGGACAAGGTGGCCACATGGGGCATGTGGGGGCACAAGGTGCCCATGTGCTAGCACATGCTAGCACATGGGGAAACATAGGGTAGCACATGGGAAGATATTGGGGTGAGGTGGAGAAGAGGTTGGGCCTAAAAGACTTAATTACCCTCACCTTGCCAAACTCTATAAATAGAGAGCTTACCCTTCATATTTTCATTGTTTGAAAATCCACTAACACACAAAGAGAGAGAGAAGAAGCTAGTTTGATAGTTATGAGATAATTTCCATCATCTAAGAAGAAGGAAGAAGCATTTGAGTCTCCACACTCAATCAAACCAAGAACCTTGAAGGTATAACATAAGAAACCTTGTAAATTTCTTCTTCTTTCATTAATAATTATGATAAAGAAGTAATTAAAGGGATTATGCCTAAGAAGAAGTTATAAGGATGGAGTAAAGGTGAATTAGGAACCCTAATAAACCATGTATGTTAAGATATTAATAATTCATTAAGAACAAATAAGAAGAACTTAGTGAATTTATAAGAAATGGACTAATAAACAAGTTAAACCATGACAACTTGAACGTTTTGAATGGTTAGAATCAGTAAGAATCAACCATTGAATTGATTCCAATTGGTTTGAAGTAAGAATAACTAAAAATGAAGATTCGGCGAAAGCTACGCGATTAGACGATAATCGTCGAAAATGTATATTTCTCGGATTGGAAGTCAAAAGTCGTAGTGTGACTTGGAAATGGGGGTTTTCGATTCTAACACGTGTATTTAGGTAAATAAGACTTGCGAGAGCAAGAATGGATTGACCCTGACTTAAAACGAAGATACGAGTGTTGAACATTCACGAACGTTCAACGAAAATATAGAAATGGACTAATCGGCGAATTTCTAGCCAACGGATTCGGAAATGAATTCCAACTTGATAGGAGGATAGAGTATATCATTTATGAACTATAGGCTTTGGAACGATCCAATTCTGAGTTGTAACGGATACATTACGAGCCTTGGGAATTTTAGAAATCATAAACTTAAGAAAAAAAAATTCTGAGTTGCAGAGGCAGCGCGGGCCGCGCCGCCCAGATTCTTCACCAGGCGCAAGGCGCTCCAGCCCGGCCAAAATCCCCTACATGGGTAGCGCGGGGCGCTCCACTTGCAAAAATATTCTAGCGCGGGCCGCGCCAGGCAGAGAACTTTGTTGACCAAATTGATTACTCACTCAACCTTTTCCTCAAGTGACTAAAGGGTTAGTAAGAAATCAATGAACGTGAATAGAACCCCTTTGAACAACTTGTTTAACTAAGGGTTATAAGGAGTAAACGTTAATCAAACATAAATGAACTTAAACTTTGGAAGCATATACTGTTAACCAAAGATTAAGTTGAAGAATAAGTAACGATCTCATTGATTATCATACTTAATGATGATTGATGGAAGTTCGAGTTATAACATAAAAATGTTAATAAGCCGGAATGAATATTAAATGACTTAAATGAATGTTATTAGTTAACGTTTCGGTTAAGTTATACAAGAAGGAGAAGTTAGGCAAATACATGGTATATCGATTATGATTTCTTATTGGTATAATATGTGTGGATTGTAGAAGTGGTAAAGACCAAGTAGCGTCCTTAAAGATTTAAGAGACGCGAAGGCAAGTGTTCTAACTTCGTTGAAGAATGAAAGTTTCTTAACTTTGTTCAAGTTTTACTTGATACAAGTGTTCTAACTCTTGTTTATACCTTATGGTTGGACAAGAGGTCATTATGCATAACTTCTTATGCATGAAAGAGGTTATTGGATGGTCGATGCCAGTTAATTTGGCTAGACTGAAAAGTAAATATATTTTCGTGGGTTTTTCCACAAATCTTTCTAGGATATATATATATTTATATTGGCTATCCATGCCAAGTGATTGGTAAGGATTCTCAAGAAAACCTGAGAGCAAAAGACAAATGTTTTTACGTCGTTAATTCGACGGGCACGCAAGGTTGCCAATGATTAAACGTAAACACGTTTAATGAATGAATGTTGATCAATATAGAGTACTACAGGCTGATCATCTGGATGTGCTCGTAAGATAAATCGGGCTTACGGCCTTAGTGCCGGGTTATCCTTTTTAAAATGGGAACCAAGTATTGGTTCGTGGTCTTTGACCAGGCAAGATTCCGAAGAGACTATATATCCTTAGGAATGGTTTTAAAGAAATCAAAACAATATTTTGATTGTTCAGAAGTACTTCATAGCTATTGTACAGCTATTGAAGTGGAATAGATATAATTCTTGATTTTGTGGTTTCTAGATAAAATGTTAACTTGCTGAGCTATTTATGCTCATTCTTGCTTAAACTAAATGTTTTCAGCTAGGAAGGAACTGTTGGGTTTGTACGAAATCGTGATGCAATCAAATTGCAAAAATTAGCGGAAGCATGGTATATCAGAGTTTAAAAAAATTTCTACAAAACCATTACCCGGATCATCCTTTATGCAAATTATTAATTTAAAACGATAAATAAGAAGTTATGGAATCATACCCTTGTAGAACGAAGCTTCCACAGGTACTAGTTCAACTCCTTGTTCTTCGTGATCTCCTTGAATTTCCGGGTTAGATTCCTTCCTTTGATCAACGTTAGCCACCCAAGTGTTTGGCCTCTAGAGGTGATCCACCAAGGAAGATGAATTATCAAGAAGGAGGGTGGTTGGCTTAGTTTTCTATCCTCTATAGAAAAGGAGTACTCTCTAACAATTGGAATTGCATCAAGTTAATATCTATTATAAGACTTCTCTTATATAGACATTGGTCAACCCTTCTAATCCTATTAGACATGGGATTTCTTTTAATTAATTAAACTCCTTTAATTAATTTAGGCTTCCCACCACATGGGAATAATTAATTAAATTCATTTAATTAATTTGTCTCCTAATCTTATTAGGAATAAATGAGAGTACTAAATATTAAATTAATTACTAAACTCCTTTAGAAATTAAAATAATAATAATTGTAATAATATTAATAAGACTCCTCTTATTAATTTATATTTAATATTTCCAAAATATTAAATAATAAACATTAAGCTATTTAATTTATTCTATCACCATAGATTAAATTAATTATACTTAATGCATTATTACGATTATGCCATTACCTTCTTAAATAATTATTCTTCCTTTTATGGTGTGACCCTTTAGGTTCTCCATATTAAACCGGTTGTGAATAAATCAATTAAAATAATTTTAATCTTATTTAAATAAATAAATTAAACTAATAATTTATTTAAATAAATAATATTTATTCTACAATAGGGATAAGCCTCCCTAGCGATCAACGACTTTCCAGATAATATAGATTTCAACATTAATCATAAAAGAACCTGTGAGTTAATAGTTACCATACAATTCAATCCTTCCACCATACAATGTCCCAATTAAATATAAGACATGGATTTACTGTCAAGTCTTATTTTATTTAATTATATGTATTTCGATTAGAAAATGCACAACTCCAAATAATGCAAATTAAAAACTCCTTTCTAATTTCATTTCACCTTGGCCAAGGATTCCTGGGTTGTCATTTAACGAATCACATGGGACATATCTCCTCTTTTACTAGAGGTGGTAGATTCTTTATTGATCATTCATTATCTCCATATGTAACTCATTATACCCAAGCATACCCTATATATGCCTTAAAAGGTCTTAAGGAATAAGTCAAAGTATAATTTGTTACATACAAGATACTATGATGATCTCAAGTCCAAGGATCACTTGTACTACTATCACATTAGGAATTCCTATTGACATGCGAGTAAAACTCCATTAGGTATTCCATAGCGAATCACGTTCAGTGAACTTATTCTTCAATAAGCACCTACATACTTGCTTTAGTGTCTCCACACAAATGATCATGAGATCAATCATCCTCATCCAATGAGCAAGCAACATATGTACCAATCTATCCGGATTTACTAATCCCCTTTTTAGTAATCCCACGATTGGGAACTATTTAAGTTTTAAAACTTTCTAAGAATTTAGATCTCATTAGCATGATCATCATCATGATTCTAAAAGCATTGCTTAAAACTATGGGTTATTTACATATTATAAAAATAGCAACATGTAGATAATTAAATGCCTGTAATAAATGAATATTTCATTAATAAATAAATAAGATTGTTTACAAAGTACGTGCTTTATCATCATACATGATTGGCTTGTATGCACACTACTATCAATCTCCCACTTGCACTAAAGCCAATCGCCATGGTATCTCATACCCATCTTCTCTAAGTGACGATCAAACTGCTGTTGTGTTAAAGCTTTAGTAAATGGATCTGCAATGTTGTCTTGAGAGTCTACACGCTCCAAGGTGACGTCTCCTCTTTCAATGATCTCCCTGATCAAATGAAATCGCCGCAACACGTGTTTAGATTTCTGATGAGACCTCGGTTCCTTAGCCTGTGCAACTGCTCCTGTGTTGTCACAGTAAATGGGAACTGCTTCTCCAATGCTAGGAACCACACCAAGTTCAGTTATGAACTTCTTCATCCAAACAGCTTCCTTTGCAGCTTCACTTGCAGCTATATACTCTGCCTCTGTCACTGAATCAGCAACTGTTTGCTGCTTGGAACTCTTCCAACTCACTGCGCCTCCGTTCAAGGTAAAAACATACCCCGAAACAGATTTACTGTCATCTTGGTCCGTTTGAAAACTTGAGTCTGTGAAGCCCTCGAGTTTTAATTCAGACCCACCGTAGACAAGAAAAATATCCTTAGTCCTTCTCAAGTATTTTAGGATATTCTTCACTGCCTTCCAGTGCTCTTCTCCTGGATTCGACTGGTATCTGCTCATTACACTAAGTGAATGAGCAACATCCGGTCTAGTACATATCATACCGTACATGATAGATCCTATTGCAGAAGCATAAGGGATCTTACTCATTCGGTCTCTCTCCTCAGGTGTCTTTGGGGCCTGTTTCTTGGAGAGATGTATTCCATGGCTCATCGGCATGAGTCCTCTTTTGGAATCTTCCATGCTAAATCTCTTTAGCATTGCATCAATGTACGTTCCTTGGGATAAACCAAGCATCCTTTTAGATCTATCTCTATAGATCTTTATCCCCAAAATATAGGATGCTTCTCCCAAGTCCTTCATGGAGAAGTGTTTAGATAACCAGATTTTAATTGATTGTAGCATAGGAATGTCATTCCCTATCAGTAATATATCATCAACATATAATACAAGGAATGAAACTGCGCTCCCACTAACCTTCTTGTACACACATGGTTCATCGTCATTTTTGATAAAATCAAACTCTTTGATTGTCTCATCAAAACGAATGTTCCATCTACGAGAAGCTTGCTTCAATCCATAAATGGATCGTTGCAGCTTACAGACTTGATTTATTCCAACCTTTGAAACAAATCCCTCTGGCTGTGTCATATACACATCCTCCTCAAGTTTCCCATTGAGGAAGGCCGTTTTCACGTCCATCTGCCAGATCTCATAGTCGTTATAAGCTGCAATCGCAAGCAAAATCCGAATGGACTTGAGCATAGCTATTGGTGAAAAGGTTTCATCATAATCAACTCCTTGTCTTTGTTTGAAACCTTTTGCAACCAGTCGGGCCTTATAGGTCTCCACCTTGCCGTCCGCTCCAGTCTTTCTTTTAAAGACCCATTTACACCCAATAGGCTTAATGCCTTCAGGTGGTGAAACCAAAGTCCATACTTTGTTTTCATACATGGAGTCCATTTCGGATTTCATGGCTTCAAGCCATTTCCCTGAGTGTTTATTACTCATGGCCTGTTCGTAATTCAATGGATCATCATTATTCATGATGCGTACCTCATCGTCATCCTCTACAACGAATCCATACCTCTCAGGTATCTTCGGTACTCTTCCAGATTTACGAACAGGGTGTGGTATAGTAGGTTCTTCTACTTGGTCAGGTACCTGACTTTGATCCGTGGTAATTTGTGGTTTTTGAGCTTCTTCAAGATATATCTTACTCCCACTGACCCCTTCATGGATAAACTCCTTTTCCAAGAAGGCAGCATGTTTCGCAACAAACACCTTTTGATCAGTTGGATGATAGAAATAATACCCTACAGTTTCTTTAGGGTATCCCACAAATCTACACTTTTCGGATTTAGTTTGTAGCTTATCATGTTCAAACTTTTTGACATAAGCTGGACAACCCCAAGTCTTAACATGCTTAAGATTTGGTTTCCTCCCCTTCCACATCTCATATGGAGTCTTTGGGGCGAATTTGGTAGGTACCTTGTTAAGTAGGTATGCAGCCGTTTCTAGGGCATATCCCCAGAAGGAAATTGGAAGGTCGGTAAAACTCATCATGGATCGAACCATGTCTAACAGTGTTCGATTTCTCCTTTCAGATACTCCATTTAACTGTGGTGTACCTGGAGGAGTCCATTGTGAGATTATACCATTTTCTTTGAGACAATTGAGAAACTCACTGCTTAAGTATTCTCCGCCTCGATCTGATCGAAGTATCTTTATACTCTTGCCCGTTTGTTTCTCTACTTCACTTCTGAACTCTTTGAACTTTTCAAATGATTCTGACTTGTATTTCATTAAATACACATATCCAAATCTTGAGTGATCATCAGTGAAAGTAATAAAATAAGAATACCCACCCCGTGCACTTGTTGTCATAGGCCCACAAACGTCTGTGTGAATCAATGTCAACAACTCTGTAACTCTTTCTCCTCTTCCACTAAAAGGAGATTTAGTCATTTTACCCATGAGACAAGATTCACAAGTTGGATATGATTCATAATCGGATAGCTCGAGGAGCCCATCTTTATGCAACTTGGATAATCTTGTTTCATTGATATGACCGAGTCTACAGTGCCACATGTAGGTATAATTAATATCATCTCTTTTTCTTTTCTTAGTTTGTTCAATTTGAAATATATTTTCTTGTAAGTCAAGTGTATAAAGTCCATTTCGCAAATTTCCAATACCATATAAAACATCGTCTTTATAAATAGAACAACTATTGTTCTTTATAACAACGTTAAATCCTTCCATATCCAATACAGAAATTGAAATAATGTTTTTAATAATATTCGGAACATAATAACAATTATTAAGATAAATGGACTTGCCCGAAGGCATTGCTAAATAATAAGTTCCTACAGCTAATGCAGCAACCTTTGCTCCATTCCCCACTCGTAGGATCACCTCATCATTGTTCAGCTTTCTACTTCTGACCAGTCCCTGCACAGTATTACATATGTGAGAACCACAGCCGGTATCCAATACCCAAGTAGAATTATGACTTTCAGAAAAATTAATTTCAATCATAAACAAACCTTGATTGGAAGTCGAAGCTTCTCCAAGCTTTTTCTCTACTAGATACTTCTTGCAGTTCTTTTTCCAATGTCCCGGCTTGTTGCAATGAAAGCACATTCCTTTAGCTGGTTCAGGTTTCTTTTGTTCCTTTTCTTTCCCCTTTCCCTTAGCCTTCTTGGATTTCTTCTTTTCAGAAGATACCTTAGGTCTCTTCCTTTTATTGGAAGAATCCACCATCAAGATATGGTTCCTCTTGGATGGGAAGTGACCTTCTGCAGTTTTCAGCATGTTAAGCAGCTCAGGCAAGCTGACATCTAGCTTATTCATGTGAAAATTAACCACAAACTGCGAGAAGGTCTCAGGGAGTGACTGCAAGACCAAGTCTTGACTCAACTCCCCATCCATGACGAACCCAAGCTGTCCAAGGCGTTCAATCAAATTGATCACTTTCAGGACATGAGTCTCGACGGCAGTACCCTCGGTCATCCGAGATCGGAAGAGCTCCTTAGATATCTCATATCTAGCAGTCCTACTCTGTTCACCATACAACTCCTTGAGGTGAAGCAGCATAGCAGGAGCATCCATTTTTTCGTGCTGACGCTGAAGCTCGTTATTCATGGATGCGAGCATGATGCATTGAACCACAGATGCATCATCTTGCCACTTATTGAAAGTGGCAATCTCTTCCTTAGAGGCTGTTTCTGAAACAGATTCAAGGACAGTTGAATTTAGGACATAAGAAATCTTTTCAGCAGTGAGAACAATTCTCAGATTTCTTAGCCAGTCCTCATAATTCGGCCCGGTAAGCTTGTTTGCATCAAGTATGCTTCGTAGTGAGATTAGTGATTTAGACATTTTTAAAATTCTGCATGTGAAAAATAACATTTTAGCAAACATTCATTTTATTAATTTTGCATACCAAAATAAATTTAGGTCTTTATTTTAAATTGGTATCTCCCACTATTTTCATCAAACTATATTACCCTCACTTATATAGTTCGACAACATCTAATTAAAGATTTGCTAGTGAGAATAAGGATCCCATTTCAAATGTATATAACCTTGTGGATAGCACAACAAGCGATATACAAATAAATAGGTAGACAACTCTTGTCAATTACAACACTATATAACTCCTTTTATTTTGCCTCTTAAATCATAATGGTCAAGTGTGTGCACATCCGAACTAAAATGATTTAAGTTAAGTCCAGCCTAGCACTTCCATAAATTCAAAAAAGAAAAATGTTCGTCCTTGTGGATAGCACAACAAGACTAGATCGTTCAATTTTCTTGATAAGCATCAAATGTGATTAATTAACATCTTAAATACGCAATACTCGCCTTGTGGATAGCACAACAAGCTCATATTAAATATTTAATACTCTATTAATTTATCATGCTAGAAGGCGACGTTCGATATTCCAAATATCATTTGAACGCTTCGGACTTAATATTATTTCTTTGAGGGATTTGTTATTATTTGTCTCATCTTGTTTAGCGCGCATGCACATATATATATAAAATACGCGTCATTTTATTAAACATGCGAAGCATGTTTGCATAAAATATAATATATATAATATTTAGCATGCAATATAGAATATTATATTCTACCCGGATTGATTATGGACTTTTATTCTAGTTTGGTTCACTAGAGCCACCAAGTGAACCAAAAGGTCAAACCTAGGAGTGCAAGAATTTAAATTTAAATATAACTATTACATTTAAACTCGGGCTCCATACAAACGGGTCTTCACGCGCTCCTTGCTCCTTCGTCTCCAATTTCTTCAAGATAATTCTAACTATTCTTATTACATTAAACTATTTAATTTAAATAGAAACCTTGATCAACAGTCAAGGGGAAGTACATAGGAAGGAGATAGAATTTTACATCAAGAAAAAAAAAATTAGAGAAGACGAGGTACGCAGACCTCATTTTATAAAACCCATTCATTCAAGCATTCAACTAAAATAAAATCCAATCACATTGGTCAAATAGTCCATAATCAATCCCCATTTATTTTTATACATATCACCATATATATCAATAAATAAATATTCATCTCATGAATTAAAACATTCCATATATATATGAGTATCATTTAATGGGCAATTTTAAATTGCATGAAATCCAATTTCAAGATTAAAATAAACTCTTTATTTTAATTATAAAATTATTTAGAATATAATATATAAATATATCATATTTATTTTTATTTTTTAAAAAAGTCACCTTCTTTTATTAAAAGAGTCCTGCAGGTTTATTAAAAAAGTCCTTTCTTGATGGGTCACATTCTTTTTGGAGTAAGAAAGAGACAACACCTTTTCTTTGCAGAATTCAAGATTAGCACCAAAAAAAAAAATTGTGATTCTTCCCAAAAAAAGTCTTCTTTTTTTTCTTTTTTTTTTTTTAAAAAAAATATAATTTTATACAATAAAATTATGCCCAATAAATTATTTTAAATACATACCCATATGTATATGAAATCAAAAATAAATTAATAATTGCATAAAGATTTGGCTCTGATGCCACTGTTGGGTTTGTACGAAATCGTGATGCAATCAAATTGCAAAAATTAGCTGAAGCATGGTATATCAGAGTTTAAAAAAATTTCTACAAAACCATTACCCGGATCATCCTTTATGCAAATTATTAATTTAAAACGATAAATAAGAAGTTATGGAATCATACCCTTGTAGAACGAAGCTTCCACAGGTACTAGTTCAACTCCTTGTTCTTCGTGATCTCCTTGAATTTCCGGGTTAGATTCCTTCCTTTGATCAACGTTAGCCACCCAAGTGTTTGGCCTCTAGAGGTGATCCACCAAGGAAGATGAATTATCAAGAAGGAGGGTGGTTGGCTTAGTTTTCTATCCTCTATAGAAAAGGAGTACTCTCTAACAATTGGAATTGCATCAAGTTAATATCTATTATAAGACTTCTCTTATATAGACATTGGTCAACCCTTCTAATCCTATTAGACATGGGATTTCTTTTAATTAATTAAAATCCTTTAATTAATTTAGGCTTCCCACCACATGGGAATAATTAATTAAATTCATTTAATTAATTTGTCTCCTAATCTTATTAGGAATAAATGAGAGTACTAAATATTAAATTAATTACTAAACTCCTTTAGAAATTAAAATAATAATAATTGTAATAATATTAATAAGACTCCTCTTATTAATTTATATTTAATATTTCCAAAATATTAAATAATAAACATTAAGCTATTTAATTTATTCTATCACCATAGATTAAATTAATTATACTTAATGCATTATTACGATTATGCCATTACCTTCTTAAATAATTATTCTTCCTTTTATGGTGTGACCCTTTAGGTTCTCCATATTAAACCGGTTGTGAATAAATCAATTAAAACAATTTTAATCTTATTTAAATAAATAAATTAAACTAATAATTTATTTAAATAAATAATATTTATTCTACAATAGGGATAAGCCTCCCTAGCGATCAACGACTTTCCAGATAATATAGATTTCAACATTAATCATAAAAGAACCTGTGAGTTAATAGTTACCATACAATTCAATCCTTCCACCATACAATGTCCCAATTAAATATAAGACATGGATTTACTGTCAAGTCTTATTTTATTTAATTATATGTATTTCGATTAGAAAATGCACAACTCCAAATAATGCAAATTAAAAACTCCTTTCTAATTTCATTTCACCTTGGCCAAGGATTCCTGGGTTGTCATTTAACGAATCACATGAGACATATCTCCTCTTTTACTAGAGGTGGTAGATTCTTTATTGATCATTCATTATCTCCATATGTAACTCATTATACCCAAGCATACCCTATATATGCCTTAAAAGGTCTTAAGGAATAAGTCAAAGTATAATTTGTTACATACAAGATACTATGATGATCTCAAGTCCAAGGATCACTTGTACTACTATCACATTAGGAATTCCTATTGACATGCGAGTAAAACTCCATTAGGTATTCCATAGCGAATCACGTTCAGTGAACTTATTCTTCAATAAGCACATACATACTTGCTTTAGTGTCTCCACACAAATGATCATGAGATCAATCATCCTCATCCAATGAGCAAGCAACATATGTACCAATCTATCCGGATTTACTAATCCCCTTTTTAGTAATCCCACGATTGGGAACTATTTAAGTTTTAAAACTTTCTAAGAATTTAGATCTCATTAGCATGATCATCATCATGATTCTAAAAGCATTGCTTAAAACTATGGGTTATTTACATATTATAAAAACAGCAACATGTAGATAATTAAATGCCTGTAATAAATGAATATTTCATTAATAAATAAATAAGATTGTTTACAAAGTACGTGCTTTATCATCATACATGATTGGCTTGTATGCACACTACTATCAGGAACGGACCGAAGGATCCGGGAAAGACAAAGAAAAGTCTAAGATGGACAAGTACAGACCTTTATAATAGCATAGTATAAGTACTGTAATTACTGATATTATGACACAGAACAATGTAATGGTTTCGAGAACTTGGGAAAGAATGAATAGAATGTATGTTAGTAAACTCATGCGTGATATTGTGGTGTTATAATGGAATGTGTGAGTAAAATATAGTACCGTGCAGCACCAGGTCCAGGGTTTGAAGGTACCTGGATTTGGGGGTGTCACAATCAGTGTCTCTGACATTACAAATCGTTGGCGACAACTCCAGCGTAGCATCGGGAACGAACTGGTGATGAAAATCGTTGATTACTGCTTCAACGAGGGTCAAAGTATCTGACATTACAAATCATTGGCGACAACTCCAGCGTATCATCGCGAACGAGTCGGTGATGAAAGTCTTTGATAACTGCTTTAACGAGGGTTAGAGTATCTGACATTACAAACCATTGGCGACAACTCCAGCGTGGCATCGGGAACGAGCCAGTAATGAAAGCTATTAAGAACTGCAACATTGAGATCAGGTAGATCTAATATTATAAACCGTTGACGACAACTCCCGCGTAGCATCGGGAGAGATCCGATGATGAGAACCATGGAGAAATTTTCCCCAGAGAGGATAGATGATGGAATCAGTTATACAAATCCCCAGCTGGAACACCGAGAAGGTTTGGTGGTTCAACCGACCGTTGTAGACTATCATTCGAGTAGGCACCAAGAAGGTTCAGTAATGGTCAAACTTTGCAAACTGCCATTCTAGTAGGCCTCAAAAGAGTTCAGTGAAATT
The DNA here is from genome assembly GCA_020205555.1 of Panax stipuleanatus. Lineage (NCBI taxonomy): Eukaryota > Viridiplantae > Streptophyta > Magnoliopsida > Apiales > Araliaceae > Panax > Panax stipuleanatus. Next base: position 42,922,903 of record CM035125.1, read on the forward strand.
CATCACGGACAACGTCATCCCTAGCAAGAGTAACAGGAATAGTCAGTGATAGAATGCCATGGCAGCTAACACCACAAGAGCATATAGTATTCATAACATGGCATATCGTGCATTGCATTACATTTGCATGTGTCCTATTTTCAGTATCTACCAGTCTTTATCCAATTCATTACATTGCATTGCATAAACATGATAAAGAGGGACATCTGTAGACACTCAAAATTTTGCATTCCTATTATTAACTCTGCAGGAGGGCAAAACCATCTTTTACCTTCCACAGACAACCCTAGAAGTCCAGATCATCAAAGTAACCCTCGACGACAACACCGGGAGATCAAGTCAAGCCCCGGCGACAACCCCGGGAGGTACAATACCCCCGGTGACAACACTGGGAGACCAAAGTTAACCCCCAGTGACAACACCGGGAGATCAAGTTAGCCTTGACGACTAACCCTAGAGGTACAATACCCCCGGCGACAACACCGGGAAACCAAAATCAACCCCCGACGACAACACCGGGAGATAAAGTCAGCCTCAGCGATAACCATGGGAGGTACAGTAACCCCAACAACAACACCGGGAGACAAAAATCAACCCCGATAACAACATCAGAAGACTAAAGTCACCCCCGGTGACAACACCGGGATATCAAGTCAGCCCCGGTGATGACCCCGAGAGGTACAATAACCCCAGTAACAACACTGAGAGACCAAAGTCAACCCCTGACGACAACACCAAGAGATCAAGTTAGCTCTGGGGACAACCCCGGGAGGTACAGTAATCCCAGTTACAACATCGGGAGACCAAAGTCAACCGCAGCGACAACACTGAGATATCAAGCAGCCCCGGCGACCCCGGGAAGCCAAGCCAACCTTCAGAGACAGCCCTGAAGTATCAAATCACCCTCAAAGACAACCCTGGGAAACCAAGTCAACCTTGGAGATAACCCTGAGGAAGAACAAAGTCGACTGTGATCAAAACCTCAGAGACAACCCCAAGAAACAGTCGAAAACCATGTAAATCCTAGAGACAACCCCGGGAAAGTCAAAATAGTTATTTTACCAACTTGACATCAAATTAAGCTGAATCAATGCAATGAGAGTTAGAAAGAACCATAACATCAATCCCAAGTGAAACCAGCACAAGACAGCTCAACGGACGAATTGCGAAGAAACAAAGATCTAGTTATGGACCCATCTTCTCAAATTTGGAAAAGTTCAAATCCCATGTCATTGTGTAGCTCTCGGAAAAGGCTTTCCGAAAAGGTATAGCACGCCTCAAACAGACTTCCGGATTAAAAGTTATGAAGGTTCGAAACAGACAGCGTGTTGGTCGGAGTGCATGTACTTCGAGACAACGGGACCCACGATAGCGAGGACCACTCAGGGAGCCGCACTTCTACCTATGGCTGCCGCGAGTAGACCCGCGACCATCTGGTCTATAAATAAGACCCCCCACCTTAGCAAAAAATAGAAATAAGTAAAGAAACTTCGTCCAATTCGACCCTTAGCCATACTTATAGTGCTCCAAACCTCAATTTTATTCTTCTAATACGCCTGCGTACTTACATAGAGCAACATATCAAGTTTTAACCAGTGGAAATAGAGATTTGAAGCCTCCGAGCGACTTAAATCCCGTGGCGCTACATCTTGTAAGAATTTTTACGATCAGAAACTATCTACTACTTTATTATATATATGAGCGTATATATATTTATATCTTCTGTTTTCGCCTGGATTTCAAATTCGTGGTCTTTCTAGCTTACTTTTATGTATATATAAGAATATATATAAGTTTTTAATTACTTCCATAGCCTGGAATGCTAATTCGTGGCTTTTTATCGCTTTCCTATATACGTAACTATATATATGTATATATATTTATACTAATTCGTTTGGCATGGCTTGCTAATTCGTGGCCTTTTCAACTTTATTATATATATAACTAACTATATATATACTAACATTTCATTCAGAAGTCTGGATTGCTAATCCGTGGCTTTTTATCACTTATATATATATATACTAACTTGTTTGGCCTAGATTGCTAATCGTGGCCTTTTTAGCTTTAATATATATATATATATATATATATATTCATTATTCAATGTGATTAAATATCTGTTTTAACTATTCATTTGATATGAATCTGTTTTAATGTAAATTTTGTGGAGTAGATTCATCTAAATCTAGTCATTTCTAACTTTCAATCGGTTCAAAATCGGTCAAACCAAAATCGGGGAGCTAGAATGGATAAGATTTATTTAAATCTAGCTTTCTTTCTAGTTTTGTAAATATTAAAGCGACTACGCGACCCTAGATCCATATTTAGAGGGAACGGGAAGCTTCGGCTACATGCATGCAAGAATTTAACTGATGAATCATTTGTCTTGCGACGTCTAGATGTAAATTTGCATTTTATGTCAATATCTTTGTTGTGCAGGTCCCAGATTTTTAGAATTTTTTAAAATGAGAATTTAATAAATAAAATTCTTATTATCTGATGTTTTGAGTTTGAGTATGTGAATACGTGTCATATATGGTGAAATATGTGAATCTATGTGAAGATAATTTAAATATTAATTTTAATATTTATTGGAGTAAATAAATATTTTAATTAAATTATTTATTGAGTTAAATAAATAATTATGTGATTATTATGGAGTAATGTAATTAAGTGTAGTATATTAATTAAATGAATATTTAGTATTTAATTTAATTGATATAATGATTGTATGTTATAGTTCTAATTTAATTAAAATAATTAAATTAGGTGAGTAATGTGATGAGTGTTACATGCAATTATAATTAGCGAATAATTATAATTATGTGACAATTTTATGTGATTAAATGATGTTAGACTTTTAATTAATTAAATTATAATGTTAAGATTTAATTAATTTAAGGATAACATTAAAAAGATGTGTTAAAGGATTTATTAAAAGAATAAAAAGAGTTTTTAAAACCGTTTTCCCAAACAAGGCCCTTGCATTATTTTAAATCCGTTTTGCCAAACGGGGCCTTAACTATTAAAACCCGTTTTTAAAATAACTTGTTTTTCCAAACAAGCCTTAATGCTTTTAAAATTCAAATTTGTAACTTATATATTAATTGTAATTATTATAGTTAATAAGGGTTATTATGTTTATATTTATGATTGTATTATATGTATATAGATATATGAATATTACAATATACGTTAGATTATAACAAGAGTTAGAGAAACTAGTCAGTGTTAGAAACAAAAAGAAATACAGAGAAAGAGAAAGAGAAAACACAGAGAAAAGATAGAGAGGAAAGAGAAGGAGGGAGAAAGAAGAAAGAGGAAGATGAAGTTTGAGAGAGTCAAACACACCACCATCTTCATCTTGTTCTTCTAAGCAAAACAAGGTTATAATCTCAATTCGTGTTTTTAAATATGTTTTTATGATTATCCATAAGTATTAGTTCTCTGTGTTTGTAAGTTAACGAGAAATTATATAACTATGAATTGAATATATAAGTTGTGTTCATATAAGTGAATTGTATGCTATGTATGATTTTCAGAAATCAAAATTTGTTATAAAACAAGTTTTTATGAAGAATTTGTGTTCTTAAGAAATTTTCATATTTTGGTTGAGTTTAGAATGAAAAATTTATAATTACTTATGTGATATATGCATATTTAGATTTTTGTATGATACTATCTTTAATAACGAAGATAATACATGAATTATGAAGTTAATTGGTTGAGAATTGGATTTACGGTGAATTGTTTGATAAAGGTATAAACTTTATGAAAATAGTAAAATTGGTTTCTAAAACCTTTTGATTATTGTTGCTTAGACAAATTTTGTGATGTATAGCATGTGTATTAGTGCATGTGAGTACCTTACATTGTGAAATTGCTTGTAATTGTCGTTTGTTGGCATGACAGTGCCATTGCTGCTCTGTTTCTGCCCGCGTGCTGGCGCAGCTGCGCAGGCAGCAAGGGCAGAAGCAGCGCAGCTGCACCGATGGGTTTCCTCATGTTTGACACCTGCGCAGCTGTGCTGGTGGCGCAGCTGCGCCGGACCCTGAACAGAGGCAAAAATTTTATTTTTTTTTATTAATTGAACAGTTTTTAAAACCCAAATTATATAGGTTAATGATAATGGTTATGTGTTATATATGAACCAAGATTTTCAATAAGATATTATTAATAGTTATTTTACGATTTCAAAGTTTAAAAGAAAGAAGGTTGTGAAAACCTTAAATTAGTATTTGATTTAGTAAACTAAATGGTTAGCTTAAGTTGTAATTCATTTAGTTATAATTTAGTTAACATGATGTGTAACTGTAATTTGAAATAATTATAGTAAAAATTTAATTTAAATTATAATTTGTTAAATTATAATGAATATAGTTTGATTAATTATAATCAAACTAAAAGTTTAACTTAAATTATAATTTTGTTAATTATAATTTGATTAATATGATATTTGATTATAATTGAGGTAAATGTGTAGAATAAATTGTAATTTATTTAAATGAGTGCATGAATTTAAATTGATTATTTATAATCTAAGTAATTGTTTCATTTAAATTATAATTGGTTTAATTATAATTTAATGCATGATGTAGTTTGATTAATTATAAATTATAATTTTTTTAATTATAATTTGATTAATTAGAGTAATGGTTTAAAGTAAGTTATAAATAGTGCAATTATAAATTGTTTAATTATAATGTGATTAAAGTGGATGTTTAAATTATAATTTATTTAATTATAATTTAATATGAGTATGTAATTATTAATTGATTAATCATGTGATATATAATATGATTATGAGAAATGTAAAATGATTATGTGATGTGATTAATTATGTGGTAATTAATTATTAACTTATGAGTTAAAGAGGAATGAGTTAACCTAAATTGGTTAACTAACGATGAGGATTAGCTATGTGATAATTAACTAATATTGTTAATTATACATATGATTTGACAGCGAGTGTCAAATGAGTAAATAGAAAAGAATTAGAAAGTATACAGTATTATTTACTTAGACGTTTGATAAGCGTTGCTAGGTGACTAATAATTGATGCGTATGGTAATACGTTATGTAGGATCATGAAGCAGATTATATTAAGCTGTTTTTTGGTATTTGGTAATCTACGAGCCAGGCAAGTCTTTCGGTTCCTATTTTCTATGTGAACTTGATGATATTATGAACTGTTTTAAATTGTATTGCAAAGAGTATGATATGTTATACATGTTGTAATCATGAAATGTCAAAGTCAATTTATGACTACACTGTTTGGTTAAAGAATGTTGATTGAGTATGGAACTCAATCTTTATATTTGTTATGTGAATTAAAGCATGTATGCCATGTTACTTTAATTATTATGAGATTTATGTTGAGCATGTTTATTATGTGATACGTGATGCATGAAAACTGTTAGAACTTGCTGAGCTGTCGAGCTCACTCTTGCAAATAACCATTTTTGCAGGTTAAGGACGCAAGGTAATGATACGTGTTAAGAGATTTATAGAGATCAATGTTCAAGAATATTAGTTATGTTCAATTTTAAATTATAGTTAATGTTTTGAATGAAATATGTCGCTGAGTTATAAGTAGAGTTATCCAATATAGATGGATATTGTTTTGTTATGTAAGACTTTGTATAGTTATTTTGTTGTAATGATTCATGATATAGATTTGAATCAAAGAGATGTAATGTAAAGGTTGCGATTCAGGGCAATATAGAAAGAAAGTTTATAAAAGTTTTAAATATTTCGCATTTTTAGTGATTTTTAATATCGAATAATGATGTAATGAGAGATTAAAGTTGTATTATTAACGATCGAGAAGGAGAATATTATTGTATGAATTTTGGGATCGTTACAGTTGGTATCAAAGCTGTAGGTTATACACCTTAGGTAAGAGTACCTTAGGCTATGACTTTAGAGAATGAGAAGTTAAGTTAAGTTACGTATAATAAAAAGGTGATTCTTTTCACATACGTGGAAGTGTAGGATGTGTGAAGTCCTAGAAATGTTATAAGAAGAAAGTGAGGATAACGAGGAATGAAATTCGAATAAAATATTGAGCTATATGAATGGAATAAGAAAATCTTAAAAGAAGAGTTAATAAACAAGAAGATTCAAAGAAGAATCTTGAAGAAATATAGAGATAAGAATCAGGAGTTGTCTAACTCCAATAATAATATAGTTAACGAATAACGATGAATAGGCGAAGTCTATGAGATTAAAAGCATGACTGAAATCATGGTATAATATGATATAAGTATAGATAAGAAGTTTTAAAACAAAACGATAATGAGATAAGGAATAATCATAAGGGAGATGATTATAGAATAAGATCACGACGTGATCTTTTGAAATTGTATAGGACAGATGGTCTATAATGATTGAATGGTTATAGTTGAGACTATAACGAGAATGTACTATGATATAGTACGAGATTAACTCACGAGGAGTTATAAATGATGAGATACATAAGTCTGTATCGTGTATAGAGCAAGAAGTTATAAGTAAGATAGAGTTAAGTGGGATTTCAATTGAGGACTCATGTGGTGGCTGAGTTGTACAAACTTCTGTATGGGCAGGGTTTTGTGCTTACACTTGGTTTATCATATTGATAATCGTTGGAAGGTTGGTGTCGCGCTATCGATATATATATGACGAGAAGGTGATTCTTTTCTCATATTACATTTGATAGTTAGAGTCAATAGAGATTAGATTAGATGATATTAAGATTACATTAGATGATCTTAAGGTTAGGCGAGTTCTTAAAACTCATACTTATGGTAAGATCGTGACTCATAATCGTATGTATGTTTTGAACCCCTAAGCATATGGACAGTCTCTGATCAGTTCTTTGACTACGTATTGCTAGGACAAGTTCTTAAACTCATATTATTGTGGCAAGTTCCTGAACTTCCAAAGTGTGGTAAATTCGATGAACTATATTGGGTATAGAAAGTTTATAATATAGAAAGCATTGATGTTGTTAAGGTTGATAGAATGATTAAGTAATGATGGAGTAAAGAGTTATATTGATAGAGAAAGTTTTATATTCTAAATCTCCTAGCTTTGCTAGATTTTCAAAATTTATTGACTTCGTGCTGATGTTGCACTCCTGTTTTCTTGAAAAGCATTGGATCAAATGATGGAACCAATGAATTTTTTTTAAAATAGTGCTATTATTCACATGTCTATGATAATTGCTTCAGCTAGACAAAAATAATTTTAAAATTTCAAAAGATATTTTATGTGTTCTATGCATCATTTGATATGGTGTAGAGACAAAAATCGAGGAAGTTATCAATGCAGTTAAACCTAGTGTTGGATGTGATCATATGATCGTCAGCCCACTATGGTATGATGTAGTATGACGATGTCATGTAATGATGAAATCCTCAACGTATCAGTAATACGATACGGTATCAGGATATTGTGAAAAGATTTATTATTATTTTAGTTTCCTTAAACTATATATATATATAAAAAAGAGATTTATTTACTTTTAGTTCCCTTAAAAAATATATTTATTTTATTGAGTTGGTTAAAAATATATATATATACATATATATATATATATATATTTCGATTGATGTCCAAATTATTGCTAGAAGTCTATGCTACTTGATTCAACTAGACAAATATTGAAAGATGTTTATGAAATTCGAGCGTTATTGGTCAAACTATGCCAAACCAAATTGATTTGGTGCGGATTCAGATGTTAAGAAGCTGAGTTGAACAACCCTATAAAAGGGGGACATGTTATCAGAGACTATAGTTCCGAAGGTAACACATATAGTCGTTACAATGTACTACGTTTGGGCCCGACGTAGGGGTGCGATAGGCTGGCCACCTAGAGTACCGATGCGGTTTTATAGTGTGAAGTACCGGGGGTGAAGCACTAATAAACCTAAAAATAAGTTCAAGGTCTTGAGACCACTCAGCATGATTTGGAATCTTTTAAATTCCTGAGTTGTTTATATCGCTTCCCAATTATTGAGCAATTGTGGAAGATTCTTATTATTCTGAAGGAGAATGTAGCGAGAAGGATATTGCTTAGAAAGAAGTAGTTGTTGAACGCTTTAATCCAGTGAATAGAGATTAACGTAAAAATCTATTTTGATAGAATGATATATATAGATTGATAGACTTAAATTTCGAGGACGAAATTCTTAGAAGAAGGGGTGAATGTGATAACCCGAATAATTATAGATGGTGAATTATATAGTATATTAATTCTACGAGTAGAATATATGGTAATGATCTTTAGTAAGGGAAGGAATGAGTTAAAGAAAATATATTATATTTGATATACGATTGTGTTTGATTGAAGGTTAAGTAATAAAACCTTAACCTTGTTGAAGATGTGAATTTAGTAGAGATATATGTGTAGTTTATATAAATGTCGTTATGATAATGAGTTAAAGTTATTCAACAATAAAATTGTGAAAGAGATTTTTGTAAAAACTTGAGTAAGGTAGGGTTTCGGTGATTCCGAGGACGGAATCCTTATAAGGAGGGAAGGATGTGACATCCCAGATTTTTAGAATTTTTTAAAATGAGAATTTAATAAATAAAATTCTTATTATCTGATGTTTTGAGTTTGAGTATGTGAATACGTGTCATATATGGTGAAATATGTGAATCTATGTGAAGATAATTTAAATATTAATTTTAATATTTATTGGAGTAAATAAATATTTTAATTGAATTATTTATTGAGTTAAATAAATAATTATGTGATTATTATGGAGTAATGTAATTAAGTGTAGTATATTAATTAAATGAATATTTAGTATTTAATTTAATTGATATAATGATTGTATGTTATAGTTCTAATTTAATTGAAATAATTAAATTAGGTGAGTAATGTGATGAGTGTTACATGCAATTATAATTAGCGAATAATTATAATTATGTGACAATTTTATGTGATTAAATGATGTTAGACTTTTAATTAATTAAATTATAATGTTAAGATTTAATTAATTTAAGGATAACATTAAAAAGATGTGTTAAAGGATTTATTAAAAGAATAAAAAGAGTTTTTAAAACCGTTTTCTCAAACAAGGCCCTTGCATTGTTTTAAATCCGTTTTGCCAAACAGGGCCTTAACTATTAAAACCTGTTTTTAAAATAACTTGTTTTTCCAAACAAGCCTTAATGCTTTTAAAATTCAAATTTATAACTTATATATTAATTGTAATTATTATAGTTAATAAGGGTTATTATGTTTATATTTATGATTGTATTATATGTATATAGATATATGAATATTACAATATACGTTAGATTATAACAAGAGTTAGAGAAAATAGTCAGTGTTAGAAACAAAAAGAAATACAGAGAAAGAGAAGAGAAAGCACAGAGAAAAGATAGAGAGGAAAGAGAAGGAGGGAGAAAGAAGAAAGAGGAAGATGAAGTTTGAGAGAGTCAAACACACCACCATCTTCATCTTGTTCTTCTAAGAAAAACAAGGTTATAATCTCAATTCGTGTTTTTAAATATGTTTTTATGATTATCCATAAGTATTAGTTCTCTGTGTTTGTAAGTTAACGAGAAATTATATAACTATGAATTGAATATATAAGTTGTGTTCATATAAGTGAATTGTATGCTATATATGATTTTCAGAAATCAAAATTTGTTATAAAATAAGTTTTTATGAAGAATTTGTGTTCTTAAGAAATTTTCATATTTTGGTTGAGTTTAGAATGAAAAATTTATAATTACTTATGTGATATATGCATATTTAGATTTTTGTATGATACTATCTTTAATAACGAAGATAATACATGAATTATGAAGTTAATTGGTTGAGAATTGGATTTACGGTGAATTGTTTGATAAAGGTATAAACTTTATGAAAATAGTAAAATTGGTTTCTAAAACCTTTTGATTATTGTTGCTTAGACAAATTTTGTGATGTATAGCATGTGTATTAGTGCATGCGAGTACCTTACATTGTGAAATTGCTTGTAATTGTCGTTTGTTGGCATGACAGTGCCATTGTTGCTCTGTTTCTGCCCGCGTGCTGGCGCAGCTGCGCAGGCAGCAAGGGCAGAAGCAGCGCAGCTGCGCCGATGGGTTTCCTCATGTTTGACACCTGCGCAGCTGTGCCGGTGTCAAGGCAATTAGTGGCGCAGCTGCGCCGGACCCTGAACAGAGGCAAAAAAAATTTTTTTTAAATTAATTGTACAGTTTTAAAAATCCAAATTATATATGTTAATGATAATGGTTATGTGTTATACATGAACCAAGATTTTCAATAAGATATTATTAATAGTTATTTTACGATTTCAAAGTTTAAAAGAAAGAAGGTTGTGAAAACCTTAAATTAGTATTTGATTTAGTAAACTAAATGGTTAGCTTAAGTTGTAATTCATTTAGTTATAATTTAGTTAACATGATGTGTAACTGTAATTTGAAATAATTATAGTAAAAGTTTAATTTAAATTATAATTTGTTAAATTATAATGAATATAGTTTGATTAATTATAATCAAACTAAAAGTTTAACTTAAATTATAATTTTGTTAATTATAATTTGATTAATATGATATGTGATTATAATTGAGGTAAATGTGTAGAATAAATTGTAATTTATTTAAATGAGTGCATGAATTTAAATTGATTATTTATAATCTAAGTAATTGTTTCATTTAAATTATAATTGGTTTAATTATAATTTAATGCATGATGTAGTTTGATTAATTATAAATTATAATTTTTTTAATTATAATTTGATTAATTAGAGTAATGGTTTAAAGTAAGTTATAAATAGTGCAATTATAAATTGTTTAATTATAATGTGATTAAAGTGGATGTTTAAATTATAATTTATTTAATTATAATTTAATATGAGTATGTAATTATTAATTGATTAATCATGTGATATATAATATGATTATGAGAAATGTAAAATGTAAAATGATTATGTGATGTGATTAATTATGTGGTAATTAATTATTAACTTATGAGTTAAAGAGGAATGAGTTAACCTAAATTGGTTAACTAACGATGAGGATTAGCTATGTGATAATTAACTAATATTGTTAATTATACATATGATTTGACAGCGAGTGTCAAATGAGTAAATAGAAAAGAATTAGAAAGTATAAAGTATTATTTACTTAGACGTTTGATAAGCGTTGCTAGGTGACTAATAATTGATGCGTATGGTAATACGTTATGTAGGATCATGAAGCAGATTATATTAAGCTGTTTTTTGGTATTTGGTAATCTACGAGCCAGGCAAGTCTTTCGGTTCCTATTTTCTATGTGAACTTGATGATATTATGAACTGTTTTAAATTGTATTGCAAAGAGTATGATATGTTATACATGTTGTAATCATGAAATGTCAAAGTCAATTTATGACTACACTGTTTGGTTAAAGAATGTTGATTGAGTATGGAACTCAATCTTTATATTTGTTATGTGAATTAAAGCATGTATGCCATGTTACTTTAATTATTATGAGATTTATGTTGAGCATGTTTATTATGTGATACGTTATGCATGAAAACTGTTAGAACTTGCTGAGCTGTTGAGCTCACTCTTGCAAATAACCATTTTTGCAGGTTAAGGACGCAAGGTAATGATACGTGTTAAGAGATTTATAGAGATCAATGTTCAAGAATATTAGTTATGTTCAATTTTAAATTGTAGTTAATGTTTTGAATGAAATATGTCGCTGAGTTATAAGTAGAGTTATCCAATATAGATGGATATTGTTTTATTATGTAAGACTTTGTATAGTCATTTTGTTGTAATGATTCATGATATAGATTTGAATCAAAGAGATGTAATGTAAAGGTTGCGATTCAGGGCAATATAGAAAGAAAGTTTATAAAAGTTTTAAATATTCTGTATTTTTAGTGATTTTTAATATCGAATAATGATGTAATGAGAGATTAAAGTTGTATTATTAACGATCGAGAAGGAGAATATTATTGTATGAATTTTGGGGTCGTTACAGGAATCATGGGATCTAAGATCAACCACACGGATCTAAATCTGATTCCCACGATGGATAACTTTGCATTGTAAATACATCCTACCAGTTTCTCTTGTAAATGTAAATCAGAGGGACCTTAAAACGGTTATCCGGATTTAAGGTCTCAGCATAGTAAAAATGTGGTTTATAGTGCTAGGGTCACTTCGATGGCTTTCATACCCATAAGAAGACCGGCACTTGCATATACATTCTGTGGTCGAGGATGCTTCACATCCCGACAATAATAAAAATAAAAATAAATAAAAATAAAATGGAAGTATCAAAAGGATTCAATTCCTATATTAGCGAAAGGGTTTGAAAACCATTTTCAAAACGTCATTTTCATATCTCATCTAAAAATGAACTTTTCAAACAAATCAAACCCTTCGTATATAGGTCTAACGAAGCACGACACTACTTTCAAATCAAACACGTAGGCTCAATTACTGCAAGTGCACACACACACTACAAAAAAGGGAAAATTGAAAAGACGCGGTAATCGTTTTTCACGAAAGTCGGGAGGTGCCTAACACCTTCCCCCCGCTTAACCAAGCCCCTAAACTTTATGAATCTCGGTTTCCAAGGCCAAGTTTTGACAGCGTCCAGTAACTGGACCTACTTGCAAATTTTTTAAATAAAACTCGGTTGAGTTGGTACAACAATTTCAAAATATAACAACTGGAGACTCTATAAACCTTTTAAATCGTCGATATGATACATGTTGGCCTTTTCCTAAAAAATTCACCCTTCATAAAAAATATAAGATAATAAGGGTAGAAAATAACAAATTAGGGAAAGAAAGATCTGTCCAAAGATTTTTCCCAACGTCGACACTCTTCATCTGGAGTATCAGGCCATTGTCAACTCTTGGGGATTTGATGAGTTGGTTTTATACCTACTGAATCGATGTCCTTTATAGCTTGATTCTGGGATACTTCCAGTAGTTTTAGTATCATTTTACTCTATTTTGGTTGTGTTGATTGCAGGAAGCAGATTGATGGGAATTAAAGACTTAAAAGTAACAACTCAGCATTTCAAAGGATGGATACCCGCTGGGGTGGGCTTGCATAGAGTAAAAACCCGCCGGGGCGGGGGTGCAGCAGTTAGGTGGACAGTAGCAAAACCAGCTGGGGTGGGTGTGTCAATGTATAAATACCCACTGGGGCGGGTATGTGCGGCTGGAAAGAGGAGCTTCCTAATTCAAGTAGGATTTGGACGGAAAGAACTGCTACAATTTGGGTTGCGAATGGGAGGCTATTTAAGGGTCAAAGAGGGGCATATATCAGGGACACTTGGACAGAATTGGAACCCTGGTTCATAACTTTGATACGTGAGGAGATTTGAAGCGAACTGGAACACGACTAACGCAAGGCGAACGTAGAGACGAGTAACGACAGAATTTTAGATTCTACTTTCTCTCTTCATATTTATCTTGTATTCAAAATGTTATATACTTGGTGGATTATGGTTTTTTATTCATTCATGATGAACTAAATTTCTATTTAAGCCTATAACGGATCTTATTATGTAAGGACGGATTGATTTGCTTTCATTTGAGTTTATGAATATTATTTACAGGTTATTTGCTATGGTTTGTGCATAACTTATATATTTGCTTGATCACCACTTATATGTAATCCCATAAGAATTCGAGAGATGATATATGGGATTAGAACTGGCCATAGTGACGTATGTTTGTGATTTCTATAGTATTTGGGATTTATAATTCATGCGTAGGATACAGATATCTACGCATTATACGTAATCTGAAGAGAACTTGATCTTAAATCATTTTCAATTATAATTCACATAGAGATATAGTGGGTTAGTTGATTAAGGTGTCTTGCTTAATTTTATCATTTGTGGAATTGAGTGAGTATGGATTTAATGCATCGAGAGATGGTTAGATCTACTTTTGTGTTCTTGGTTAATAATCTGGAATAGGTGACATGAACTACAGGAAAGTATGTTATCCGAAGTGAAGTAATAAGTGAAGTTGTAGGCTTGATTCTCCAAAACTTGTTAAAATATTGAATTAGTGTTAGTTTTAGTTTAGGTGGTAGTTATTATAAAAATCATCAGTTAATCATTGGTTTAATAAAGCTGAAATAATACAAAATTGGTACTTATTTGAATAAATTGGAATTATTGTCTCTATGGGTACGATACTTGAAATTATCATTGTATTACTTGTTGACCACATACACTTGCGTGTAGCGCGTATAGATTTTACCCAACAAGTTTTTGGCGTCGTTGCCGGGGACGGTAATTACGTTTATTACTTACATTATCAGTTTAATTAGATCAGTTTTTGTTAAACACACATATATATATATATATATATATATATATATTTATTCTTATTTTTGTTTTGTTGGCTATTTTAGGCAATCTCTAGTAGTGCATGCAAACTCGATCAAAGAAGCCAGAATTATTGCCTTTCGAGGATGACATCGACAAACGGTTTCAGCGGTTAAGTAAGTGGATTCAGAAAACTCGAGAAGAACTTGAAACACCCAACACCAACATGGCTGAGCAGAAAGAGAAAGCACTACGGGATTATGCTACACTGCAGATTAAAGAAATTCAGTCAAGTATCACCAGGTCGGCGATTAATGCAAATAACTTTGAGATCAAGCCTGGAACAATACAGATGGTGCAGAATAATTGCCAGTTTGGGGGTCTCCCGAATGATGACCCAAATGAGCACATTGTCAATTTCATATAGATATGCGATACCTTCAAGTGCAATGAGGTTTCAGATGATGCTATCAGATTGAGATTATTTTCGTTCACACTCAGAGATAAGGCAAAGGGTTAGCTCCATTCTCTACCGCCTGGGTCAATCACTACATGGAACGATTTGGCGCAGAAATTTCTAGCTAAATTCTTCCTGCCTTCAAAAACACATAAATTGAGGACGAAGATTTCGTCATTTGTATAGCAGCAGGGAGAACCATTATATGAAGTGTGGGAAAGGTACAAAGAGCTTTTGAGAAAATGTCCACATCATGGATTCCTGCATTGGATGTAGATGAATACATTTTACAACGGGTTAGGGAGCCATATACGGAGTAGCATCAATGCAGCCTCAGGTGGAGCTTTTCTGGCAAAGAAATTTGAGGAGGCATGGGACTTGATAGAAACAATGGCTACAAATAAATATCAGTGGCCGATTGAGAGAATGACTCAACCCAAAGTAGCATGTATTTTGGAAGTGGACACTATGACAGCTCTATCGGCACAAATAGCAGCGTTATCGAAGAAGATGGAAGTCATATCCACGGGAAACGTGCAGCAGGTAGCATTTATATGTGAGCTTTGTGCATGTGAGCATCTGACAGAATAGTGTGCGATCAACCCAGCTTCAGTACAGTTTGTGGGTAGCTATAACAGGCCACCTAACACATATCAGAATGCATATAATCAGGGGGGCAAGGAACCATCTGAATTTTTCATGGAGCAACAACCAAAATCAGAATCAGCAGCAGGCTCCATGTCCATCATACCCCCCTGGTTTTCAGAATCAACATCAACAGGCAGCTCCGTATTAAGAGAAAAAGACAGATTTGGAGGAGCTACTGGCCAAATACATAATGGGAAATGAAGCGGCAATGTAAACTCAGGCTGCTGCGATTAAGAATTTGGAAACTCAGATGGGATAGATTGCTAGTGCATTGAATAGTAGACCCCAAGGAACCTTGCTGAGTGACACATAAAAGAATCAGATGGGAGGTCATGAGCAATGTCAAGCCGTTACACTTTAGAGTGGAAAACATCTAGCCAAGCAGAAGTCAGAGAAGCCGACGACGGATAAGAAGGTTGAGACAAGTGTGGAAGAAACAGTGGAAGGGAAAGAAGGAGAAAAATCTACGATTTAGGAACAGGTTGTTACACCGATAGTTTATCCACCACCACCCTTTCAACAACGGATCCGAAAACAGAAATTAGAGAAACAGTTTACCAAGTTTCTGGAGGTGTTTGAAAAGCTACACATCAACATTCCTTTCACGGAGGCATTAGAGCAGATGCCTAGTTATGCCAAGTTCATGAAGGATATTTTGTCAAAGGAAAAGAAATTAGAGGACTTTGAGACTGTGGCACTAACAAAGGAATGTAGTGCGATATTACAAAAGAAGCTTCCACCGAAATTGAAAGATCCGGGTAGTTTCACTATCCCATGCAAAATAGGGAGTTTGGCCTTCAACAAATGTTTGTGTGATCTAGGTGCAAGTATAAACCTCATGCCATTTTCAGTTTATATTCAGTTAGGTTTACCGGCACCTAGACCAACAAACATCTCCCTATAGCTGGCAGACAGATCAGTAACATATCCACGGGGTATTATTGAGGTTATCTTAGTAAAAGTTGACAAATTTATATTCCCAACGGACTTCATCATCTTAGACTATGAAGAGGATAAGGATATTCCGATAATCCTTAGGCGACCATTTTTGGCAACCGGTCGGACTCTCATTGACTCTCAGAAAGGAGAGTTGAACATGAGGTTCAAGATCAAGAAGTAACCTTCAACGTGTTTAAGGCAATGAACTTCCCCAAAGAGGATGAAGAGTGTTTCCAGGTGGATATAATCGACAAAGTGGTGGGTGATGAACAACATCGGATATTGAGTACCGGCCCTTTAGAATCGACCTTGATGGGAGACTATGATGGAGATGATCCAGAGTTGGTAGAGTATCTGCAACTGTTAGAGGCACATCCTAGAGTGAGCAGATTTAAATTACCATTTGAGCCATTGGAAGCAGCAGGAACTTCATCAGCAAAGATGAAGCCATCTCTAGAGGAACCACCTGCACTAGAACTCAAACCCTTATCCAATCACCTCAGGTATGCTTATTTGGGTAATTCATCTACTTTACCTGTTATTATTGCATCTGCGCTTAACAAATTACAGGAAAGTAAGCTGTTCAGAGTTCTGAGGGAATACAAGTCTACTATTGGATGGATTAACGCTGACATCAAAGGAATCAGCCCCTCATTCTGTATGCATAGGATTCTGATGGAGGAAGATGGCAAGCCAACAGTGGAACAACAAAGGAGGCTCAACCCAATTATAAAAGAGGTAGTGAAGAATGAAATCTTGAAATGGCTGGATGCTGGAATTATCAACCCAATTTCAGATAGTGCATGGGTGAGCTCGGTTCAGTGTGTCCCGAAGAAAGGTGGTATGACAGTGGTGAAGAACGAAAATAACAAACTGATACTGACAAGGACAGTTACCTGCTGGAGGGTTTGCATGGACTACATAAAGCTGAATAAGGCAACTAGAAAATATCATTTTCCCTTGCCATTTATTTATTAGATGTTGGATAGACTGGCTGGACATGAGTACTATTACTTGTTAGATGGGTATTCAGGATACAACTAGATCGTTATTGCACCGGAGGATATAGAGAAAATGACGTTCACATGCCTGTATGGCACCTTTGCCTTCAAAAGGATGTCATTCGGACTATGTAACGTACCGGTAACCTTTTAGCGATGCATGATGGCTATCTTCTCAGATATAGTGGACCGTAGTGTTGAAGTGTTTATGGATGACTTTTCAGTATTTGGGGAATCTTTTGACAGGTGCCTCGAGAATTTAGTCCTGGTGCTGAAAAGATGTGTTGAGACGAATCTGGTCCTTAATTGGGAAAAATGCCATTTTATGGTTCAAGAGGGGATAATACTTGGGCTTAAAGTTTCAGGAAAAGGTTTGGAAGTGGATAGGGCTAAATTGGAGACAATCGAGAATCTGCTACCGCAAACTTCAGTAAAGGGTATTCGGAGCTTTCTTGGTCATGCTGGATTCTACTGCTAATTTATCAAGGACTTCTCCAAAATCACAAAACCGCTATATAGTTTATTAGAAAAGGACGTTCCGTTCAAATTTAATGATGACTGTCTAGCGGCGTTTGAGCAATTAAAGAAGAAACTAACCATAACGCCCATGATCATAGCACCGGATTGGACAATGACGTTCAAGCTAATGTGTGATGCCAGTGACTATGCCGTACGAGATGTGCTTGGACAATGCCGGGAGAAAGTCTTTTATGCCATCTATTATGCGAGTAAAATATTGACCGACGCACAGTTGAACTATTCAACTATCGAAAAAGAATTACTGGTGGTTGTGTACATCTTTGATAAGTTTCGTTAGTACTTGGTGGGGACAAAGGTGGTGGTTTACACAGATCACTCGGCCATCTGGTATCTAGTTGTAAAGAAGGACGCAAAGCTGAGACTGATTCGCTGGATTTTGCTCCTCCAAGAGTTTGATTTAGAGATTAAAGATTGGAAGGGGATAAAAAATCAGGTGGCTGATCACCTTTCACGACTGGAAAACTCGAATCAGGACAAGACAGACAAGGTAGTGATCAATGAGTCTTTTCCTGATGAATAGTTATTTTTGATCCATGGCGAGTTTTTATGGTATGCGAATTTCGCCAATTACTTGGTAAGCAACATTCTCCCACCAGATTTGACACGCCATCAAAAGAAGAAATTCTTACATGATGTGAAGTGGTATATGTGGGATGAACTGTATCTATTTCGATAGTGTGCTGACAGAAAGTTTCGGCGATGTGTGCCGAAAAGTGAAGTATAAAGCATATTACAGGCATGTCACGCTTCATTATATGGGGGACACTATGGGAGTGAGAGAACGGCTGCGAAAGTTCTCCAAGCAGGGCTCTACTGGCCCACATTGTTCAAAGACGAACATCAGTGCATGAAAAACTGTGATAGATGTCAACGAGTGGGAAATATTTTGAAGCGGAACGAGTTGCCACTAAATATGATTTTGGAAGTTGAGGTTTTCGATGTATGGGGAATCGACTTCACGGGACCATTTTCGTCGTCATTCAGTAATTTGTATATCCTTTTGGCAGTCGACTATGTGTCAAAATGGGTTAAGGCAGTTGCACTACCGACGAATGATGCGAAGGTGGTTTTGAAATTCTTACAAAAGAATATCTTCACACGATTTGGTCCCCGAGAGCCATTATCAGTGATGAGGGGAGCCATTTCTACAACAAGTACTTCACCGCTCTCTTGACTAAGTACCGGGTCAACCATAGAATCGCCATAGCCTATCACCCACAGACAAGTGGCCAAGCCGAGGTGTCTAACAAAGAAGTGAAGAGAATCTTGGAAAAAATGGTAAACCCGAATCGGAAAGACTGGTCATTGAAAAAGTGGTAAACCCGAATTGGAAAGACTGGTCTTTGAAATTAGATGACACTATTTGAATTAGTGTTAGTTTTAGTTTAGGTGGTAATTATTATAAAAATCATCAGTTAATCATTTGTTTAATAAAGCTGAAATAATATAAAATTGGTACTTGTTTGAATAAATTAGAATTATTGTCTCTGTGGGTACGATACTTGATCTTATCATTGTATTACTTGTTGACCACGTACACTTGCGTGTAACGCGTATAGATTTTACCCAACAGGTTTTGAGGCCTTCTTCTCTATTCCTCCTCGTCGTTACCCTTAGGGTTATTTGCGGGCTTTATCTGAGTGCTGGTTCCACCAAACCCAGTCTCTTCACTTGTTGGACTATGAGATTATGATGACACCAATGGATTGGAGGTTCATCACAGGGTTGGATTTTACAAGTGAGTCAGTGCCTTTGGTGGCTGATATTTCACCTGCTATCATTCGATCCCTCTTGGGAGTTCCTGCGACGGCCATCAAGGGTCGGACTTTCCATTTAGGGCCCTTGAGTGTGGATGCCCAGAGTAGGCCTTTGAATTAGCGACTATCAGTTTTGTCTTTGTCAGCAGCTGACTTGACCAGGATTTATGATTGTTGGACTCGTAGCGAGAGGGATTATTTTTTGACTACTCATCCGGGTCGGTCTTTAGAGTATTCTGCATGGCTAGAGTCAAACATTGCATCTGTTGCAGTTGTTCACTCAGCTTTGAGTATTGATTCTCCCTGATTCTCCCACCGAGGATGAGTTATTTGCTGGTTTGACAGCAACTTTGGTTAGTGACACCCCGAGCACTCCTACTGCGGCAGATCCATCTTTTATAGATTCTTTAGCTCAGATGGCCTTTGAGAGGGATCAGGAGAGAGTACAGACGTTGACAGTCCTTTCTTGTAGAGATGCTACTTTTATCGATAGGGACGATGCTCGAGCCACTCGGGACACAACTTTTGTTTAGAGAGCTGATACCCTAGTTACCCGGGATGCTGCTTTTGTTGAGCAGGTTGAGGCTCTAGCTACCTGGGATGCTTACATTGTTGATAGTACTGCACTTAGATCTTACACGCATAGCATTGTTGCAGATATGAATGCATTGATAGATGATCATGGTAGCACTATGCAGATGGTTGTGGATCTTCTAGCTCGCATGAAGACCTTAGGGTAGGAGCTTACAGCTGCAC
The DNA here is from genome assembly GCA_020205555.1 of Panax stipuleanatus. NCBI lineage: Eukaryota > Viridiplantae > Streptophyta > Magnoliopsida > Apiales > Araliaceae > Panax > Panax stipuleanatus. The sequence continues at coordinate 42,943,304 of CM035125.1, forward strand.
CTCCATCTTTTAAGAGGTACGCCATGTTGGGCTTGCTATCCCGTTTATCAGCAGGTTTATAGGCTAGCTTTCATTTTCCAGCACAGACTAGGTCAGCCATTTTTGTCATGTACAGGATACATTGTATATATTAAACAGTACTATATGGCAAAGAAATATATTTTGATTCAGTTCCCTTTTGGATATATTTTGTCATTGCTGAGTGATTGCCACTTTTTACATGACTTGTTGTCTTGATGTATCATGAACTTTTCCTTGATGGTTTGACATTAAGATGTCGGAGAGTACCTCAGAAGGGCCTGTTGATCAGGGAGGTTTGATAGTATTTGGGTTTTATATAGGTTTGGTGTCTTGGGATTGGTTTTTAATTGGGTTTTGAGTTTATAAAGAAAATTATGTTTGTTTGTTTTATTTCTTTTGAAGGTTAGACCGCACCAGAAATGGCTACCTACGTACTCCCATGGATGGAGAGATCAGGTCATTCATAGTTCAGGCTTGGCCTGAACAGTTTGAAAAGTGTTTATTTGGGTTTAAGCTTGATTTGAGGGTTTTTTGGATTTTCTTTTGGTTTGACCGCATCGTAAATGGCTGTCTACGTACTGTCGGGTTGAGGGAGATTAGGTCATTCGTAGTTCAGGCTTCTAGTGAAAACCTGAATTGATTTAATCTTTTCTTTCTTATCTTTTTTTTTCAGGACCAGGATGGTGGCTTGCACGTGACTCAGACATAGTACCTCTTCACGGTGTCTGAATTGATGAGCTGGGGAAATTATTTCCCATCCATTTCTTGCAATCTGATGGCTCCTCCTGTCAACACTTCTTTGACAATGAAGGTGCCTTCCCAATTTGGGGCAAACTTTCCTTTAGCTTCATCTTGATTCGCAAGGACCTTCTATAATAACATTTCATTTTCTTTGAATTGTCTGAGTCTAACTTTCTTGTTGTATAACCCAACAATCCTTTGTTGATATAATCGCCCGTGAAATATGGTTGTAGCTCTTTTTTCATCTATCAGGGATAACTGGTGGTATCGCTCTTGCAACCACTGGTCTTCTTCCATCTGAGCATCTATTAACACCCTTAATGACTCCATTTCTACTTCTATGGGGAGTACTGCTTCCATGCCATAGAATAATGAGTAGGGGGTAGCCCCAGTAGAAGTATGCATTGACGTTCTGTAGGCTAGCAGAGTCAGAGGCAATAAGTCAGACCATCCCTTGTGATTGGCGGACATTTTTTTTCATGATTTTCTTGATACTTTTGTTGGCCGCTTCTACAGCACCATTCATCTTAGGACGATAGATGACGGAATTGATATGCTTGATTTGAAACTTGTTGTATAATTCTTTCATCAACTGGTTGTTTAGATTCTTGGCATTGTCTGATACGATCACCTCCGGTTGTCCAAGGATTACCTCTTTGGTGACTTTGGGAAAAGAGGAAGCCTCTACCCATTCGGTGAAATAATCAATCATGGTGAAGATGAATCGATGACCATTGTTGGCTTTGGGTTCTATTGGCCCAATCACGTCCACTCGCCACATGGAAAAGGGCCATGGCGAACTCATATTGTGTAGTTCATTCAGAGGAGCGTGGATGGCATTTCTATGGACTTGGCATTGGTAGCATCTTCTGACGTGATCATCATAGTCAGCTTTGAGAGAGATCCAGTAATTCCCTGTTCTCAATATTTTCCTAGCAAGTAAAAGACAGCTTATGTGTGGACCACAGACTCCACCGTGGACTTCATCCATCATTCTTTGGGCTTGATCCTTATCCAGGCATCTTAAAAGGCCTATTCCAGCATCCTTTTTATAAAGCGCATCTCCGCTCAGATAGAATTTCATAGTCATCTTATGAATCCACTTCATTTCAGCTTGACTTACCCCGGTAGGCATAGATCCAACTCGAAGATATTCTTTTATATCTTGGTACCATAGCTGTTTGATAGGAGGTAGTTCATCTGATATTTCTCCAATGTAATTCCCATATGATGGGGCCTTTTGGCTAGAAATTTGATATCGGGAATTCCTCTCCTATTAGATATATGGATCAAGGAGGCCAATGTTACCAACGCATCAGCAAAGTCATTCCTACTTCGAGGGATGTTGATGAAGGTTATTTCTTCAAACTCCACGGCTATCATGATAACTTCCCAATAATATAGCAGCAAATGCAATTCTTTAGTATGATACGCCCCGGTGATTTGTTTGATAACCAACTCAGAATCCCCAAAGACTAGTAAATGTTTGATATCCATGGATTAGGCTAGTTTTAACCCCAGTATACGGCCCTCATACTCAACTGTGTTGTTGGTGTTGACAAACTGCAACTTGACGGCCATAAGATATTGTTCCCTTGTAAAAAATACAAGAACTGCCTCTGCTCTTGCACCTTCCATGTTCACGGCTCCATCAAAATACATTTTCCAGTATTGGACTGTATTTTCTTGAGGGATTTGTTGAATTGTCATTAGTCCATCATTCGGGAAATAAGTTTCCAAGGGTTGAAAATCCCCTATTGGTGCTTTGGCCAATTAATCTGCAATTCCTTAACCTTTGACAGACTTCTGAGTCACGTAGATAATGTCGAACTGTTGTAGGATCAACTGCCATTTGGACAATCGGCAATTTAACATGGGTTTGCTTAATACGTACTTTAGCGGATCCATACGGGATATAAGATAGGTCGTGTGCCCATGCAGATAATGTTGTAATCTCATGGCGGCCCATGCTAACGCACAACAGGTCTTTTCAATCGAAGTGTACTTCTGCTCACTGCTACTGAATCTTTTGCTGAGGTAATAGATATCTCTTTCCTTGTTTCTATCATCCTTCTGTCCAAGCATACAGCCCATTACATTGGCATTGATTGATAGGTACATAAATAGGGGAACCTCATATCTTGGGGGTACCAAGACAGGGGCTTCGATCAACTGCTTCTTGATAGAAAGGAAGGCTTTTTGACAATCTTCATTCCACTTCATGGAGGAGTTTTTCCTTAACAGCTTAAATATGGGTTCACACGTTGTCGTGAGTTGAGAGATGAACATGATTATAAAATTGATTCTCCCCAGAAATCCTCGTATTTCCTTTTTTGTTCGAGGAACGGGCATCTTGATGATTGCATTAATTTTGGCAAAATCCAGTTCAAAGCCTTTGTTGCTCACTAGAAATCCCAATAACTTGCCTGATTTGACACCGAAAGCGCATTTGGCCGGATTCTTCTTTAAGTTGTATTTGCGCAACCTGTTGAAAGCTTTTTGAGATGGCTGATGTGGTCATCCTCCTTCTGGGATTTGATGATGATATCATCCACATAGACCTCTATCTCTTTGTTCATCATGTCATGAAAGAAGGCCATTATGGCTCGCTGATAGGTGGCACCGGCATTGATAAGGCCGAAAGACAAACGTCTATAAGAAAAGGTTCTTCATTGAGTGACGAAAGTTATTTTCTCCATGTTCTCTTCAGCAACCATGATTTTATGATACCCGGCAAAATAGTCAACAAAAGAATACATGCCACACGGCGTCGTGTTGTCTATCAGTATGTGGATAAAAGGTACTGGGAAGTTATCCTTGAGACCAGCTTTGTTCAAATCCTGGTAATCCACGGATACTCATACTTTCCCTCCGAGCTTAGGCATAGGAACTGTATTGGATAGCCACTCAGTGTAGCAGCATCAGTGAGGTTTGGTAGCAGCATGGTAGAGTCAGGAACCAGTGGATTCTTATGTGGGTTCCGGTGGTTTGATCTAGAGGAATAGCCTAATCTATTCTTCCATGTCTGGCTAGGGATTTGAACTGGACTTCTGATTCCTTGCTGACTTTTCCCTAACCCTTTTTCCAGGGCAGAAACCCAAGGATATCATTTCCTGACCGACCGTCATTACTTCGGTGGAAACTTTTGGCTTTAAGGTTGGCACCCCAAGAGGTAAGTATTAAGTGTTTCTTACTTCAAGGGCTCGAAAACTAGCAGGATCAATCCCCTCATCGAGACTGATCACAGGCATATCGCTTTGCAAATAGACAGGATACTCTAGCTCGGCATTTACAGTTATCAGATTGCCATCAATGATGTATTTAAGTTATTGATGAAAGGTGGACGGAACTGCTCCTGCCATATGTATCCATGGTCTTCCCAATAGTAAATTATATCATGAGGTAATATTTAGTACCTAGAAGGATATGTAGAAAGTATGGGGACTAATCTCCAATGGAAGCTCAATTTCTCCTACAACCTCTCGTCGAGATCCATCAAAGGCTCTTATGAATACATGACTAGTCCTGATTCGATTTAGATTGATCTTCATTCTTTCCAATGTGTAATAGGGACAGATGTTCAGGGACGATCCTCCATCTATCAGCACACCTCCTACCACATATCCTAAGGACATCAATGCTATGTGCAATAACTTACAATGACCAGTCCCTTCCACTGGTATATCATCGTCAGTGAAAGATATCACATTACTGTTAAAAATGTGCTTTGTCACGTGATGAAATTTCTCGGTATCTACCGTCTTCGGCAGATGTGCTTCTTCCAGTACTTTTCCTAGAATCTTGCGATGAACTTCCGAAGATAAGACCAAATCCAAAATGGATATCTATCGAGGTGCCTCTTTAAAGCTTTGCACCACTTTGACCTCATTATACCCCATCTTGCTAAGGAATTCTTTAATTTTCTCCTCAGACACTCTTTCCTTGGCTTTAATGACTGAGTTGATTACTCGCTGAGGTAGGTACAGTGGGTTTTCCTTTGATATAATAGCAATGTGGTTTGAGGTTGATCCTTCATCTTTCCAATAATTCCATGGGACTTTCTTCAAGCTAACCACAGGATATTGTGGTCTGAATGGAAATATTAGAGGTTCGGGCACAGCCAATTTCACATGATTCTTTCCTTCTTGGGCCCCTTTTCCCTGAAGTCTCAGGGGCGTTATGGCTAGATCCTTCTCATAGAAAATGACAGCCACTAATTCTTTCAAATTTTATGCCATTGGAAGAAAGATCGCTTCCTCACCAAGGTAGCCATAATCTTGGTTTGCCTTCAGTAGCTCACCGCTTTTAATTAGATTTTGAATTAAATGACAAAGTCCCCAACAATCCTCTATGTCATGCCCAGGCGTGTTGAAATGATATTGATAGATCCTATCATGTTTAAAGTTCCTAGATCGAGGGTCCACCGGGGGGTAACAATTCTGTGACTTTCCCCTCATTGATCAATATTTGGAGAATTTCTTTCATAGGATTATTCAAATAGTGAAATTCCTTTTGAAGGCAAACTCCCAGTTAGCTCGAAACTTCTCTTCCATAGCAACCTTGTCTGCCTAGGGTTCATGCTCATGGAATCGGTAATGATCCCTCCTGGCAATGGGACTAATCTCAGGCGTTGGAATATTTGTTTCTTGCTGATTAGTTTGATTTATCAATTACCTCGTTATCTAATGTTGATAAACTACCAGCTCTACCAATTGACCAACTTGTTCCTTGATAGATTTAATTTCTTGCTCTATCAGAAACTGCCTTTCTGAAAATTCCCAATTGTCCGGCCCATCTTTGTTTGCTTGGGATGACTCTCCGACATAATGAAGGTATTTGGATCCTTCTTTATTTCCTATACTGATCATATTGACGATCTCCTCATTGTGTTGAGACAACAAATTATCTTGAACATGTGGTTGTTCTTGTGTTGTCACCACAATCTCCCCATTATCTATCAAGTCTTGGATTTTGTGTTTGAGAGACCAACAATCTTAGGTATCGTGGCCCGGTGCTCCAGAATGATAAGCACACCTCTTACTCGGGTCAAAATTTCGTCCGCTTAAATTGGACGGCGGAAAGAGCTGGACAATCTTCTTTTGTGTTGTCAGAAGTTTTAGCACATTTTCCAATGAGTTCCCTAAGGGTGTGAACGTTCTTTGACGTTTAACTTCTCCGATCTTTTGAAAGGGAGGATTCAAAGATTGTGCATGAGTTTGGAAAGGGGAATAATTTCTCCTTTGAATGGGTAAGTTTGGATTGCCTAGCTGATTCTGTCCCTGAAGTATCAAGGACACATCCTCCTCCTTTATTTTGTGGACTCTCCGAGGATTATTCCCATAGCTTCTAGCTTGAATGTGCTCCGCCACTGCCTCCAAAGCTGTAAGGTCTTTGATCTTCCCAGACTTCAGTCCCATTTCGACCATTTCTCCATGTTTAATCATTTTTGAGAATGATTTTCCTATACCTGCTAGGACCCTTTCATAATATGGAGCTTACTGGATGTCTATAAAAGTCATTACTATCTCAGACTCTGTCATAGGTGGGGTGACTTGTGCAGCCATCCGTCTCCATCTTTGGGCATACTTACGGAAAGACTCGTTGCTTTATTTTTTGATCTTGGTCACTTGATATCGATCCGGAGCCATCTGAGAATGGAAGCTATATTTATTTAAGAATGCATGGGCTAGCTCTTTCCAACTATAGATCTTGGAATTGTCGAGTCAGGCATACCAAGCTCGGGTTTCCCCAGTCAGACTCTTTTGGAATAACTGAGTGTAAGGATCCTCCGCATAGGATCCGAGTTCTCCAATGAACACTTTTAAATGAGTGTAAGGATCTCCTAATCCGTCATAATTTTCCAAATTCGGTACTTAAAATTTGTCTGGATATCTAGCCCCTGGAAATATACAAAGATCTGAGTAGTTTACACTTCCAAATGCCCCAGTTCCTTTGATGGACCGGATTGTTTCTTCCATTTGCTGGACTTTTTTCCTAATATTACAGTTTTCTGATCATTTTTGGTGATTTCAACGGTATCCTTGTTTTGAGGCTCAGGTATCTGAGTATCTTTCTTTTTGTCGGTATCTTGACTGCCACTTTGTGTGGATGATTCTGTTTGAATGGGTATTTGTTTACCTTGAAGACTTTTGTTTTGCTCTTTAAGGAAAATAGCCAATTCTACTATCTGATTTTTTAGTCCTTCGAACTCTTCCCGAGAGACAGGGGTGGATTCAGGTTGGGCACTTGAAGCCATTCCTGGAGATGGGCTTAGTGCCTTTTTAGACTTTGATCTGGTAATGGGACCAATTTTTTTCCTACAATAAAAGTAGGTATGTTAATTTTGATATATATATTAACAAGATGTATGCTATGCAATGCGTCATTTTTTGAAGTTTTTTAATCTTTTCCTGTAAAACAAAGGTCAGTTGTTTTGATGACAGAATAGTATGAAAGGATTTAATAAAATTCACAGGAAATGGAATGTATATTTACATTTATTTGATAATTACATTTAATTTGAAATTTACATTGAATTTATATAGAAATTGAATGGGGAAGGCATGAAGAGACTCGCCCTCGGATTTGGTTTATCAGAGGCTGACCTATCTTAGGTTTTTCGGCATGAAGGTTGCCAGATCATCGCACTTTACTATATGAGAAATTAATCCGTTCTTTCAATTGGAGGGGATTTGATGTGACACCCCCGAATCTGAGTCCTCTGACCCCGGTCCGGTCGTCACAAAACAATACAAATATCCACCTCTAAACAACATACAATAACTAAATACGGAAATATAATAAACGTATGTCATTCATTCAAAAGGTGTTACTAGTCCCAAGATTCGATAACCTTAATACATCATTACAAACAAACCCTATAAAAGTCATTAGGGTTTAAATTACAATAATAGCAATTAAACTAAACATAAAGATAAAGTCTGCTCCTTGCAAACTAATCCTACATCTTCCCTTTACCCTTGTCCTTCCCTGAAGTCTCGGGCTTAACTGCAATATAAGTCATGATATAGCAAGAATGAGCAACAAGTTTGCTCAGCAAGTTTAAATACAACAATAAAGGATATATCATGATGAAAGGAATATATCTGACAATGAATTCAACAATATGAATATCGGAAGCAAGAATAATAATTGCTTTTAGAATCTGATAGTCAAGTAGACTTTTGAACTATAAAACTCCAACGGAATCAATAGCTGATTGACCCTTTGGTTACTGGCTACAGAATAGTACTTGAGGGGATCAGCCTCGCATACGCCATGTATATGCATCACATTCAACTCTCCTGTTTGTATCTTTATACTAGATACCTGGGGTACTCCCCTATATATGAGGGGTGTTCTTTTCAGTTTAAGAATCCTTACCATCAATTGGTTTGGATAGCTTTTATAAAATTTCATATACCTGTCTGACCGAACAAGAGTTTAGACTCTATCTGACACAGTTCAAGAATTATAGAACTTTTAAATAAGGTACAAGTCCAAGACTGTACGAACTCAAGTGCACCAAGTGTGAATATCAATAAAATCGATGTGGAATAATTGTAAAGTAATTAAACCACCTAATAGCATTCTTGGAAATAAAGTTCAAGCTTTAAATAATTAATTGTCAATACGATAGTAACCTAATCAATACAATCTGAGAAGGATAGGAACTTGCACAATAAAGAATGTAAGGGAACTTGCATTCAAATCAAGTGAAGTTAAGAAACTCGCTTACACGATTCATTGAATAAGGTAGTGCAAGAATTTAGAATACTTGCCTGTTTGCTCAGCTATGATTAAGTTCTAGCTTTAATTAACTTGCGTCGAAACGACCTAACATTAATAAGTCGGCCTTTCAATTAGCATTTATAAACTAATATAAGCCTATAGTTATAATAATCCACTTATCGTATAAGTTTATAAAAATCACGTTCAATATCAAACATACCATTTATAGCATCATAATATGCTAACTGTTAAAATCAGACTTAAGCAAATTGTTCGGGCCTGAAAGTGTCCCGGCGTAACTCTAGCATGCAACTACTGACATTAAACCAATACACATGCTTATCAAGTTAAAATTTCTCATTCGAAACTAGCATGCTCTTTCTATATTCAATTTGAAGTCATATTTTCATGCCGGTAATTCACATACTTTAACTAATACAAGTTCATGCTTCAAAGTTGATTACTAAAGTCATGTTATCACATAACAAGGCTAAACAATATTTATTATGTATGCTCGAGTATACTACACACATATACTTTAATCACGTAGTTCATGCTTCAGAAATTCATTTCTTATGAATACGTGCATATGCAAAATTCACACTTTGACCAAACGAGGTCCATGTTTATATGCTTATAGGCATAACGAACTCTAATGTACATGCTTGTATGATCAATACGTAATCCACATGGTATTTGATGTCATCATTCTTCACATTCTACATTTTCATCAAAAGTTGCACCAAATCAACATAGGTAACATAATACAAGTAAAGCGTTTCATAGTCATGACTCACATGTATTAGAATGCATATCTAAACCACATGAAAGCTCTCATATGGTCAGAAATCACAAGACAAAGTCCTTGGTCAAGTTTTCTTTCTAAAGTTTTTAAGTTTCTTATTTTAAAATCGTCTGAATCTTGCAATCACGTATGCTAGTGTGTGAACACACTTTAGACTCTCATTTCATGTTAATATAGATCATACGATTATAATTTCCAAAATCAGAATGTACATATGCTAGGTTTATGTCAAAGTCCACTTTAACTAGTCTAGATTCATTTCAAAATCATAAGCTTTCTTTCCATAACATGTACTACATGGTCAAAACTATGTATGTAGCATCAAGGAACATGTACTATGAGTTAACACCATCTTTTATGCATGTCCAAATTAATACCAAATGTTAGTATTATCACAGCAGCTTAACAGAAGCAGAAAACAAAAACTGTCCACAGGAACCTGCGTAGCTGCGCAGGCACCAGGTATAAACCCGGCGCAGCTGCGCCGGTGTTCGGCCAATCCAAGAACATGCTACTTCGGCAGTAACTTTAAACCCAACACAGAAATTCATACGAATTCAGTTCCATTCTAGCCATATTATACAACTAACATGATTATAACCTTATAAAGCACTTAACAACATATCCCAAATCAACTTAACAATCAATCCATCTTCATTCAAGAATCAAGAATTTTAGAAAATTTACAGAAAAATGAGAAACAAGAAGGTAAATGTTATACCTCTGTCGATATGAACTTGCTGCTATGGTACTCTCCCTTACTGATATCTTTCACAACAATTTACTCAATATAATGCTATACTTAGGAAAATCTCAGCAACTCAAAAGATGAAGGAGAAAACTCTATATATAGCCAATTCAATAATCAGACAATACTATTATCCTCCAAATCAATTCAAAGGATTGCAAGAATGTATAATGGATTATAAAAAGTTGGTGAGGAGTAGTTGAATTACACTATTATGCCCACTCCCCTTGCAATGATCCCTTCTATGTTGCTGAGTTTGAGAAAGTAGGAGTAGGCTAGCTTCATGAGTGTTTCACGTGTGGGAGAAGTGAAGGTGGGCACTTAATATGGGACAAGCTACACTCAGCATTTGCAAATTGTATATATGCTCCACACTTAGCATAATATATATATACTTAGATTATATAATGTATATGCACATAGTATATCCTTAAGTTATATGTATTTACTCCATATACATTTAAATGGGTGATACTATGTTATCTCAAATAGTAATTAATAATGAATAGGTACACAACATATAATCCATGTACATTTTCTATTTATCCCATTTACTTTATGTCAATAGGGTATACATTAATATTTTTCCCACACATGTATTGTCACATAAACATTAATATGTAACTCTACTAATGCAAATAAATCTTACAATATAGTCTATATATAATGTACATAGCCACATTAATGTGCACATTGCACTTTATATAATATGAAGATAACCACCACATATTACAAGGTTTAATATATTGCCTACTTGTATAAAACAATTAATCAAGTAAATATAATCATATTATATTTATTAATTCTCTTACTCGTTAATTATTATTTATTCATATTAATTATTAATCAACACATTATCAATTAATTAATCATAATTAAAATTAATCAATATGTTCAAATCCTGCCACTATATTCAAATAAATTGAATATTTAGTTTTTAATAATCTTATCAATTCTCTAATATTAAAGTCTCAGGGCTAGTCCACTAATTTAAATAAACCATTAGTGACTTCCTTTAAATAATCCTAGCAATTTATTGCATAGGCTCTATCTCACATAAGGTTTAAATACACTCACAAAACTAACTCGTTAAAATTAAATCACATATGTAATTAATAAAGAGTTTAAAATTCATGGTCGTTATGTCCCTCCCCCCTTATAAAAATTTCGCTCTCGGAATTGTAAAAATAAGGTTACTCAAATAAAAACGGATAATTCGCTTTCATCTTCTCTTCTAGCTCCCACGTAGCCTCCTCGACTGCGTGATTTCTCCAGAGAATCTTGACGGAATGAATGATCTTATTCCTCAGCTTCTGTTCCTTCCTATCTAGTATCTGGACAGGAACTTCTTTGTATGATAAGTCTTTCTCGACTTGGATAGTCTCATAGGAGATAACTTGCTTGTAGTCTGGTTTATACGGCCGCAACACTAACACATGAAGCACGTTGTGAATGTGCTCAAGTTTAGGAGGTAACGCCACCTCATACGCCGCTTCACCGACTTGCCTCAGAATCTCGAACTGTCCTATGAACCTAGGGCTCAACTTGCCCTTTTTCCCAAAATGAATCTTCCCCTTCCAGGGAGATACTTTCAGAAAAGCATAGCTTCCTAATTCAAATTCTTTCTTCTTGCGATGCAAGTCCGCATACTTCTTCTAGCGATCTTGAGCTTCTAACAGCCGTGCTCTTATCACCTTGATAATCTCTACAGTCTGTTGTACCAATTCTGGTCCCAACAGTCGACGTTCACCAATTTCGTCCCAACACAACGGTGTTCGACACTTTCTCCCATATAATGCTTCGTACGGTGGCATTCCAATACTAGCGCAAAAACTATTATTGTACGCAAACTCTACTAATGGAAGGTGATCCTCCCAACTACCCTTGAAGTCCATTACACAAGCTCGGAGCATGTCTTCAAATGTTTGAATTGTTCTTTCACTTTGCCCATCGTTCTACAGATGATACGCGGTACTCATTCGTAACTGTGTCCCCAATCTCTCTTGAAGACTCTTCCAGAAGTTCGACGTGAATCGCGGATCTCTATCAGATACAATAGATACCAGCACCCCATGTCTCGAGATAATTTCCTTGACATATAATCTGGCTAGCTGGTCCAAACTATACTTAATCTTAATCGGCAAAAAGTGAGCTGACTTCGTAAGACGATCTACAATTACCCATATGGTGTCGTGCCCTTTCTGCGTTGCCGGAAGTCCCACCACAAAATCCATTGTGATGTGTTCCCATTTTCATTCTGGAATCTCTAACGGTTGTAATAACCCGCTTGGTCGTTGGTGCTCTACCTTGACTCTCTGACAAGTTAAACACCTACTTACGCATTCTGCCACCTCCCTCTTCATGTTTGGCCACCAAAAGTAATGACGTAAGTCTTGGTACATCTTCATGCTTCCTAGGTGTATCGAGTATCTCGTACTATGCGCTTCTTGTAAAATTTCTTCTCTCAATTCCGGTACTAATGGTACCTAAATTCATCCTTCAAACCTTAGCAGTCCAGTGCTATCAATCTTGAATTTCAAATCATCACCCTCAACAATCCGCTTCTTGATAATATCACAATCTTCGTCCTTCTCTTGTGCCTCCTTAACCTTATCTAATAAAGTCGGGCTCGCTGTCACTGTAAATAATTTCTCGTTGGTCTCCATCGGATACTTAACCTCCAAGTCTAGCCGTTCAAAATCTTTCACTAACTCTTCTTGAACGGTTAACTTCGATAACTTCTCTCTGCCTTTTCTGCTCAAGGCATCTGCTACTACATTTGCTTTGCCTGGATGGTACAGAATCTCACAATCATAATCTTTGATCAATTCTAGCCATCGGCTCTGCCTCATGTTTAATTCTTTCTGCGTGAAGATATACTTTAGACTCTTGTGGTCCGTATATATCTCACACTTCTCACCATACAAATAATGCCTCCAAATCTTCAAGGCAAAAACTACTGCTGCTAATTCCAGGTCATGAGTCGGATAACCCTTCTCATAATCTTTCAGCTGACATGAAGCGTACGCAATGACCCTGCCGTGTTGCATTAGTACACAGCCAAGACCCTTGTGTGACGCATCGCTATACACTACAAACCCTCCCGTGTTATCCGGTAAAGCTAACACAAGTGCTTGACTAAGCCTCTTCTTTAATTTTAGGAAACTCTCTTCACACTTCTCTGTCCAAACGAACTTAACTGTCTTTCTAGTAAGATTGGTCAACGGCGATGCTAATTTCAAAAAATCCTGGATGAATCTTCGATAGTATCCCGCTAATCTTAAGAAACTCGTGATTTCTGTTGGCGTCTTCGGCTGCTCCCAATTGATAACCGCTTCTACCTTTGCTGGATCGACCGAAACACCATTCTTGTCGATAACGTGCCCCAAAAACTGCACTCTCTGCAACCAAAACTCACACTTGGAGAATTTTGCATACATCTTCTCTCTCCTTAATGTCTCCAACACTATTCGAAGATGCTCGGCGTGTTCTTCCTCCATCTCCGAATACACCAGAATGTCATCGATGAATACGACAACGAACTTATCCAAATACTGTTTGAACACTCTGTTCATCAAGTCCATTATTGCTGCCGGCGCGTTCGTCAATCCAAATGACATTACCAGAAACTCAAAGTGTCCATACCGAGTTCTGAATGCCGTCTTTGGAATATCCTCCGGCCTCACCTTCAGTTGATGATAACCGGTCCTTAAGTAAATCTTTGAAAAGTACTTCACCCCCTTCAACTGATCAAACAAATCATCGATCCTAGGCAATGGGTACTTGTTCTTAATGGTGACCTTGTTCAACTCTCGGTAGTCGATACAAAGTCTGAGCGATCCATCTTTCTTCTTCACGAATAAGACTAGCACTCCCCGCGGTGATACGCTCTATCGAATGTATCCCTTATCCAATAACTCTTGTAATTGAGCAATTAGTTCTTTCATCTCTACCGGTGCCATCCGATACGGCGCTTTGTATACTGGTGCTGTCCCTGGTGCCAAATCAATAACAAACTCAATCTCTCTATCCGGTGGCAATCCCGGAATCTCGTCTGGGAAGACATCAACAAAATCCCTTACAATAGGTATCTGACCTAGTTCACCCTCGACTCGTCGAGTATCAACCACGTGAGCCAAATAACCTACACAACCCTTCCTAAGCAATTTCTGCGCTTGTATCATCGTCAGACAATGAGATTGTCTCTGCGATTTACTACCATAAAATACCACCTTCGACTTGTTCGGAGTCTTAAGGTGTACGCACTTCTTCTTATAGTTGATAACTGCTCCGTGATTCGATAACCAATCCATTCCAAGGATTACATCAAACTCCCCCAAACGAATCAGTATTAAATTCACGTTGAGCTTAAATCCTCGTAATTTAGTATAATAGTTCCTATGAATGTAGTCTACGGGGATAATTTCCTTGTTCGCTACTTCTACGTTCATAGGGTGTTCTAATCTTTCACGGGGTAAGCCTAACTGTTTAGCAAATTCTTCGAAAACAAAAGAGCAGGTAGTACCCGAATCAAATAACACATAAGCATCAATATCATTGATCGGGATGATACCTGACACCACGTCCTTAGACTCCACCGCATCCTGAATGGTCATGTTAAACGTTCATGCCGTTGGTCTATTGGCTTGACTGGCTGGCCCTCCGATGCTCAGTCCGTTGTTGTTGTTGTTATTGCGATTGCCGCTAGCTGCATCGCCATTTCTCTTCGGGCAGTCCTTGATTTGATGGTCTAGGGCTCCACACGAGAAACACCCTCCTTTCTGCTTATTCGAACACTGAGGAGCCATGTGCCCGGTTGTCCACAAAGGTAACAAACACTCTTTCCCTTCATGCACTCCCCCGAGTGATTCCTCCCGCAGTTACTGCACTTCACACTTTTCTTAGCCTCTATCTCGGACTTGTTACCTCCAGAGGATTGGCTCTCCGTCCATTTACGCTTGTTGGGGTTGCTGCCTCCGCTGCTTCCCCCTTTTTATCCCTCATGTCCGGTCTTCTTTTCTTGTTTAAAATGAGCAATGGCTTCATTGCCTCCTTCGGCAATGATAGCCCATTCTAGTAGATCAGAGAATGTCTTAATCTTTAATACTGCGACTGCTTTCTGCACCCAAGGTTTTAGTCCTAATTCGAACCTTCTTGCCTTCCTAGCCTCCGTGTCCACTTGGTGTGACGCGAATCGGGCCAACTTATTAAATATTGTCGGGTACTCTGCGACAAACATACTACCTTGTTTCAGTTCCAGAAACTTAACTTCTATATCCTATTGCGTATTCTCTAAGAAGTAATTCTCGAGAAATAACTCCTTAAATTTATCCCAAGGAATAACTCCTTCGCCTGCCCGTCCCTTATTGGCTTTCCACCAATAGTTAGCTTTGCCCTTCATCATGAAAGTGGCAAAACTCATCTTCTATGCTTCGGCCACTCGTGCGACCTCAGACACTTTCTCCATCTCTTCTATCCAGGTTTGGGCTTCGATTGGGTCTAAGGTTCTTCGAAATTCCGGAGGTCCTACCAACTTAAAATCGTTGAAGCTAGCTAAGTGATGTCCTGGCTGCCCTGCTGCTGGCTGGGGTCTGTTCTGCATTGCCTCAGTTAACAAGTTAACGAAGTTCTGCATAGGGTCGACATTTTCCCCTCCACCATTATTAACGGATCCTTCCTCCCTCTGGTTTCGCAGTAGTCTCCTAGGCGGCATGATCCTGAGGAAAGGAAGAAAACATTAGACTTAATGTGATATGCTATTCATGTTAGCATTAAGAAGTTTAAGACGTCTATCAATCATATTTGATTCAAATAATTAACTTCAGTATCACAATAAAACTCGATGGATATCCTCAACCCATCACTTACATACTCTACTTGAGTTTTCTACTAAGGTTATAACTTAGGTTTCGCAATCCTAATGTTTATAACCTAAAGCTTTGATACCAACCTGTGACACCCCCGAATCCGGGTCCTCTGACCCCGGTCCGGTTGTCACGAAATAATACAAATATCCACCTCTAAACAACATACAATAACTAAATGCGAAAATATAATAAACGTATGTCGTTCATTCAAAAGGTGTTATTAGTCCCAAGATTCGATAACCTTAATACATCATTACAAACATACCCTATAAAAGTCATTAGGGTTTAAATTACAATAATAGCAATTAAACTAAACATAAAGATAAAGTCTACTCCTTGCAAACTAATCCTGCATCTTCCCTTTACCCTTGTCCTTCCCTGAAGTCTCGGGCTTAACTGCAATATAAGTCATGATATAGCAAGAATGAGCAACAAGTTTGCTCAGCAAGTTTAAATACAACAATAAAGGATATATCATGATGAAAGGAATATATCTGACAATGAATTCAATAATATGAATATCGAAAGCAAGAATAATAAATGCTTTTAGAATAACTGATAGTCAAGTAGACTTTTGAACTATAAAACTCCAACGGAATCAATAGCTGATTGACCCTTTCGTTACTGGCTACAAAATAGTACTTGAGGGGATCAGCCTCGCATACGCCATGTATATGCATCACATTAAACTCTGCTGTTTGTATCTTTATACTAGATACCTGGGGTACTCCCCTATACATGAGGGGTGTTCTTTTCAGTCTAAGAATCCTTACCATCAATTGGTTTGGATAGCTTTTATAAAATTTCATATACCTGTCTGACCGAACAAGGGTTTAGACTCTATCTAACACAGTTCAAGAATTATAGAACTTTTAAATAAGGTACAAGTCCAAGACTGTACGAACTCAAGTGCACCAAGTGCGAATATCAATAAAATCGATGTGGAATAATTGTAAAGTAATTAAACCACCTAATAGCATGCTTGGAAATAAAATTCAAGCTTTAAATAATTAATTGTCAATACGATAGTAACCTAATCAATACAATCTGAGAAGGATAGGAATTTGCACAATAAAGAATGTAAGGGAACTTGCATTCAAATCAAGTGAAGTTAAGAAACTCGCTTACACGATTCATCGAATAAGGTAGTGCAAGAATTTAGAATACTTGCCTGTTTGCTCAGCTATGATTAAGTTCTAGCTTTAATTAACTTGCGTCAAAACGACCTAACATTAATAAGTTGGCCTTTCAATTAGCATTTATAAACTAATATAAGCCTATACTTATAATAATCCACTTATCGTATAAGTTTATAAAAATCACGTTCAATATCAAACATACCATTTATAGCATCATAATATGCTAACTGTTAAAATCAGACTTAAGCAAATTGTTCGGGCCTGAAAGTGTCCCGGCGTAACACTAGCATGCAACTACTGACATTAAACCAATACACATGCTTATCAAGTTAAAATTTCTCATTCAAAACTAGCATGCTCTTTCTATATTCAATTTGAAGTCATGTTTTCATACCGGTAATTCACATACTTTAACTAATACAAGTTCATGCTTCAAAGTTGATTACTAAAGTCATGTTATCACATAATAAGGCTAAACAATATTTATTATGTATGCTCGAGTATACTACACACATATACTTTAATCACGTAGTTCATGCTTCAGAAATTCATTTCTTATGAATACGTGCATATGCGAAATTCATACTATGACCAAACGAGGTCCATGTTTATATGCTTATAGGCATAACGAACTCAAATATACATTCTTGTATGATCAATACGTAATCCACATGGTGTTTGATGTCATCATTCTTCACATTCTACGTTTTCATCAAAAGTTGCACCAAATCAACATAGGTAACATAATACAAGTAAAGCGTTTCATAGTTATGACTCACATGTATTAGAATGCATATCTAAACCACATGAAAGCTCTCATATGGTCAGAAATCACAAGACAAAGTCCTTGGTCAAGTTTTCTTTCCAAAGTTTTTAAGTTTCTTATTTCAAAATCGTCTGAATCTTACAATCACGTATGCTAGTGTGTGAACACACTTTAGACTCTCATTTCATTTTAATATGGATCATACGATTATGTTTTCCAAAATCAAAATGTACATATGCTAGGTTTATGTCAAAGTCCACTTTAACTAGTCTAGATTCATTTCAAAATCATAAGCTTTCTTTCCATAACATGTACTACATGGTCAAAATTATGTATGTAGCATCAAGGAACATGTACTATGAGTTAACACCATCTTTTATGCATGCCCAAATAGATACCAAATGTTAGTATTATCACAACAACTTAACAAAAGCAGAAAATGAAAACTGTCCACAGGAACCTACGTAGCTGCGCAGGCACCAGGTATAAACCTGGCGCAGCTGCGCCGGTGTCCGGCCAATCCAAGAACAGGCTGCTTCGGCAATAACTTTAAACCCAACACAGAAATTCATACGAATTCAGTTCCATTCCAGCCATATTATATAACTAACATGATTATAACCTTATAAAGCACTTAACAACATATCCCAAATCAACTTAACAATCAATCCATCTTCATTCAAGAATCAGGAATTTTAGAAAATTTACAGAAAAATGAGGAACAAGAAGGTAAATGTTATACCTCTGTCGATATGAACTTGCTGCTATGGTACTCTCCCTTACTGATATCTCTCACAACAATTTACTCAATATAATGCTATACTTAGGAAAATCTCAGCAACTCAAAAGATGAAGGAGAAAACTCTATATATAGCCAATTCAATAATCAGGCAATACTATTATCCTCCAAATCAATTCAAAGGATTGCAAGAATATATAATGGATTACAAGAAGTTGGTGAGGAGTAGTTGAATTACACTATTATGCCCAATCCCCTTGCAATGTTCCCTTCTATGTTGCTGAGTTTGAGAAAGTAGGAGTAGGCTAGCTTCATGAGTGTTTCATGTGTGGGAGAAGTGAAGGTGGGCACTTAATATGGGACAAGCTACACTCAGCATTTGCAAATTGTATATATGCTCCACACTTAGCATAATATATATATACTTAGATTATATAATGTATATGCACATAGTATATCCTTAAGTTATATGTATTTACTCCATATACATTTAAATGGGTGATACTATGTTATCTCAAATAGTAATTAATAATGAATATGTACACAACATATAATCCATGTACATTTTCTATTTATCCCATTTACTTTACGTCAATAGGGTATACATTAATATTTTTCCCACACATGTATTGTCACATAAATATTAATATGTAACTCTACTAATGCAAATAAATCTTACAATATAGTCTATATATAATGTACATAGCCACATTAATGTGCACATTGCACTTTATATAATATGAAGATAACCACCACATATTACAAGGTTTAATATATTGCCTACTTGTATAAAATAATTAATCAAGTAAATATAATCAAATTATATTTATTAATTCTCTTACTCGTTAATTATTATTTATTCATAATAATTATTATTCAACACATTATCAATTAATTAATCATAATTAAAATTAATCAATATGTTCAAATCCTGCCACTATATTCAAATAAATTGAATATTTAGTTTTTAATAATCTTATCAATTCTCTGTTATTAAAGTCTCAGGGCTAGTCCACTAATTTAAATAAACCATTAGTGACTTCCTTTAAATAATCCTAGCAATTTATTGCATAGGCTCTATCTCACATAATCACATAAGGCTTAAATACACTCACAAAACTAACTCGTTTAAATTAAATCACATATTTAATTAATAAAGAATTTAAAATTCATGGTCTTTACATCTGAGTGGCACCTTTCCTGAGCCTCGCAGGATTAGTCTCCTTTGAGTCTAGTAATCAAATGCCGACGGGTTCGCCTCCTGATGGAGGAATCACACAACATACATTCACATACAACGTCTCTCACCGTATGAAATGATGACATTTGTACGGAGCGCTAATTTTTAAAGCAGTAAAACATTTATTTACATCCATTCAATGTAAACACAACATCCACACATATGCAAATAAAAAGGGAATTTTTAAAAAGATTGAAATGCAGCTTAAGCCCTCTACTGTCCCCAGCAGAGTCGCCACCTGTCGACGTTGGAAAAAATCTTTGGCGATCCCTTTTCCTATGTGTTTCTACCCTTTATGTCCTCTATTTGATTTGTTTCATCTGAAGGGTGAATTTTCAGGAAAAATACTGACATATAATGTCGATGATTTGAAAAGTTTGATTTTACAGTGTCGCCTGTTGGTATGTTTGAAATAGTTGTACCAACTCAACCGAGTTTTATTTGAAAAGTTTTGCAAGTAGGCCCAATTACTGGACTAGTTTGATTGGTCTTGGAAACTGAGATTCATAGAGTTCGGGGGCTTGATTAAGCGGGGAAGAGGTGTTAGGCACCCCCCGACTTCCGTGAAACACGGTTATCACGTCTTTTTAATTTTCCTAATTTATTTGCAATGTGTGTGTGTGTGTGCTTGTAGTAATTGGGCATAAGTGTTTTATTTAGAAGTAGTGTTTCGTTGAACCTATATACGAAGAGTTTGATTGTGATATCCCGAATATTAGTAATATTTCTGTTAAGGGAAATATTAGATGATTAAATAAATGTTAGAGATTTAACCTAATTGTTAATAAGGGAAATGTGAAAAGAGTGGATTAAATTTTTCGTTTTATTTTTTCTATGTGCTATAAAGAGCCCATAGGATATAAAATGACTGGGAAAGGAGACTTTTAGAATAAAAGCATCTAACTAAGAATGTTATGAGACATTATGAATAAGGCAATATCATATCTTTAAAGTTCGATAAAATTATTCGACGAATGAGATTATGATAATGCATGAGGGGAAATTTATTATGGAAATAAATTTCAATTAAAAGTGTTATGGTTAAGTTAAAGTGAATATGTATATGTATAAATACATGTATATCTAGAGTAGTGCTAATTATGTTTTAGCCAAACAAGATGAATGAGTAATTAAATTAATAAGAAAAGAATAAGAGAAAACTTAATTTATTAAATTGAATAAGCTTGTTAGTTAAACCTTGAATGGTAATATAAGAGGCTCAATTTAAATTATGAGATTAAGCCTCATGAAAGGTTTAAATAATTGAATCAATTATTAATGAATTAGTTTATGTATAAAACAAGTGCAAGTGTATAATATAGTAAACTATATTGAGAAATTGAATTGGCATAACCTAATATGACAAGCTATATTGGTAAATTGTATTGACAAAGTCTAATCCAACAAGCTTCATAAGAGATTGTATTAAAATAGAAAGATAGTAGGCGATATAGAAAGCTATATTGTAAATTGAATTGGTAATCAAGTAAATTTTTAAAAGTCAAAGATAAATAGGGTAGCTCAACAACTCTTACCCACTTTTGTACCTCTTTGACCGAAAATAGAGAGAGAATGGGAGATTGCTTGTGATGTAGGATTGCATAAATTACACATGAGGTAATGCTTGAAAATCCTATGAGATGATATATATAAATATTAGTCAAGTTATATTTAATTTTATAAGAGAAGTGATGAAAAGAGGATAGAATGTATTGGTAGACATAGAATTAAATGTCTAAGCCAAATGAAATGAATTAAATGGAGAAGTCCAAAATATATATAAAATAAAATTGGAAATGAGTTAGCTAAGAAATTAATTTAGCAAGCTATATAAAGAATTGAATTAATGAATTAATGTATGTGATTGTGTGTTAATGTTTTATAATTAAAGTCAACTAATTAGCCCAAAGGACTTTTTAATGAGGTAAGTTTAATTGAATTATACAAAGTTAGATAAGAAAGTTAAGTAATATGGCATGAATGAAGTGTGTAGTTCAATGTTGCAAGCCATATTAGAAATTTAATATCTAAGTGAATAATATTGAAGATTAAATTAATTTATAATTACATGTTGGTTGATTCACTAGATGACAAAAAGGTAGTGATGGGAATTTCACCCTCTTGACCGAAATGATGGAGAGAAGAAAGAGAGGTTTCTTGTAACTTTTATTTGGAGTATGTTGCACTTAATATGTTACTTGAAAGCTACCAAGTATTAGGTATATATATATATATATATATATATATATATATATATATATATATATATATATATATTGTTATATATTACATGAAAGGACAATCAAATAAATTAAAGATCATGGATTTAGAGAGAGGACTCTCGGCCACTAGTGGGTTTGGTAGAGTGTTTGACTTATTTTCTTATGTTGCTTGTAAGTACTCATGTAGGTTAATTGAAAAATCAATTTGATGGGTGTCACTATTTAAGACTAATTTTCACTTGTCACTCAATTGGTCATTCCATAAAATAGTAATTATCTATTAGCTCACTAATTAACTATTGTTAGTTAATTAGTAATTGTTAAGTAATCTTAAGAGAATTCTATAAATAGAATGTCTCGCCAAGACTTTGGAGATTTTAGTTCTTTTGTTCATTCATCAAATATTGAATAAGAGAGTTGTAAAGAGAAACTCCGTAAGGGGAGAGCCCATTTCGGGTAGCACAAGGAAGAAGGAGGAATCTATCCAATATGTCTAGCATCCATCAAGAGAAGAAGATCCAAGTTAAGCACTTTAAGGTATGATGGTTCCTTGAAACCCTAATTTGGTGGTTTTAGATTATTATATTGTATAAACAGGATTTGTTGTGGGAAAATGTTATGTGATGATGGAACATGGTGGTACGAAGAAATAAGGAGAGTTTGATGGTGATTTTGTTTTTAAATCACAATTTTTACAGGAAAAGTAAAGAAAACCTAATTTTTATAAAGGATTTCTAAATCCTATGGTTCAAAAAGGTGTAAGTCATTTTTATGGACTATGGATGGTATATTGTAAGGTATGTTATGTATTATAAGGTTAGTAAGTTATTTGGTATGACAAACTATCCAAACAATGCATGTGATGATAGGGTTTGGTCATAAAAGCGTGAAAGCATGAAGTTAGTTTGCATACTATTGGTATATCTGAATTTCGGTCATGTTAGGGTTAGGATTGAGTTGCTTGACCTGATCAGAAGTTGTAGAGGGAGAAGTCAGGGTGGCGTGGCCACTTGAATCACCCAAAAATGTTAAGAAACGAAGAAGTTATGAATTTTTTTGTGACCGATGGTCTGTCTGCATGTTTCTCTCGGGACAGTTTTTAAAACTAGTTGTTCCTTGAGGTGTGGAGCCTCATGTGTGCAAAACTAGGTTTCTAAACCAAAATAGAAGCTGTAGATATAGAAGCTACGAAGACATAGCAAAAAGAATGGCATTAAATTTTTTTTAATATTATTTTATATGAATTTAACCGTGAAGCATGTCAGGACCGAAAGTACACTGTCACTCACTATTTTGAGTGGGTTGTTTTGGTCCTTTTTGAGTTCGAGAATTTTTTTTGGGTTATGAGACTATAGGGGTTAGTTAGAACATGTTATGTAAAGGTTACTGTCCAAAGATGAGCCAATTTTGAATAGGTATGAAGGAATTATGAAATTAACTAAGTTTAAAATCAACTAACGTACAAGTTCAACAAAGTTGGAAGCTAGGGTCATAATTAAGACTATTAATGTGTCAATTGTGGCTATTGTGAATATGTTAACTACATTATGATTGTAGGTTGTTCAAGGAAATGTAATGTTAAACGTATTGCTGGATAAACGCATCCAGGCAAGTTCTTCAGTAACTTTCTCTTATGTGATAATATGTATTAAACCATGTTATGGTTGTTAATGTAATACATGCTTTATATGAACTCGTTTATTACATGAATATTATGTGAATAACCGCAAAACATGAAATATGTGAAGTATGTGTTAAATTTACAACATGAAAAATATATGGTGTTGTATGATAAGTATGAACGTTATAAAGATGCATATCATTAAAGGTATGATGCCTATTGAAATGCATAAAGCATAGGTAGATGCATTGACTAAAATTTTTGATGCATGAATATATGAAATTTGTATGCTATGTGAAGCATGAAAAGTGTAGACTGTTGAAATAGCTGAGCCATCGTGCTCCTTGCAAAAATAAAACTTTTGCAGATGTTGAAGAAATCATTGAAGATATCAGATTATAGAAGATGTATGAGCATTCAACATAATTATTCTGACAATTTAACTAATTGTTAGTAAGTTGGTAAATCGTTTAGTTACAAGAAACGATTTGTATATGTTACGAGAAAGTTAAAATTAGATGGTGAGTTATATTTACTCATAAATGTTGTAAAGGAGATGAATTAAGTTGTAATGAACTTGGAAAGTTGTGTGGATAATCCAGGTTGTTGGATTAGGTATCCAGGATGCTGGATTAGGCATTCGATTTGCTGAATTATAAAGATGAACTTATTATATGAAAGAATTCACAAGTTATATGATAAAGTAGTAGTATAGTCGTACTCTTTAATGGTTGATGTATAGTATCTGGGCTAAACGATTCCTTCAGGGAGCAAAGGTATATACGAACTAGCAACCAATCTAACTCGTTGTGAAAAACAGTGTAGACGAGACGGAAACTAGTTTGTTAGTTGCTTATGGGAAATCACTCAGCATACTGTACTGAATACTGTTAGAGACTCGATGTGTGCTAGGTCTAGAATTGTGAATACGTATGGTGTTAAGGTATTGCAATTTTGGAAATAGATGAACGTTTAAGATTTTCAATAATCAAGTTTATCAATTAAAGTATAGATCATGAACGATCTACAAATGTAATAACCAATTGTAAAGGTTACAGATTCTGGAATAGAAGGGAACAATGTATTAATGGGTATAAAAGCCAGGTTGTACTCATTTAATTATGAATAAAGATTGTATTTATTAAGATGTTTGTAGCAACGTACCAGGTCCGAGGTCTAAGAGACCCGGATTTGGGGGCGTCACATTGATTAATTGGAAAAGTCCATTTTTAGATAAGATATGAAAATGATGTTTTGAATGATGATTTTCAAACCCTTTCACTAACATAGGAATTGAAGCCTTTTGATACTTTCATTTTATTCTGCATTCTGCTGATTTTGATTTTATTGCCGGGATGCGAAGCATTCTCGACCAAATAATATATACATCAGTGTCGGGCTCCTTTTGGGGATAAAAGTCATTGAAGTGACACGAGAACTATAAACCACAATTTACTATGCTAAGACCTTAAATTTGGATAACCGTTTTAAGGTCCCTCTCATTTACATTTATAAAAAGACAGACAAGCCGTATTTAAAATTTAAATTTGTCCATCGTGGGAATCAGATCTAGATCCATGTGGTTAATCGTAGATCCCGTGATTCTTAGGCTCGCGGAATATTATCAAAAAGCTTGCAAAGCAGATATATTGAAATAAAATGCAAATTAAAATCTAGACATCGCAAGATGAGTGATTCATTAATTAAATCCTTGCATGCGCATAGCAAAAACTTCCCGTTCCCTCTAGATACGAATCTAGGGTCACGTAGTTGCTTTAAATATTTACAAAACTAGAAAGAAAATTAGATTTAAAGAAATCTTAGCAATTCTAGCTTAAAGGTTCCAACTTTATAGCTTTTGAACCAATTGAAAGTTAGATATGGCTAAATTTAGATAAATCTAGTCAATAAACTTTACATTAGAACAAATTTACATCAAATGAACAATTAAAATAAATATTTAATCACATTGAATAAATAATATATATATATATATACTTATATATGTATTAAAGCTGGAAAGAGTCACAGATTTACAATCCAGGCGTGATTAATCAATGTAAATATATATATATATATATATATATATATATATTGAAGCTGAAAAGACCACGGATTAGCAATTCAGGCCAAACGAGTTAGTATAAGTATATATATATATATAATTAAATATATATTAAAGCGAGAAAAAGCATCGGATTAGCAATATAGGCTAACGGAGTTAATAGAAACATATATATATATATATATATAATTATATATATTAAAGAAGAAAAAGCCACAGACTTATAATCCAAGCATGACTAAGTTAATATATATATATATATATATATATATATATATTAAAGCCAAAAATGCCACAGATTAAAAACCCAGGCTAAATAACACTTATATATATATATGTATATATATATAGACTTATATATACATATATTGAAGCCAAAAAGGCCACGGATTTGAAATTCAGACAAAACTAAAAGCTGTAAATATATATATATATATATATATATGCTTATATATATAAATATATGTTAAAGCAGTAAAAAGCTTCAGATCACAAGAAATCTCACAGTGTATAGCGCTAGAGGCTTTAAACCACTTGGTAGACTTGAAAACTCCGTTTTCACAAGTGAAAACTTTATATGTTAGTATATATATGTATAAAAGTGTTTTGAAAGAGTAAAATTGAAGTTTCGAACACTGTAAGTAGGGTTAAGAGCTGAAATGGGCAGAATTTTCTCTCTTTTTCTCTTTTTTTTTCTTTCTTTTTTTATGGTCGGGGGTCTTATTTATAGACCAGGGAGTCGTGGCTCTACCTGCGGTAGTCAAGGGTCTACCTGCGGCTCCCGGGTAGGCCCAGTCCTGCGGGTCCTGTTGTCTCAAAGTACGTGCACTCCGACCAGCGCGTTACCTACTTTTAACCTTCATAACTTTCAGTCCGGGAGTCCGATGGAGGGGTGCTATACCTTTCCGGAAAGCCCTTTCCGAGAGCTACACAATGACATGGGATTTGACCTTTTCCAAATCGGGAAGATGGGTTCATGACCAGATCTTCGAGTCTTTGCAGTCCGTCAGTTGAGCTGTCTTGTGCTGTTTTCACTCGGGATTGAAGTTATGGTTCTGCATGACCCTCATGGTAGTGATTTAACTTGATTTGGACTTGATTTGATGTTAAGTTGGAAAAATGACCATTTCTCCCTTTCGGGGGTTGTCTCCAGGATTGACAGGGTTTTCAACAGTTTCTCGGGGTTGTCTCCGAGGTTCGATCCCAGCCAACTCTGTTCTTCCTTAGAGTCGTCTCCCATGGTTGATTTGATATCCCGGGGTTGTTGTCGGGGTTTGGCTTTGATCTCCCGGGGTCGTCACCGGGGTTTGGCTCTAATCTCCCGAGGTTGTCGCTGCGGTTGGATTTGATCTCCCGGTGCTATCGTCGGGGTGGATTTAATGCTTCGAAGCTGTCTCTGAGGATTGATTTGGTATCCCGGGGTTGTCGCCGGGGTTTGATTTGAACTTCCAAGGTTATTTCTAGGGTTTGATTTGATCTCCCGGGGTTATTGCCGTGGTTTGGCTTTGATCTCCCGTGGTTATCGTCGGGGTTTGGCTTTGATCTCCCGGGGTTGTCACCGTGGTTTGGCTTTGATCTCCCTGGGTTATCACCGGGGTTTGCCTTTGATCTTCTTGGGTTATCGCCGTGGTTAGATTTAATCTCCCAGTATTGTCACTAGGGTTTGGCTTTGATCTCCCGGGGTTGTCGTCAGGCTTTGATTTGGACTTCCAGGGTTGACTCTAGAAGGTAAATGACAGTTTTACCCTCCTGCAGGGTTAGTAACAGAAATGCAAACTTTTAAGTGTCTATAAGAGGTTTATTATACGAACATTTCCTTCTCTTGATCCAATCAACTTGACAGAGTTAGTTTCCAGATCTTGAACTTGATAATTGTTGTTGAGGAAGATAACTTGATGAACTTTGTCGTATAGCTGACTTATGCTCAGCAGGTTGTACTTTAGTCCATCAACATAGGCTACTTTACTAAAAAAAATAATTCATTTTCTTATAGAGCCATAGCCTCTGGTTTTACCAGAGTTGTTATCTCCAAAGATAATTGTTTGACCATCTTTATCTTTTAAATTTGACAAAAGAGCTTTATTATCAATCATGTGCCTAGAGCACCCACTATCAAGATACCAAATGGATTTCGTTGACCTTGGTACCTACATGGACAATCATTGTTTATTTTGGTACCAATACTCTCTTGGGTCCTTCAATGTTAGTTACCTTGGGAACCCAGACTTGCCTAATCTTGGGTCTACAATATGTAGTATAACAATCAACAGTCTTGTGTCCATATCTATGACATTTATAACAATTTATATACTACATGTGTGAGTGCGTGTATGGATCTCTTCTCAGTTAGAACTTATATGGTCGATGTACCTTTCTTCCTGATTGGCCTCTCTGCCTCTATACAGTTCTACAATTTTAAAATTTTATAGAGTACGAACTATTTCTACGATTCTTTCCAGGTTGACTCGTAGAGTTATTTCCAACCTTTACAACTCTTCTAGGTATTGTTGTAGACTTGGTTTTACTTTGCGATTCTACAAAACCCAAACCAGTATATGACCTGTTATTCATTGCAACAACAATCTAGTCTGCAGGGATTAGTTGGCAAGAAATACATAGTTCAATGGTCTCTTTGGATTCTACAAACACAAAGCTTCTATGGGAGGGAGAAGCACTATTTTTGTTATCTTCCACTGATTTTTCCATACTTAGGTTTGATGAAGCTGGACCTTCAAACCCCAATCTTTATATATCAGAGGCAACTATCTGACTTGTGACTAGTGAGGCCATAGTTGAGGAAGATCGATTCCACATAGAGATTGTCTTTTTTAGTTCTTCTATTTTAGAGTTGAGAGCATACTCTCTAAACGTGTTTTCCTCAAATATCTTTCTCAACTTCTCATTCTCATCTTCAAGTTTGGATAGACAGGTAGTGCCTCGTAGAGTAGTTTTCAACTCAACTTGCACTTTCTTTTTCTCCTCTTAAAGAAGAGAATAATCTTTTGATAGAACTCTGAATAGTTTCATGTATCTATGTAATTCAGATGTAATGTCATGTAGGGCAATTCGAAGATCATCCATACTAACATCAAGAGAGTTGAAGTCAAATACCTCACTGATGTCGATTTCTCGACGATCAGTGGTTGTGTTGGAATTTTCCTCTATGGCCATCAAACACAGGTTGGTTACTTGAGGCTCTTCATCATCACTTAAGTCTGAGCTAGAATCATCATCTGAGTCACTCCATGAGCTGTCAGCTACTAGACCTCTTTTCTTCTTGTGAGACTACTTGTAATCTTTGTATTTTTTCTTCTTATTAGGCTTCTTTTTGTACTTTTTGAGATACTCTTGTAAAGGTTTGGTACATCCTGCCATGAAATGACTAGGCTTCTTGCAGTTGTAGCACAAGTATTTTTCTTATTCTCTGATGTTGCTTTCTTTGTTGATGTTCTTTCTTGGTTTCCAGTTGCTGCTTCTTCTCATTAATTTTCTTATCCTTCGAACAAGCAGAGTATATCATCATCATCATCTGCGCCTTCTCAATCATCTTCTCCAACTTTGATTTGAGCTTTGGATATATCTTCAGATGTTTTGAGAGCAATACCTTATCTTTTCTTTTATTTTTAGCTAGAGTTTCTGCTCTTTGATTTAGCTCCAACTCATAGGTAAGAAGATTACCATATATAGAGCTTCTGCACAGACATCTCGTGCAGATTCTTTGATTCTCTGACAGTTGTGGTCTTAGCATCCCACTTGCTGGGTAGTGCTCATATGAACTTTATATTTAGGTCTTTGTTTAGATACACCTTGCCATATGACTTTAGAGAGTTCAGGAGGATGGTGAAGCATTCATATGTTGATGTACTATTTTCTCCAGGAACATAGGTAAACATCTCGTATTGTTGAGCTAGAAGAGATTGCTTGTTTTCTCTAATTTTTTCTCTTCCCTCATGCATCACCAACAATGCTTCCCATACTTCCTTGGCAGTAGTGCAGTTGACAACATTATCGAAGAGTTCATCCTCCAAAGCCATAAACAGGATGTTTTTGGCTCTTTTATCTAACTGCACACGCTTTTTCTCATTCTCTATCCATTCTTCAGCATCTTTGTAACCTCCTTGTTGGGATTTTCTGTTGTGGGAGCTAGCTTTGTAGGAACATATGGACTAATGACAACTGCTTTAAATAGATCATCATCAATAACATCTATATATGCCTGCATACGTACTTTCCAGTTAGCAAATTTTTCTCTATTTAGAAGAGGTGGATTACTTCCACCACCAAGCTCAGAACCATTTTTGTTTTGTGTCGTGGATCTACTCAAAGTGTAAACTTTTTGTTCATGAAAACATATTCTGATACCATTTGTTATTTCCAAAAAGAAGCAGTTATAAATCTAGAAAGGGGGTTGAATAGATCTTTTAAAAATTTTGTTAATTAGTAATATGTTACCAAATATATTATTAATCAAATTGATTAAGCACAGCGGAATATGTCTTTTGAAAAATCCCTTGAAGATTTAAAATCTCAGTTTTAAATATTTGCAAAATAAATATGATAAGAAAGCAGATAAATGATATGAGTAATAAATAGATGACATAGACAATTTTACATGGTTCGGAGACTATTGGGATGTAATTATTTGGGTCTAGCCAAGGTGCAGCCCAATTTATTTAATGGTCCGAATATGGTGATGGCCCATATACATTTATTTTGACAGCTTGCTCAAATAGTGGGAGAGTCCTTATTAAAGTAAAATTGTGTTTCCTTATTTGGTGGGATAAGGAGATCTAATTTGAGAAGAAATCGATCTGTGATAACCCAAAAATTTAGGAGACTTGTCTCAAATAATTAAATGAAGGTTTAAAGAATAAAACCTAGGTTATGAGACTTGTCTCGAATAAATGAATGAAGGTTTAAATAATAAAACCTAAATTTCAAAATAGAGGAGTGATTAAAACTTTTAAGAAAAATCTATATGGTTTGATATTTGAAAGAATATAAAGAGAACTAAATGAGAATGATAGAAATGTCGAAGAGTAAGAAGTGAGAAGACGATTGTATAATGTTTTTCAACTAAAAGAATGAATTATGTCAAGCTGACAATAATAGAAGAATGTTAAAGAATAAAATTTTTGTATGAGTTTATGATAGATGTTGATAAAGGTGTTACTACCTGAGAATAAGCATGTAGTCATGAGCCGAATTAAGATAGTTGAGACTTGGGCTAAGAATGAAATTATCTCCATAGATTGGATAGAAAAGGATAATGGAAAGAGATAGTAAAATAATACCTATGATGAGGTAATTTGATGAGATGAGTTGATTAAGAGAAACTGTGTAAGAGTTTAGTAGTAAACTAAACTAGAACGTTGCAGTAATAGTGATTCCGGCATGGAATCCTTGTAAATGAGGAAGAAAGTAATAACTAAAGGATGAATAAATAAACCAATATGGTTAATTGAATTAAGTATGTGAAAATCAAGATAAAACTATGTTAAGAACTAGCATAGCTTGAACGTTGGCCTTGACTGGCAAATAAGAAGATGAATAAGTATAAAGTAATTAGCTAATATGATTAGCAATAAAAAGGGAGTAAGTGAAAACTCAAAATTTGAGTTAGAGATAAAATTTTGAAGTATGGACTGCTTGGTTGCGTCCAGAACGTTAAGTTTAGTCAGAAAAGACAGTAAACAGAAACTGTGTAATTGACTTTTTGGTCAAAGTCAACAGTTGACTTTTATGGAGAAAAGTCAAAATCGAAGTTAGGCGTGGAATTTGAAGACGCGGACAAGATATTTGAGTCCGGAACGTCGAAATTAGTAAGAATAGACTGTGAACACAAAATATGTCAGGATTGACTTTTTGGTCAAAGCCAATAGTTGACTTTTTTAGAGAAAAGTCAAACTTGAAAATCGGAGATGAATTTGAAGAAACGGATGTGCTTATGACGTTGGGAGTGTCGAATTTAGTAAGAATCGACTATAAACTCGAAAATTTAATTTTTCGAGTCCGAAAGTCAAAGACGAAATTAAACACGCAAAACGAGGAAATAAAAGCGGGACCCACAAGACTAAAATTGCTGAAAATTTAGCACATGGGCAGCCACCAACTCCCCCAACCACTCCCATCTAATCAAACCACCGTCTCTATCTCTCTCTTTAATTTCTAATTTTATTAAACTAAAGGGAAGCAAAGAGAAAGGAACATTCTTCTCTTCATTTCCACCCCTCAACCGTCCACCAAGAGGAGAAGAGAGAGAAAGTGGCAGCCATAGAAGCCATTAGAGAGGAAAAAAGAAAAGAGGAAAGAGGAAAGAGGAAAGAGGAAAGAGGAAAAAGAGGAAAGAAGAGAAAGAAGAAACCATAGGTTTCTCCATAACTTTCACACAAAACCTTAAAGCAAAACTTTAGAGTTTGAGAGGGAATGGAATGGGGAGGCCATGGTTTGGAAGAGGCTAAGAATGAGAAGATCTAGCAAGCTACCAAGGAAGATCATCCATCATCCAAGCATAGAAGGTTTAGATTGTGCTTTGCTTGGTTATGGTGAGGGTTTGATAAATAGATCATGGATCATGATAGATCCATGAGTATAAAGGGTATTAGGATGTATTATGTTGGTTAATGTTTGATTAATCAAGAGATCATGTGAGTTTTCTTAGAAAACATACAAGTGAGAAAAACTATTTTTTGAAAAAACAAAATATGAAATTTGAAGGATCATATCTCTCATTTTGTTTTGAATTTTTGAGTGTGGTCAAGTCCTGGAGTTAGATCTATGAGTCCCCTAACATTTCCAAGTGGAATCACTAAAATATTCCATGTATATTTTTGTATGGACTGTTTTAGCAAAGTAGGAAAAATCTAAAAATACCGCAAAGCGATATGCCTAAACCTTTACAAAAGCAATTTCGACCAATTAGAACATGAAATAAAATCAGGCCTTTTGTGACATAAACATTTATGTTATAAATTAGCTCCTGCCCAAAGATGAACTTATTCCAACTTAAATCGACCGAGTTAAGTCATTTCACTATTTAGATTTTTTTGACGAAAATGGCTATAACTAGAGTTCTATAACTACGATGGCCACGAAATTTAAATTGGAAGTTCATGTTAATATGTGTAAGATTCTGCCAAGGGTTAGGAATTTTTGTAGTTGATCATGGTATAGCTAATTTTCTCAAGTTACGAACTAAAAACGGACTTTTGAAAAATACTAAAGTAAATTGAAAAATTCCAGAAAAAATATTTTTATGAATGGAATATATGTATATATGTGTGGCCAAAGGATTAAAAAAAAATACTAAAATAATTTGGTATTTTTCATGCCTACGATTAAGTTAAGAATAATTGAGAAAATTAGATTATATTAAGTTCTAAAATTCGTTAATATGATTTTAGTGACTAAAATCATTAATATGCTATATTATGACCATATAGGGGTAATTTGGTTATTTTTGATAAAATATTATATGAAGGGTTTGATATGTTTACTAAATAAATTAAATAGTAAGAGATAAACAATTAAATTAAAATTGTTTATAAGTTTTAAATAATTAAAATATTATTAAATAATTAATAATATTACTAAAGGAATAAAATATTATTAAATGACTAATAATATTAGACGACAGTTTAAGATGAATGATATAGAGGTTAAGAAGGCTTAATGAGAGTATTAGGCATTCATCGAAATAAAAAGTAATTATAAACTGTTGAGTCATAAATTGTCAAACTAAATTAAATTGACTAGAGTCGATCAACTTATGACGTAATAAGACGTGCAATGTGGTTTAACGTAAATAAATCAAATGGATAATAAAGAGTCCTAGAAAGACTTGAACACATGATTGTGCATTGTGTCTCAAGATTTAAAAATAGAAAATAATGAAAGATAAAGTAAAGCTAGCATAAATGACTAATAAACGTCGTTATGTAGCTAATTATGGTTGTATATGCACTTAATCGTGTAGGACAATGGAAGGACAAATTCTACTAACCGCGCAAGGAACGCTTCGAGGCAAGTTCTTCAGTAATTTGCTCTTATGTGATAATATGTATTAAACCATGTTATGGTTGTTAATGTAATACGTATTTTATATGAACTCGTTGATTACAAGAATGTTATGTGACTAAATGCAAAGCATGAAATTTCGTGAAGTATGTGTTAAATTTACAACATGAAGAATATATTGTGTTGTTTGATAACTATGAACGATATAGAGATGCATATCATGAAAGGTATGATGCATATAGAAATGCATGAAGCATGGGTAGATGCATTGACTAAAAATTTTTATGCATGAATAAATGAAATTTGTATGCTATGTGAAGCATGAAAGGTGTAGACTGTTGAACTAGCTGAGTCGTCGTGCTCATTCCTGGCAAAAATAAAACTTTTGGAGATGTTGAAGAAATCATTTAAGATATCAGATTATAGAAGATGTATGTTGTGATAAAGGGCATTCAACGTAATTATTCTAACAATTTAACTAATTGTTAGTAAGTTGGTAAATCGTTTAGTTATAAGAAATGATTTGTATATGTTACGAGAAAGTTGAAATTAGATGGTGAGTTATATTTAGTCATAAATGTTGTAAAGGAAATGAATTAAGTTGTAATGAACTTGGCAAGTTGTGTGGATAATTCAGGTTGCTGGATTAGGTATCCAGGTTACTTTATTACGCATTCGGTTTGCTGGATTTAGGTATTCAGTTTGCTGAATTATAAAGATGAAGTTATAAAATAAAAGATTAAATGTTAAATCATAGTGTATATGATAAAGAGTTGTTATATAGCAATGTAAAGATTGCGGTTTTGGAAACAGATGAATGTTTAAGATTTTCAATAATCAAGTTTATCAATTAAATTATAGATCATGAACGATATACAAATGTAATAACCAATTGTAAATGTTTCAGATTCTGGAACAGAAGAGAATAATATATTAATTGGTATAAAGGCCAGGTTGTATTCATTTAATTATGATTAAAGATGGTATTTATTAAGATGTTTGTAGCACCGTAACGTACCAGGTCCGAGGTCTAAGAGACCCGGATTTGGGGGCGTCACACGATCAGCCATTAATTACAGTTATAAGGTGATTCTAAAAAGGACTCCTACTCCTAATTGGATTCGGGCGGACATGAAATCTATAAAAACAACAATAAGCAAGGGTTTGGAGATATAACACAAATAAATAATTTGTACTCCCGTTATTATTTTATAGTGGATTTCTTATCTCTCTCCGTGGTTTTTTTCAATTAGGTTTCCACGTAAATTCTTGTGTCCATATTTTATATCTCTTACAATAATGTGTGTATGTTTATATGTGTGTATTTTGTGAGTTTAATTTCACAACAATACAATCAACTACTCCAACAACTGTTAGCGCTGTTTGGGTGATTTCGTCAGGCGTACAAAATTTGACGTTAATAATGGCGCTGTCTGTGGGAACCGTTTTAGTGTCAAATTAAAATCACCAGATTTAATTTGAAGACACTGAAATTGTAAGTGTTATTTTTTGCTCGAAAAATAACTTGAAATTGTTCAGTGTCTTCGTTATGCATGTTACAGTCTTCAATTCACGCTATTCAGACAACCTGGCCATGTTGGTGTTAATTTAATTTGACAGAAGGGCGAAGCTTACATATAAAGGAAGAAAATCTTTGGGCATAATATATAAGTTTAATATGAGAGTTGATGATGCTCCAGGTAATGGTGACTCAATTCGGGCAACAACAGCCCTCTTCGGATAATTGCAGTTTGCTTCGGACTATATCACTTCGACTTTATCATGTCTTCGGCTATCTACATTTGGAGATATGAAGCCGGATCAAAGACTCCCATAGGGGTCGGGAAGACAATTATGATAAAAGGAAGGGTAACATCCTTCGAGATGGATTAGCGTCCTCCCGAACGGATAACATCCTTTCGGGACGGACTAGCGTCCTTCTAAATGGATAACATCCTTCGGGACGGATCAACGTCCTCCCAAACGGACAAAGATCCTTCGGGACGAACCAGCGTCCTCCCGAACGGGTAACTTCCTTCTGGACGGATCAACGTCCTTCCGAACGGATAACATCCTTCAGGACAGATCAACGTCCTCCCGAATGGACAAACATCTTTCAAGATGGACCAGCGTCCTCCCGAACGGGTAACTTCCTTCGTAACTGATCAATGTCTTCCCGAACATACAAGCATCTTTCGGGACGGACCATCGTCCTCCCGAACGAATAACATCATTCGGGACGGATTAGCGTCTTCCCAAATCGGTAACTTCCTTCGGGATGAATCAACATTTTCTCAAACAGACAAACATCTTTTGAGATAGAACAACGTCCTCGCGAATGGGTAAATTTCTTCAAAACGGACCAAAGTCCTCCTGAATGGACAAACATTCTTCGGGATGCACCAGCGTCCTCCCGAACAGATAACATCCTTTGGGACGGTCCAACGTCCTCTCGAACGGATAATTTCCTTCAGGACGGACCAACATCCTCCCGAGCGGATAACTTTCTTCGGAATGAATACATTTAGTTCTTCGGAACAAATATTTTCATTATTTCTTACATTTAGTTCTTCGAAACGAATACATTCAGTTCTTCGGAACGAATATTTTTATTATTTCTTACATTCAGTTCTTCGGAACGAATACATTCAGTTATCTGGAACCTCTATTTGATACCTCTCACAGAGGTCGGGAAGGCGGTATAAGGTTGTATAAACATCTTTTGGGAAGGCTAAGTTCCTCCTGAAAGATATTAAGGCGGGATAAATGTTGGGTAAAATCTACTACGCATAACACGCAAGTATACGTGGTCCACAAGTGATGAGTCGAGTATCATTTCCACGGAGAAAAGAACTGAATTTTATCCTAACAATTACCAAATTTATATTATCTCAATTTTATTAAACTAATGATCAAATCTGTGAAACTTATGAAAACTACTAATGAATTCAAAATCAACTAACTACCCTCGCTTTTAATCAGATATTGGAGAATTAAGTCTATAATTTTACTTTATGCTTCACTTAGAATGACACACTTCCTTTTAATTCAAATCAACTACCCCACCTTGTAAATCAAGAACACAATAGTAGATATAACCATCCCTCAATGAATTATACCCATATCCACTTAATTCCACAATTGATAAAATTAATTAGAACACTCTAGTTAACTAATCCACTATATCTATATGTGAAGTATAATTAAAGAAGGTTTAATCACAAATTCTCATAAGATTACGTGCGATGCATAGTATATCTCTATACTAAGCATAAATTATGACTCCCAACGCCATGCAGAAATCACAATCGCACGCCATTATGATTAGGTCTAAACCCATAATCCTTCTGTCGAGTTCATATGGGTTGTCAAGAAATTGGTGATCAAGCAATTTATAAATTAAGCATAAACCATAGTAGACAAGGTTGGAATTAGTCTCCCTGAATTAATATTGAAGCATGTCAATCCTCGTTAAACACAAAGATCCATCATAGACTTAAAAAAAATTTAATTCATGATAAACGAATAAGAAACTGAAATCCACATTAATACTAGCATTCTGAATACAAAGGTGAAGATAGAGAATAAAAACTGTAACTAGAATTGTTGCTCTTCTTCAATCTCATTCGCGTTCTTTGTGCTTGAAATCCTTGCTTCAATCCTCCAAGTGTGATCCTCTAGTTAGGGTTCTGTTAATGATAATGAATGTCTATTCTTTTCCTTCTATTTTCCTCTTTATTCCTCCCTAATTCGCGTCTGAAATCACGCCCCAAAAGATCCTCAGAATCCTTCTCCATCTTGGAAACCTCCTCTAACTGTCGCGCACCCCGCCCCGACGGGTGTTTTGAACTGAGAAGGCCCTCCCCGGTGGGTGTTCAATAAATTTGATAATATGACCCCCGCCCCGGTGGGTGATTTGTCTTGTGAAAGCCCGCCCTGGCGGGTATGCTGACTAAAATATGCAAAGTCCTGCCTTCAAGTCCTAATTTCCATCCAATCCAATTCCTGCAACACAAACATAAAAAATGAGTAAAATAACACTAAAACTACTCAAAGTAGCAAGGAATCAAGCTAGAAAGGTAGTCGATTCGTAGGTATAAAACCAACTCATCAAATACACCCAAACTTGAGACTTTACTTGTCCTCAAGCAAAATACAATGCAAATGCAAACTAACTATATGCCTATGAATTCAGCGGTCAGACAGTATAAAGCTCACTAAGATTGCCTCAGAGAAATCACAATAGATATAACAACAAATTCAAACGAGAACATGTTAGCAGTTCAAATCAATCTATAAATCAACGCCTGTTATTACTGATGTCTTGTGTGTGTGCTCGACAACCATGACAACCAACTACAGTTCAAATATATCACATAATACGCTTCTTAGAAGGAAAACACAGCTTTAACTTAAGAAATTGTGCAAACAAGCTACGCTCAACTAAGACTCAACATAAACCAAGTCAGAAGTCAATATGGGAGAATTTTGCTACCTTTATTCAATTACGGGGGCATTTTGCTCTTTTTCCCGTATTTATACTCTACTCATGACTGTGCAATGTCTAGTTCAGGCTTTTCAGTGTCACCCAATTACATCTTTCCACCAATGACTCCCAAACCAAACGCCTTTAGGGAGCTGGTTGTAAAGACATCCCCTAGGGCGTACTTACTCGAGTAACAAAGGCCACATAACTAAACTAGTCACGGTGTTTATTCATTTTTTATATATTTTTTCCTTCTTTTGTTTCTTTTTTTTTATAAATAGCTCCCATATCTTCCCCAAAACTTAGGTTTCTGCCTAATCCTAGTCTTCACCACTAATTCACTGAATTTCTTTCATTAAAATCTTAATTCCCCTCAAGAAGTCAATTATGTCAATATTCCAACTAAGTTAGCCTACATGGTCATCCTATTGTGCTATCCGGTTACAACAGTGTCAAACATGCAAAGATTTATGTCATGGTCTGAAGTTACATCTATGCCTTAGTTATCATTACCGTTCAATGTCTATGCAATTCTAGTCTCATCACAGGCTAAGATAACTTCATACTTACTGACATGCTAGAATCATGGAACATGAATAAACTATGTGCAAAGATGTACAAATAACAACTAAACTAACTAAACAAATCTTTTTGTGGTTTTCTGATTTTTTTCAAAAAAAAATTCAAATATATGCAATTAAGTGGACTATTATGCAACTAATGCAGTTAAATGAACTTCTATGCAACTACTATGCGACTACTATATGATATGATGTACACTACCCCCAAACTTAGAATACACAATGTCCTCATTGTGAATAGAATAAGACTTAAAGTATAGTGGACTGCCCTGAACAGCTATGGGTCAGGCTAGACCACCTCAACATCCGAATTCGAAGGTGGGTAAGCTGGGAGTGGCTGAGGGGTCGAGAATTGGAACGGTTAAGCAGACGTGTTTACTCATGCAAATGCCTCGGCTACTACAGCATTGAAGCTATTCTGTGTATCAAACATGTGGCTCTGCCTTGTTGCTAACCGGTCGACCTTTTTATCCTCTAATTTGTTCCAGTCATCTAACTGTCGCTAAAGAGTCTGGAACTGGGAGCTAAACATGAACTTTGTCGTGTGTGATGTGCTCGATGTAGTAGCATCCCCATCCTCAGGTAGTAAATCCTCTACAAATTCTTCATAATCTGCATCCTCTACTTCTTCATAGTCCACATCTACTGCTTCTTCCTCCTCCTCATCCGAGTCAGAATGAAATATGAAATCGAGTCCACGTGGATGCGACGTACCCCCTTTCCATACTGAATATCGGGCAATCAACCTACTGTCCAACAGTTGCAGTGGTTGCTGTATCGGCTCCTCGGCTACCCACCTAACACTAGTGCGGCGGCACAACCCACAGATAAGGGACGGATGTGGCAATCTTCTCGGAATAGGCCCTCTCAAGCATCGGTGGATTGAAAAGTTTATAATTGCCCCTATGTTAATGGCGAAGTTCTTTATGATGGCGTACAACAGTGAAACCTTTTCTTTTGTGATTTTGCTAGTGTGCTGTGAGGGGAGGAGCTTGGCACATAGGAAGGCATTCCAAATCTTGTCGTAAAAGCTCAAATCTTTACTTAAGAATAGTGTACCCCCTTTCTTGCCTTTAAGCCACATAGTTTCTGGCCTGCAGATTTCTGTCAGAATTTTGTCGTAATCTGGCCCACAATCTCGGAAAGCTGTGTACTGCCACACTGCAGACGATCGGAGGTTATAATAGTCATTGATAGTAGCCACACTAAAGGACACCATCTTGACGCTGACGAACGCTGTAAATGGGGCCTTATCTTTGGCATTCGCATAGAATTCCTTAACCACCGCTACCACTGCCTGTGACGCCCCAAATTCAGAAACTAGTATCTCGAATTCGGTGCGTCACGTGCTAATACTAAAATCATACTACAATCTCATGCAACGAAAGAATAGAATAATTTACATTGATTTAATATAAATATTCGTGTCTCAACGTCTCGCAACTTAAACATATCTTAAACCATAACATAACTAATAAATAATATGAAATAAGTCTTATTACAACATCATAATAATCTTAAAAGAGAACAAAGCTACGTCGTAGCCTTGCCCTTGCCCTTGTCTGTGCTAGAGGGTCCGTACTGCTCTGCCTTAACTGAAATATTTTAGGAAAAGCAAGAATGAGCAACAAGTTTGCTCAGCAAGTAATATTGTAACAAACGAGATTTTGGTATATTAGTTTTAAATATTTATTGAATTAAATAAATATTTTAATTAATTTATTTATTTAGTTAAATAAATAATTTATGTGATTATGTTATGAAGTAATTTAATTAAGTCCAATATGTTAATTAAATTGATGTGTAGTAATTTTGTGGTGTAGTTCTAATTTAATTGAGATAATTAAATTAGATGAAGATTATGTGATATTTGTTAATAAAGTTACTAAGTTGTTACATGAAATTATGATTTATGAGTATTATAATTATGTAGCAATTTAGTACTATGTGTCAATTTTATTTAGTTAATTGATGTTAGCTTTAATTTAATTAAATTAAGATAGTAAGATTTAATTAAATAAAGTGTGACATTGAAAACTATGTGTTAAATGAGTTATTAAAATAAATTAAAAAGGTTTTAAATTTGTTTTGCCAAACAAGACCCTTAAATCTGTTTTAATCCTGTTTTACCAAATAAGGTCTTAACTACTAAAAATCTGTTTTTAAAAAATAATTGGTTTTGCCAAACAAGCCTTATAACTTTTGATTTTTAAATAATTGTAACTGACATATTATTAATATAGTATATTAATATGATATATTATATGTGTTGTCAGTTATATATTGTATATTTATGATTATATGTATATTTTATATTATATGTTAGAAATATTAGAGTTAGACTATCAGATTAAGAGAAGAGAAAGAACATAGTAGTTTAGAGAGAAAAGAGAGGAGAAGAAGAAAGAAAGAGGAAGAAGAAACTTGTGAATTCAACAGAGAATCATCTTCATCCAAACAACAAAGGGTATAATTCAAACTCTATAATTTTTAAAATTATGTTTTTATGCTTTTCATTGTTTTGCTCTCTATAATATAATTTTTATGAGAATTCATGTTAATATAGTTTATGTGTTAAAATGTATGTATAAACTATTATATATGAATTGTATGCAAGTTTAAGTGATTAATTTCATGTAAATATGATGAACATGAAGAAATCATGTTGATAGTAATTTATAGTGAACTTATTTTTGAAAAAATGGTTCCTTTAAAATCAAAATTTGTGTTTGATTGTGATATGTTGTATAAATTGAGAGTAGATTATGATAACATGTTAAGAAACGAAATTAACATGATTTGAATTATGTGTTTTGGTTTAAAAACGAACTCACAGTGTTGATTTTCATCAAAAACACTTAACAATGGCTTTTTCTTCAAAATAACAAAATTAAAGGTTTTTAATCATTTGTTGTGATATATATATATATATATATATATATATATATATATATATATATATATAAGTGTTAAAGCATGCTAGAATCATGAAGTTATCATTCTGTAGAATTTTATATGCATTATATATACTGATTTCTGAGGTTGGTGCGAGAAAATAAGCTAAATTGGCTTTTTCCTGCACAAAGTCATGAACTGCAGCAGTATGGTCTGCGCAGTGGCGCGGCCGCGCCGCTCCAAGGCATTAGAGGAGCGCGCCCGAGCTGGCCGTGCAGATTGCCTATAAAGTGTTATTTAAATGTATAACTTTATGGGAAGGATAATGTAAGAAATATAAAAACATGTTAATAAAATATAATGCTAAATGGATAGTAATGAATTATATTAAAATATAAAATGTATAATTTAAATTATAATTTGATTAATTATAATTTAATTAAATGTGAGTGTATAATTTAAGTTTGATTATAACTTGATTGACTATTTTGTTTGATGTGAATATGTAGTTGATCCTATTATGTGATAATAAGTGATTAAACCTAATAATGAGTTAACCTAGATAGGTTAACTAAGGATGTGAGTTAGTTATATGGTAACTAATGTATGATATTATTGTTAATTACGTGTACGTAGGATAAATTGTGGAACGTGATTGTAAATTGTAGCTTGCGCACGAGACAAGTTTCCTATCCCTAACTTGTTATTTATATGCAAGTATTCTAAACTCAAACCTTACTTTTATTGAGCAAATTCCTAAACTTTGCTTTTACATTGTGCAAGTTATTTTGTACTCTAATTTCCATATTGAGTAAGTATTAAAATGGTTGTTGAAGTAACGTGATCTTGACTTAATTGTTCAAGCAAGATCTATTTAATCTTTCCAATGCTTTAAACCAAATTCTAAAGCATGACTGTTGAGTATGACTTATAACTGTTTCATAATTCTTTATTGTCGAATTCTTATTTATTGTAAGTTGATTCAACTACTCCTTAATTGATGATAGTTGAACTCCAAATTACCTTTGAGATTATCCAAACCAAACTGTCTTTGGTGCGGACTTGTTATTAAATATTGAGATGAACAACCCTATTTAATAGGGGATTACCATGCGAAAGCGTTAAGATGTTTATGTACAATACATGGTACGAAGGGCTGATCCCCCTAAGTACGTGTTAAGAGTGCATATAGCCTAACGACTGTTAAAGGTTTAAATAGAAATATTTATAACCTGGGACATAGTTCAAGGTCTTATGACCCTCAGTTGATTTCTATATTCAAATTCTGATTTTTGATGAAAGAATTATTATTCAATTCAGTTGAAGCTATTCAGTAATATGTCATCACTATTGTTTGTTATTTCAAGTGAGCTTTTGTTTGCTCACTCTTGCATTATATAACCCTTACAGCTAAAGTTGAAAGAGTTGACCAACCGTCATCTAGCAAAGAAAAGAGCAAGATGAATAAGTGAAGACTTGTTCATATTTATGATATAATGTGTAATAAGATTTTTATTATATTCTGATGTTTTATTTCCGCATTGACGTTGTTAAGGTTAGATAACCCTGGGAATATTTTGAATAAGTTGTAATCCTTTTTATAA
Organism: Panax stipuleanatus; assembly: GCA_020205555.1. Taxonomy (NCBI): domain Eukaryota; kingdom Viridiplantae; phylum Streptophyta; class Magnoliopsida; order Apiales; family Araliaceae; genus Panax; species Panax stipuleanatus. The sequence goes on from CM035125.1 coordinate 42,986,591, forward strand.
GGAAGATTTTATTTGATTATAAAGGTTGTAATTTATTCCTAAATTATGGACAGTAGTTATGTTTTATTTAGATAGTGAGCACCAAATCCTGTGAAAATGAAGCACCCAAATTTGGGATTGTCACAGGTTCGTATAAGAGCAGTATTTTAGGTTATGAACCTTAGGTGGGGAACCTTAGGTAGTAGCCTTATAGGAGATCGAAAAGATAGTGATTATAGTTAAAGATAATAAACTATCTTATGTGCTATGTGTTTACGTTTAAGTATTCGAAGAGTATCGATCGATGACACGTAATAAACTTTAAAATTTTGTTGTCAGGATAACGAATGTTGGAGAGTCCAGTCAGGAAAGGGAGGAGTTACCCCAGATGCCTAGGGATGAGGAGCCCCGAGACATCCATATTGTCTGGGAGCAGTTGGTTCGGAGGGAGTCATATCCATTGATCACAGTAGTTGGTCAGGAGCATGAGCCAATTTTGGACCGAGATGATGAGGAAGAGGAGGAGGATCCTGAAGAGGAATTTCCACCTAACTCTATTAGCACTTTGATGTACGAAGAGGTATACGACAGCAACATTGAGCTACATGGTAGAGTCGGAGAGCTGGAGGAACTGGTAGACGAGAGTCGGACTACCATACAATAGAGAGAGGAGACGATTCAAGAACTGGACGATGAGCTTGGAAACACGAAGTGGGATCTAGTCCACGTGGAGAGTGAAAGGGATGATGTACTGGCTGAGCTAGCGAAACTGAAGAACGACATCAAAAAGGAGTCAGCGAAGCGTGCTAGAGCAGAGGATGTGTGCTTAAAGGCTATTCAACGTGCAGATCGAGCTGAAGACGAGGTTCAAGTGAAGAAGGCCAAGATGAGGGAAACAGACTACGCTTTTCATTCAGCTATAGATAGGGCCCAGGATCGTGTCTTTTATTACCCAGCTCAGTTCAAGGATTTACCTTGTTCGGGTGATGGAAGAAGAACGTGGAGAGGCTGTGCGAAGTCTTAACATGCCTAGATAGTAGAGTAATAAACTATGTGTTTCTTTATATTATAAATAAATGTAAATCCCAGAATTTGAGATAATAATGGGATAAGATGATAATGTAATCCTGTAACTTGTATCAGCTAAGGAAAGATGATGTAAATAGCAGAGATGCTATCTATTCTATGTTTTTAAAACTATGAATGAATAAAATAACGAAGTTTATTGACGTGTTATGTGTTCAAGTGTGAATTGATTTATTTTAAATGTTTAAGTTTGAACTTGAATATTTAAGAGATGAGTAAGGGATCTAATAAGAGTATGTCTTAACAGAAAAATGCCTCCTAGAAGAAGACCTACATGTCAACATCCAGAGGGTTCAACTAATAACAACAATAATGACAATGAAGGGGCGAATTCCAATTCGGTTCAGAAATTGGTGAACCTACTAACAGGAGCGCTTGCGAATCAGCCGCAAGTCCAAGCCACTACATTTAAGGAATTCAAAGCAGTAGGACCACCGAAATTTTAGGGATCGGTGAATCCAATAGAGGCCCAGATGTGGGTGATGGAGATGGAGAAGGTCTTCGATGTGGCCAGAGTTAGTGATGACCAGAAGACGGCTTTCTCGACGTTAATGCTGAAGTCAGAGGCTAGCTTTTGGTGGCAGGCCAATAAGACTAGGGAAGGAGAAGGTGTGATAGCATGGGATCGATTCAAAGAAATGTTCTTTGAAATGTATTTCCCCATAAGCTCGTAAAAACAGATGGAGGTTCAGTTTCTAGAGCTGAAGCAGGGAACGATGACGGTGCCGGAATACGCCGTGAAATTCAACGAGCTGGCAAGGTTTTCAATGTTCCATGTCAGTACCAACAAGAGGAAATCGAGAAGATTCGAGCAAGGATTTAAGGCCTGGCTCTACAACAAGGTCTCCATGTTCCAGCTGAACACGTTTGCGGCTGTACTGGAAAAGGCGATCATCGCAGAAGGTGGGGGCGATGCCTTGACCAGGTATAATCAAGATCAGAAGAAAAAGAAGAATGAGACAGTGAACAAGACTGGTGGTAGCAGTGCTAACAACCAAAAAAGGATATGGAATGACAATTCATCTACTGGAAGTCAACAGGGAAGCCAACAGAAGATAAGAATTGAAGCATGTGCTACATGCGGAAAGAATCACACTGAAGTGTGTCTGAGGGGGAAGCGAGTATACTTCAACTGTGGTCAGGAAGGCCACATTGCGCCAAATTGTCATAACTCGAAGAAGGGAGCGTGCTTCACGTGCCGGTCTAAGGATTATATGGCCCGGGATTGCCCTAAAGAAGCCAGATAGAGGGTTGACAGGAGGGAGAGGAAATGGCAGCAGCAGCACTTTGACTATCGCTAGACCACTGCAGGCGATCCGACCCACCGCCAAAACATTCAACATAACAGTGCAGGATGCTGTGCAGTCAAAGGATGTGGTGTCAGGTATTATTCCGGTCAATAGTATTAATACATATGTATTATTTGATTTGGGTGCTACTTGTTTATTCATATCTGATAACTTTGCGAAGACCTTAGACTTACCTAAAGAGTAATTAGTTTACCATTTGAACATAGAGATTGCGAATAGGGAGGTTATCCCTGTTAGGTTTGCTCACAAGGACTGTAGATTGAACATTAAGGGTCATGAGTTGATGGTAGATTTGATTCCTATAAAACTTGGGGAATTCGATGTTATACTGGTTATGGATTGGTTATTCAACCATGGGGCAGTAATTTATTGCCAGAAGAAGTCTGTAAACCTTACGACTCCATCGAAGGTAGTGTTTTATGGTAGCAAATCACCTAGGCAAGCGAGTTGTCTGACGATTATGCAGGCCAAGAAGTTATTGAAGCAAGGTTGTGTAGGGTATTTAGCCTACATAGTGGATACTCGTAAGGAGAGTCCTAAGATAGAAGAGATATCAATGTTTAGGGAGTTTGTGGACGTATTTCTGAGCGATTTTCCAGGACTTCCGCCAGATACAGAGATAGAGTTTGTGATCGACTTAGCACCGGGGACTGCTCCGATATCAAAAGCCCCGAATGGCTCTAGTCGAGATGAAGGAGTTGATGGTTCAACTGCAATAATTACTAGACAAGAAGTATATTCAGCCGAGCGTTTCACCATGGGGAGCATCGGTATTGTTCATGAAGAAGAAGGATGGATCGATGCGGCTATGCATTGATTATAGGGAATTGAACAAAGTTATGATCAAGAATAGGTATCCTTTACCTAGGATCGATGATTTGTTTAATCAACTGAAGGGTGCAAGATACTTCTCGAAAATAAATTTGAGAAGTGGGTATCATCAGTTGAAGGTGAGAAGAGAAGATATATAGAAGACAGCTTTTAGAACTCGGTATAATCATTACGAGTTCTTAGTGATGTCATTTGGTCTAACGAATGCTCCAGCGGCATTTATAGACCTAATGAATAGGGTGTTTAAGCCATTTTTAGATGAGTTCGTAGTGGTGTTCACAGATGACATTTTGGTCTACTCCAAGACTGAGGAGGAACACACTGAACATTTAAGGCTGACATTGGAATCGCTGAGACGAGAGAAGCTTTACGCGAAATTCTTGAAGTGCGAATTCTGGTTAGAACGTGTGCAATTTCTTGGCCACGTGATTGACAAAGATGGAATTTCAGTAGATCCGACGAAGGTTGAAGCTGTAATGAATTGGGATCAGTCGAAGACACCATCATAAGCGAGGAGTTTCTTGGGATTAGCAGGTTATTACAGAAGATTTATCCAAGACTTTTCCAAAATCGCAACTCCGTTGATGATTTTGACTCAAAAAATAGTTAAGTTAGTTTGGACGAAAAAGTGTGAGGAGAGTTTTCAAGAACTGAAGAAGAGATTGAGTACTGCGCCTGTGTTGTCATTGTCGGATAGTACAGGAAATTTCGTGGTATACAGTTATGCTTCACATAAAGGATTAGGCTGTGTGCTAATGCAAAATGGCAAAATCATTGCTTATGCATCACGTCAACTGAAGGACTACGAGAAAGGGTATTCGACCCATGACTTGGAATCAGCGGCAGTAGTGTTTGCTCTGAAGATTTGGAGACACTACTTTTATGGAGAAAAGTGCGAGATATACACAGATCATAAGAGTCTGAAATACATCTTTACACAGAAGATTTGAACATGCGCCAAAGGAGATGGTTGGAACTTATCAAGGACTACGATTGCGAGATTCTTTACCATCCGGGTAAAGCTAACGTTGTTGCCGACGCCTTAAGCAGAAAGGGTCATGAGAAGTTAATGTTGCTAACTGCTCAGGAACAGTTGATAGAAGAGATGGCTAAGTTGGAACTGAAAATTAAGCATTCGGAGAAGTCGGATGAGAAGTTGTTTCAAGTAACTATCGGTTCAACCTTGGTGGACAAGGTAAAAAAGGCATAACTACATAATGAGGAATGTGAGAAGTTTCGAAAGAGAGTAACCGATGGTGAAGAGATAAAGTTCAAGATTGATAAAGATGGACTGCTACGATTTGAAGGGAGAATCTAGGTACCGCCAGTACTAGAAGTCAAAGAGAAGATTTTGGGCGAAGCTCACAGTTCGAGATATTCAATTCACCCTGGGAGTACGAAGATGTACCAGTATCTCAGACAACATTTCTAGTGGCCGAATATGAAGAGAGACGTTGTTGAATGCGTTGCAAAATGTTTAACGTACCAGAAGGTTAAAGCAGAACACCAAAGACCAAGTGGATTGCTACAACCGCTGGAGATTCCGGAGTGGAAATGGGAGCATATCACGATGGATTTCGTGGTTGATCTTCCAACAACTCAGAAAGGTTTTAATGCGATATGGGTTATAGTGGATCGGCTGACGAAGTTAGCACATTTCTTACCGATCAAGATTAAATTCAACTTGGATCAGTTAGCAAAGCTGTACGTAAAGGAAATTATTTTGAGACACGGTGTTCCAGTATCGATTGTGTCCGACAGAGATCTGCGTTTCACGTCGAATTTCTAAAAGCGATTACAAGAATGTCTGGGAACACAATTGCGAATGAGTACGGCGTACCATCCTCAAACTTATGGCCAAAGCGAGAGAACAACTCAGACTCTAGAGGATATGCTGAGAGCTTGTGTTATGGACTTCAAAGGAAGCTGGGATGATCATCTACCGTTGGTGGAGTTTGCCTACAACTAGACCTGGCAAACAGGCGAGCCGGGCCATTTTGGGCCAGGCCAAAATAGCCTGCATTTTTTTGGGCTGAAATATTGCGGCTCGTGGCCCGAGTTGGGTCGGGCCGGGCCAGCCCGCAGGCTTTTTCCTTAAAAAAATTTTCCAAAATTATGCTACACACTTTGTAAAACTCTGTACGTATGTAGTATTCATGACGTTTGTGTTGAACAATTACTCATTCTAGTTTCCATCTTTATTCGGACGTCATGTCAGTTTGTTACTCCACACCTTTGCCTTTCTCTTGTGCCCCCCATACCCATTCTAACAGTAACACATATGTAGCATATCCATTCTTTTTCTATGCTTAATCCTTGTATTCATTACTTTAATTTCCATATTTTTCTTTAAAAATGAACTCAATTTCATTCCTTTATATAAATGCAGAGAGAAGTCTTTGGCAGTGTTTGTCAAAGTCTAAGCAATAATTCTCATTAGTTTCCCAAATGAAATAAGAAAAAAAATGATTATAAGCAAGAAATTGCTAAAACGGAGGGAAAATGGAATTATGTGGGATGCCTAAACTCTAGCTGAAAATAATAGGTAACTAACTACTCTATTCAGTTACAAACATATACTAAAAGATGATGTTGCTTTCGCTTAAAGAGGGATCATGTCATTAATATAGTGCCTTAGAATGGCAAAAAGATATCAGAGCCTTAAATGCTAGGTAGGCTCTGATATCATATTCAGCATGGAGGTGAATATCCTAATAACTAAACCAACTACTTTACGCAAATTCTGGTTTACAAGATGAACTTTGTGCTTTGCTCAAAGGTAAAACCAAAGGGCACTAATTAAATGGGTATTCTTTTCTTATTTTGATTGTAGTTTTTTTATTATCCAACTTTGTCCAGAATTGGAGAGGAGACTAAACTATTGTTATTATGAGTTAAGTTCAAGGTTTAGTCAAATCATGAATCTCCACTTATGAAGTATGGCAAAACATAGGCAACAGTACCAAGAAACTACACAATTGATGGGCCACGGGTCGGACCAGGCCACCCGCGGGCTGGGCCATCACGGGCCTGGCCAAAAAAGGGCCAGGCCAAAATGGCCTAGCTTTACTTGGGCTGCAAAAATTAAGCTCATGGCCTGGGCCGGCCCGGCCCTCTTTTTGCTAGGTCTACCTACAACAACAGTTACCATGCAAGTATTGGCTTGCCGCCTTACGAAGCATTTACGACAGGAAATACAGGACTCCATTATGCTGGGATGAGGTTGGTGAACGACAACTATTGGGACCAAAATTTGTGCAACAAACTGCTGAGATCGTGAAGCTGATCAGGACGAGATTGATTGCTGCTCAAGACAGACAAAAGAAGTATGCCGATCATCATCGACAGAATCGAGAGTTTGGAGTAGGAAGCTTCGTTTTTCTGAAGGTATCTCCCTGAAAAGGGAAGATTCAATTTGGCAAGAAGGGGAAGCTGAGTCCCCGATTTATTGGACCTTTTGAGATATTGCGAAGGGTTGACGAAGTAGCTTACGAGGTTGCGTTACCTCCGGAGCTAGATGATATACATAACGTTTTTCATATTTCCATGTTGCGACCGTACAAACATGACTACAAGCATGTGATAGATTACGAGCCATTACAGTTTGATAAAGACCTAACATATGAAGAGGTTCCTGTTCAAATAGTTGACAAAAAAGAACAAGTACTTAGAAATAAAGTGATACCTTCTGTTAAGGTAATCTGGAGAAACCACAGTGCTGAAGAAGCTACGTGGGAACTCGAAGATGTTATGATGAAAACGTATCCCCAATTATTCGCTTAATTTTCTTGTGTAAACATTCTGGGGACAGAATCTTTTTAAGGGGAGAAGAATGTAACGAATGAGTTTTTTTTAGTTGTGATTCTGGGGACAGAATCCTTTTAAGGAGGGAATATTGTAATAAACGAGATTTTGGTATATTAGTTTTAAATATTTATTGAATTAAATAAATATTTTAATTTATTTATTTATTAAGTTAAATAAATAATTTATGTGATTATGTTATGAAGTAATTTAATTAAGTGCAATATGTTAATTAAATTGATGAGTAGTAATTTTGTGGTGTAGTTCTAATTTAATTGAGATAATTAAATTAGATGAATATTATGTGATATTTGTTAATAAAGTTTCTAAGTTGTTACATAAAATTATGATTTATGAGTATTATAATTATGTAGCAATTTAGTATTATGTGTCAATTTTATTTAATTAATTGATGTTAGCTTTAATTTAATTAAATTGGAATAGTACGATTTAATTAAATAAAGTGTGACATTGAAAACTATATGTTAAATGAGTTATTAAAATAAATTAAAAATATTTTAAATTAGTTTTGCCAAACAAGGCCCTTAAATCTGTTTTAATCATGTTTTACTAAACAAGGCCTTAACTACTAAAAATTTGTTTTTAAAAAATAATTGGTGTTTTCCAAACAAGCCTTATGGCTTTTGATTTTTAAATAATTGTAACTGACATATTATGAATATAGTATATTAATATGATATATTATATGTGTTGTCAGTTATATATTGTATATTTATGATTATATGTATATTTTATATTATACGAAATATTAGAGTTAGACTATCAGATTAAGAGAAGAGAAAGAACATAGTAGTTTAGAGAGAAAAGAGGGGAGAAGAAGAAAGAAAGAGGAAGAAGAAACTTGTGAATTCAACAGAGAATCATCTTCATCCAAACAACAAAAGGGTATAATTCAAACTCTGTAATTTTTAAAATTATATTTTTATGCTTTTCATTATTTTGCTTCTCTATAATATAATTTTTATGAGAATTCATGTTAATACAGTTTATGTGTTAAAATGTATGTATAAACTATTATATATGAATTGTATGCAAGTTTAAGTGATTAATTTCATGTAAATATAATGAACATGAAGAAATCATGTTGATAGTAATTTACATTGAACTTATTTTTGAAAAAATGGTTCCTTTAAAATCAAAAATTGTCTTTGATTGTGAGATGTTGTATAAATTGAGAGTAGATTATGATAATATATTAAGAAACGAAATTAACATGATTTAAATTATGTGTTTTGGTTTAAAAACGAACTCACAGTGTTGATTTTCATCAAGAACACTTAATAATGCCTTTTTCTTCAAAATAACAAAATTAAAGTTTTAATCATATGTTGTGATATATATATATATATATATATATATATATATATATATATATATAAGTGTTAAAGCATGCTAGAATCATGAAGTTATCATTCTGTGGAATTTTATATGCATTAAATATACAGATTTCTGAAGTTGGTGCAAGAAAATAAGCCAAATTGGCTTTTTTCTGCACAAAGTCGCGAACTGTAGCAGTATGGTCTGCGCAGTGGCGCGACCGCGCCACTCCAAGGCATTAGAGGAGCACGCTCGTGCTCCAAGGCTTACTTGGAGCGCGGCCGCGCCGGCCATGCAGATTGCCCATAAAGTGTTATTTAAATGTATAACTTTATGGGAAGGATAATGTAATAAATATAAAAGCATGTTAATAAAATATAATGCCAAATGGACAGTAATGAATTATATTAAAATATAAAATGTATAATTTAAATTGTAATTTGATTAATTATAATTTAATTAAATGTGAGTGTATAATTTAAGTTTGATTATAACTTGATTGACTATTCAATTTGATGTGAATATGTGGTTGATCCTATTATGTGATAATAAGTGATTTAACCTAATAATGAGTTATCCTAGATAGGTTAACTAAGGATGTGAGTTAGTTATATAGTAGCTAATGTATGATATTATTGTTAATTATGTGTACGTAGGATAAATTGTGAAACGTGATTGTAAATTATAGCTTGCGCACGAGGCAAGTTTTCTGTCCCTAACTTGTTATTTTTATGCAAGTGTTCTAAACTCAAACCTTATTTTTATTGAGCAAATTCCTAAACTTTGCTTTTACATTGTCCAAGTTATTTTGTACTCTAATTTTCATATTGAGCAAGTATTGAAATGGTTGTTGAAGTAACGTGATCTTGACTTAATTGCTCAAGCAAGATCTATTTAATCTTTTCAATGCTTTAAACCAAATTCTAAAGCATGACTTTTGAGTATGACTAATAACTGTTTCATAATTCTTTATTGTCGAATTCTTATTTATTGTAAGTTGATTCAACTACTCCTTAGTTGATGATAGTTGAACTCCAAATTTTCTTTGAGATTATCCAAACCAAACTGTCTTTGGTGCGGATTTGTTATTAAATACTGAGATGAACAACCCTATTTAATAGTATATTACCATGCGAAAGCGTTAAGATTTTTGTGCACAATACATGGTACGAAGGGCTGATCCCCCTAAGTATGAGTTAAGAGTCCATAAAGTCTAACGACTGTTAAAGGTTTAAATAGAAATGTTTATAACCTGGGACATAGTTCAAGGTCTTATGACCCTCAGTTGATTTCTATATTCAAATTCTGATTTTTGATGAAAGAATTATTATTCAATTCAGTTGAAGCTATTCAGTAATATGTCATCACTATTGTTTGTTATTTCAAGTGAGCTTTTGTTTGCTCACTCTTACATTATATAACCTTGCAGCTAAAGTTGAAAGAGTTGACGAACCGTCATCTAGTAAAGGAAAGAGCAAGATGAATAAGTGAAGACTTGTTCATATTTATAATATGATGTGTAATAAGATTTTTATTATATTCTGATGTTTTATTTCCATATTGACGATGTTAAGGTTTGATAACCCTGGGAATATTTTGAATAAGTTGTAATCCTTTTTATAAGGAAGATTTTATTTGATTATAAAGGTTGTAATTTATTCCTAAATTATAGACAGTAGTTATGTTTTATTTAGATAGTGAGCACCAAATCCCGTGAAAATGAAGTACCCTAATTTGGGGGTGTCACAATAGCAATAAGGGTAAGCATAATTGTCGACGTAGGGAAAAAATCCGCGGGTCGGGTCAAACCCGGATCTTTCTCTCTTCCTAAGTTGTGTCTACCCCTACTCTTTTTATTTGTGAAAAAGGTTTTGAAGAGTTTTTTAAGAAAAGGCCAACATGTATCATGTCGACGATTTGAACGTTTTACAGAGTCGCCAGTTGGTAGATTTGAAATGGTTGTACCAACTCAACCGAGTTTTGTTTACAAAGAGGCCCAATTACTGGATAATGTCGAAACTTGATTTTTGAAACCGAAGTTTTGAGTTCGGGGGCTTGGTTAAGTGTGGGGAAGGTGTTAGGCACCCCACAACTCCAGTGTAAACACGGTACCGCATCTTTTCAATATTTTTCTTATAAATCTGCAATGTGTTTGTGAATGCTGGAACAAAATTGGGCACATGTTTGATTGATTTGAAAGCATTGACGTGCTTTATTGAACCTATATATGAAGGGTTTGATTTGATTTACAAAAAAGTGTTTTATTTGATTTGCAAAAGCTTCTTTTTTTGATAAGATTATTAAAATGATGTTTTGAAAAGCAGGTTTTCTAACCCTTACGCTAACATAGGAATTGAAGCATATCGATACTTCAGTTTCATCTTTCCAGCCTTTTGGCTCAATTTGAATGGTGATTGTCGAGCTACGAAGCATCCTCGACCACAAAAATAAATACAAGTGTCAGTCTTCTCATGTGCATAACAACCATCAGAGTGACTCTGACACGACAAATCATATTTTCACTATGTTGAGACCTTAAATTCGGATAACCATTTTAAGATCTTTTGTATGTACATTTTTTACAAAAAAAAACTGGCAGGGTACATTTGTAAAGTGGAGTTTGTCCATCGTGGGAATCAGATTCTGATCAATTGGATCATGAATCCCACGATTCCTAGGCTCACAGAGGGAAGCCAATAAACTTGCACAACTCAAATTGTACAGAAATATATATATCCAAATATTGCCAGAACCAAGAATTCATCAGTGAATCCTGGCTCGCACCTAGCCGAAGCGTCTCGTTCCCACTAGATAACGATCTAAGGGCCGCGAGGTTGCTTTCATAACTAAAACTAGAAAAAGTGCTAGATTTAAATAAATCTCAGCCATTCTAGCTTTCCGGTTCTGTCTGGACCTATTTTGAACCTTTTGAAAACTGGAATTGGCGAGATTTAAAGAAATCTAGTTCGCCCGCAGAAATGTCAGTGCCGATTCATATCAAATGAATATTTAAAGCAACAATTTAATAAAAATGAGTAAAACAATATATATATATATATATATAATTATATATACGAAAGTTGTAAAGGGCGATGGGTTTTCACTCCGATGCCCAAACTAGAATGTAAATATATATATATTTATAAAAGCTGTAAAAAGCCACGGAGTAATCCAGGCTTGACAGAGTGAATATATATATATATATATATATATATATATATATATATATATATATATATAAAAGGGATAAAGGGCGGTGAATTTTCACTCCGAGGCCCGGACGAAAATACAAATATATATATATATATATATAAAAGCTGTATAAAAGCCACGGAATGATCCAGGCTGGACAGAATGTAAATATATATAGAAAAATAGTAAAGGGCAATGGGTTTTCACTCTGATGCCCGGACTGGAATGTAAATATATATATATATATATATATATATATATATATTTATAAGAGTTGTATAAAAGCCACGGAATGATCTAGGCTGGACAGAATATAAATATATATATAGAAAAACAGTAAAGGGTGGTGGGTTTTCACTCCGATGCCCGGACTGGAATGAAAATATATATATATTTCTAAAAGCTGTATAAAAGCCACGGAATGATCCAGGTTATACATAATGTAAATATATATAGAAAAAATAGTAAAAGGCGGTGGGTTTTCACTCTGATGCCTGAACTGGAATGTAAATATGTATATATATATATATATATATATATATATTTATAAAATCTGTATAAAAGCCACGAAATGATCCAGGCTAGACAGAATATAAATATATATATAAAAAATAGTAAAGGGCGGTAGGTTTTCACTCCGATGCCCGGACTGGAATGGAAATATATATATTTAAATATAGACAAAAAAATAATCAAATCGAGACTAGGAAGATAACCCAGTCCGGTGAAGGGTGCATATATATGTATATATATATAAGCAGTAAACTACCGCAGATTTGACATCCGGGCTTGATAGAATTGAAAAGTTAGTATATATAGTTAAATATATACAAAAAAAAAGCCAAACCCGGAATGGAAAGATAACCCAGTCCGGCGAAGTTGCTAAAAACGCAGATATAAGTATACAAAAGCTGTTAGAAGCGACAGATCGTCGATCCGAGTTGTAGAAATACCAAAAAATATATTTATGTACTAAAATGTACGAAAACGTAAACTAAACGGCCACGGAACTGAGTTGCGGGCATAATTAGAAAGTGAAACTTAACGTGCAAGCGTATAAAAATGCAATGAAGTAATACAAACTTCCTGATCGTAAAAATACTCACAATGGACTGCTACACAGACTTTTTGCCAAATCGTAGACTTTAAACATCCGAATCTATCGGTTAATTTTTGATATGTGGTAGTATGTGGGTATATTTACGTGTTAGAATGAAAAAATTTGGGTTTGAAAGACAAAACAATGGCTAGAAAACCAAACGGGCAGGGGTTCAGAGCGTTTTTTCTTTTTCAAATGAGCTGGGGGTGAGCTCATATTTATAGACCTAGGAGAAGCGGGTCAACCCGCAACAGCCACGCGTTCACCTGTGGCTCCACGTGGCAGAGGTCTTGTGGCTGGTCCCGTCATCTCGAAGTACGTGCACTCCGAGCAATGTGAGGTCCGGTTTGAAACTTTCTAACTTTTGATTGGAGCGTCCGTTTAAGGTGTGTTGTACCTTTCTGGAAAGCCCTCGCTGAGCGCATGGCAATGACATGGGAGAAAACTTTTTTCGAGTCCAAAAAGACGGGTTCATAACCAGGTCTTTGATTTCTCGGAGTTTGTTCGTTGAGCTGTCTTGTGCTGTTTACACTCGGGATCATTGTTATGGTTCGTTCTGACCTTAGTGGCATTAATTTGGCTAGAGTTTGACCAAATTGGCTTTATGTTGGTAAAATGACCATTTTGCCCCTCCTGGGGTTGCCTTCAATGTCGGCATGGCGTTTGGCTGACTTTCTGGGGTTGTTTCCAAAGTTTGGATCTCATTCGAGTCTGTTTGTCCTCAGTGTTATCCCTGAGGCTGAATTGGTCCTTCCAGGTTTTCCTCTAAAGATGTTGTGATGCTTTAGGATTGTTTCTGAAGTTGACCTGACCTCCTGGGTTGAGACCGGGGCACACCTGTACCTCCCGGATTGGGACCGAGACTGACCTGTACCTCCCGGGTTGAGACCGAAGCTGACCTGTACCTCTCGGGTTGAGATCGGGGCTGACCTGTACTTCCTGGATTGAGATCGGGGCTGACCTGTACCTCCCGAGTTGAGACGGGGGCTGACCTGTACTTCTCAGGTTGAGACCGTAGTTGACCTGTACCTACCGGGTTGAGACCGGGGCTGACCTATACCTCCTGGGTTGAGACTGGGGCTAACCTGTACCTCCCTGGTTGAGACCGGGGCTGACCTGTACCTCCCAGATTGAGATCGGGACTGACCTGTACTTTTTGTGTTGAGACCGGGGCTAACCTGTACTTCTCGGGTTGAGACCAGGGCTGACCTGTTCCTCCCGGGTTGAGATCGGGGTCGACTTGTACCTCCCGGGCTGAGACCGGGGCTGACCTGTACCTCCTGGGTTGAGACCGGGGCTGACCTGTACCTCCCGGGTTGAGACCGGAGCTGACTTGTACCTCCCGGGTTGAGACCGGGGCTAATCTGTACTTCCTGGGTTAAGACCGGGGCTGACCTGTACTTTCCAGGTTAAGACCAGGGCTGACCTGTACTTCCCAGGTTGAGACCGGGGCTAACCTGTACTTTTTGAGTTGATACTGGGGCTGACCTATACCTACCGGGTTGAGACCAGGGTTGATTTGAGGGCCTAGTATTGAAACTGGGGTTAAATTAATGGCTCGGTATTGATACCGGGTTTGATTTGAGGGCCCGGTATTGAGACCAGGGTTGACTTGAGGGCCTGGTATTGAGACCGGGGTTGAATTGATGGCCAGGTATTGAGACCGGGGTTGATTTGACTAACCGGTATTAAGACCAGGGTTGATTTGACGGCCCGGTATTGAGACCGGGGTTGAATTGCTGGCCTGGTATTGAGACCAGGGTTGAATTTGATGGCCCGATATTGAGACCGGGGTTGAATTGATGGCCCGATATTGAGACTGGGGTTGAATTAAAAAGTTAATTTTACCCTACTACAGTGTTAGTAACAGGGACAAAATTTTGAGTGTCTACAGATACCCCTCTTTATCATGTTCATGCAATGCAATGAAATGAACAGGATAAAGATTGCTAGACACTAAAAATGCAAAAGCAAAGACAAGGTAATATATGGGATGATATGTGATGAATGTTAGATACCTTCGAGGGGGTAGGGTTATCACTGATTGATTAAGTTAGCTTCTGATGGGGATAACGGTATCCGTGATAACCCTTATTGTAGCATTATCATGCGGTTGCTGGTAGGTCATCAAAGTTAAACTATCACATACTGTTCTCGTCACTTTCTGCTGGGGATGACGTCCTTCATGATAGCTTTGTTAACTCTGACGGAGATGACATTATTGATGCTACCTTGGTTTGATACCAATGGTTTCCCACACCTGGCGATACTCTTCATGGGGTATATTTTCCTTCCGGCTGATGCTGTTGTACCTTTCTGCTGGTTTCTCTGATGGGGATACATCTCGGTTACCGAGTTACCTCAGTGTATGCTTCCGATGCCTATCTTGATGATAATTTACACCGATAGTTGGCAATAGGGGTTGAATAACCAATCCTTCTTGGTATTCCTTCTAAGGATGTGTATAACATATTCCATCATAGGGGATGGATTATTATATTGCTTCCATCATCGGATCACTTCCGAAGCTTCGCGGGGGTGGCAACAACGGCTGAGACGTCACTGGGGTTAAGCCAACGGCTGATACTTCGTTGGGGTTTAGCCAACGGCTGAACTGTCACTAGTCTGTACCCGACGCTTCATTGGGGTTGTGCCAACGGTTCAACTGGTACCCGACACTTCGCTGGGGTTGTGACAACGGCAGAACTGTCATCGGTCAGTACCTGACGTTTCGCTGGGGTTGTGCCAATGGTTGAATTGTCATTGGTCAGTACCCGATACTTCGCTGTGGTTGTACCAACGACTGAACTATCATCGATCAGTACCCGACGCTTCGCTGGGGTTGTGCCAATGGCTGAACTATCATCGGTCAGTACCCGACGCTTCGCTGGGGTTGTGCCAAAGGCTGAACTGTCATCGGTCAGTACCCGACGCTTCGCTAGGGTTGTGCCAACGGCTGAACTGTCATCGATCAGTACCAGACGCTTTGCTGGGGTGATGCCAACGAATGAACTATCATTGGTCAGTACCCGACGCTTCGCTGGGGTGGTGCCAACCGCTGAACTGTCATCGCTCAGTACCCAACGCTTTGCTGGGGTGGTGCCAATGGCTGAACTGTCATCGGTCAATACCCGACGCTTCGTTGGGGTTGTGCCAATGGCTGAACTGTCATTGGTCAGTACCCAAAGCTTCGTTGGGGTTGTGCCAACGGCTGAACTATCATCGGTCAGTACCCGACGCTTCGCTGGGGTGGTGCCAACGGCTGAATTGTCCTCGGTCTGTACCCAACGCTTCGATAGTGTTGATTTTTGGCAGTTTTGTACCGTTTTTTGACAGTTTTTCAGTTATTTTCATCATTGATCCCCGGATATTGCTTCGGGATAATAACCAATGGTTTTCACAAAGATTTTCCTTCTGTCAGGATTTCACTGCTTAAACGCAGGATTTTAGGACCAACCGCTCAATCGCGTAGCGTTTTTTTCTCAGATTTAACTTTTTAGCTCATATAAACTCCGTTTAACTGGAACTGAACCGAGCCAAAGGGAGTGCGGCCCACCCTGCGGAGCTGCAAGTAAAGGTGCGGTAGCCGTAGGTGGGCCCTGCTTTTACCTGTATTTTTAAAATGGGCAGCAGCGGGCTCATAAACTCATTTTCATTTCTAGTTTCAAACCGAATCCGATTTTCTTTTTCAGATCTACGGAGTTCGGGCAGCTTTTACGAGATTCTGTCAGCGGCTGCGTGTTCTGCACATCTCAGATAACGTTTTACATCCTTTTTTTGCAAGTTTTGACCGTTAAAAGCATGTAAACCACGTAGGGTTCTTTTTAATGCAATGTATGAAAAATGTATGCCTATATGACCTGCTAAAATTTTTTTGACTTCATACGTATGCATATTTTACTGTAATGCACGTTTTGACGTAAGAAAAATCAAATTCTGAGATAGTCATATTTTGCTCTTTTTGATCATTTTACTTATCCTTTTTGGGGCCTAGTGAGCCTGGATTTTCAACTAAAAAATGCTCATGGTAATTTGGCTACCATGTGAAGTTTACTTTTGATTTTATTTCATAAATATGAACTGTTCCTATTTTTGAGAAGGTGTGCTACTGAATGGCCACCTAGACATACCTGTGTGCATGAGGACAGTCCATTTTACAAAGGAGACTCTGGCAAAAAACTTTTAACAGCCCGAGCATTTAATAAACATGTAATTTTGACTTTACTAGGGATTTTTGACTGACCCATGCATGTTTTAGGACTTAGAAATGCATACAATACTGATTTAAATTAATAAGCCACAGGTTTTAGGCTTACCACACCGTTTCTAAGGTGATTTGGAGACTTTTTTTAGGTGATGGACTGTGACCGACCCAGCAGTGCTAGCAGGGTAGTTTCAGGAGTTAGACGGAGGCGAGCTTCTGATGTTCCTCAGCCACTTCTAGCTCGGCCGCCTCGCAGATTAACAGAGTCGGTGATTCATCCATCCCAGGACAAGCCGCCGATTGATATAGATGAGGAGGAGGCTCCTTTTGCTGCTCCCGCCCCAGGTCAGGTCCCAAGTGCGGAGCTTCCGGACATTATTGTGCCAACCTAAAAGTTGTTGGGAGACTTGAGTCGTCATCCATCGCGATTTCTTCATGCCAATGAGGTGACTTGAAGTTTTCTTCTCTCTGGATTCTCTTTCTTTCTTTTGCCATTCTCGGGGCATAGGTTTTTGACATGGGTTAGCTTTTGATGCAGGTTCCCGGCTTTATGCAGCCCAGAGGGAACTGGTTCAACATGCACTCCCTCTACCATACTTTGCACCAGGAGTACAGGGATATCATTGACGGTTGGGGGTTTCAGGCCTTCTTCTCTATTCTTCCCCGCCATTGCCCTTGGGGTTATATGAGGGTTCTGTCTGAGCACTAATTCCACCAGACTTAGTCTCTTCACTTGTTGGACTGCGAGGTGATATGACTCATATAGATTGGAGGTTCATCACCGGCATCGAGTTTGAGGGTGAGCCCGTGCCTGTTGTGGCCAACATTACGCCCACAACTGTTAGATCCCTGTTTGGAGTTCCTTTGTCGGCGCTCAAGGGTCGGACTGTCCGATCTGGTCCCTTGAGCATAGATGCCCAGAGTGGGGCTTTACTTGAGCCTCCGCCTGATGATCAGAGGTTTAGGGATCGCATCCTGAGGTGATTATTTTTGGTGATCATCAAGGGTTATTTTCTGGCAGACAACTCATCGACTGTGTCCTTTACCCTGGTCACTGCTACCCGACATGTAGAGCACCTCAGTGACTTTGATTGGGGTTCCTACACCTTTGCCTATTTTGTCTGAGGTATGCGCATGCTCTCGGAGGGTTTGATGAAGGCTTGGTTAAGGTTCTACCCATTTCTGCTGGTCAGTACATCTTTCTTGTACCTTTTTAATTTCTGCATTTACATTTGTCAGTCTTGGTCACTGAGGACTTTTGATATTTACATGGCCAGTTCTGAGTGTATAAGAGGCTTCCTTGCCTACGGCCCGCCACTACTTTAGGTCTAGAGACCTATCCTATGGGTAGGCGTTGGCATCACTCCACTCTGACGGAGGTCCCTGTTGCTGAGGGTTTTACTCATTACTGCCTGCAGTTGGAGCTTTTGACAGCTAGAGCGATCTCGTGGATCCCATATACCTCTGAGTTTTTGATTGTTGGATTTGAGGGAGGCTTCCCCACTGGTCGGGAGTTTGCATTGTCGACCCTCATAGTCCCATTTTTGACATACTGAGGCTGTGAGCTCTATCTAGGAGAGCGTGCTATCCAGAGTATCATGGGTCAAATCCGCATTCCCTTTGTTCCTCCAGCTTGGCATCATTGGCAATTGGTCCAGCCACTGACAGATATCTCTATGGAGGGCGTAGACGGCTTTACCCTATCAGAGGGCCCTTACAGCCAGGAGGCATTCAGCAGCTAGTGGAGTCCTCGCATGATTAGAGCTCAGACTCGTGCTACCCAATTTATGGCAGACATGGTGCTTAGGTCTGTGATGATAATAGACTGGATAACTTGCCTCAGGGAGCCTACTCACTTGGACTAGATTACAGGACTGCAGGAGTTGGAGAGAGCTCACTTGTTCATCAGGCATCTTGGCCGAGATCCGTCAGAGGCATCTTCTTTTGACCCTTTCAGCTCAAAAATGGGCCCCTCATCAAGTCCATTTTCCAGCAGTTTTGCAGGGGTTGATCCTCCCTTATACCGCCCAGACATGCCTGATGAACGCGACTTTGTGTCCACGAAGGAGATGGAGAAGGTTAACCACATGAGTGTAGATAATTTGGATCTTTTTGGATTGCTATTGTAGCTATATCTTTTAGTCGGCCACTGTTTCTGTTGTTGGGCGGCTGTGCCCCATTTTGATAGACCGCTGTTAGTAGTTGGGTAGTGGTGCCCCATATTCCTGTACTTTTTATTTTGTTGTGTATTATCAGACAGGAATGATGCTTGCAGTAGATAGTTTATTATAGATATACATGATATTTCCTATCTATCGCATCATGTTTATCATTGTCATTATGCATGTATTATGTCATGTGTATGCATTTAGATAGATGAGTTCAGATTTGACCCCTGGATGGTCTTATGATACGATGATACAGATGTCGTCGTCCACCGTCAGTCGTATTGAGCACTTACCACCATCTGTAGTGGCATCATCCTTGAGATCGTGGTATGAGAGCCTGCCCTTCCCAGTCAGAGGGCAGTGGATCAGATACTAGGGCATTCATTGGCCTTCGTAGACTTTCAAGTTCCGTACGGGTTCGTAGATGGCCTTTTACCTTTTTGGATACCCGAGAGATAGGTGTTTCGCTTTGGGCAACACGAGCTGACTCCGACTTTAGAGGAGAATGAGAGATTCACTGGTTTAATTTTAGACTTGCTCTGCGCTCGTACTGCGATCAGCGACATGAGGAGACCGTTTCTTAGGATGTCTGGTCTACGTCAGAGTGTAGTTTTAGATGAGATCGTTTATGGACATGTGATCTCTATGGACTTCTTGATCGATCGTTTCGACTGGCTGGATAGCTACGATCGTCATGCTGGAGATTTTTGTCTCGGCAGAGGCATGGCATTTGGCCAGGATAGATGTTTTGTTGATGTGCATAGTAGCCTATGTCTATATGCCACTTCACTTGGACCACTTGGATGTCGGATTGATAGCCGTGGTTCGGGCCCTTAGACAAGGTAGCACTATTCTTCCGATGATATTGGTCGAGACGCTAAGAGCAGCCACCCACTGCAGTACCCACCCAGAGGGGTTTTTTAGAGGCAATTCGGTATTGCTCTATGTATGGATCATGTCCCATTTACCACCGATTGGATTTTTCAGACACCAGGGGTACTGTTTCACCCGTTAGATAGCTATGTCTTACTCCTTTCAGCCAGTAGAGTGTACCGACGCAGAGACATGGTCAGCATTTCTGTCTGAAATTAAGCATCCATTCTCGATTCTACCCTGCTCAGGGCTAGTCTCCCCCTATAGCTTCATCACCCACGCATCTGGCATAGACTATTTGCCCCTAGCAGGATTGAGGGGAGTGACTACTTATCATCCTCTGGCTGTTATGGGCCAGTTTGATCAGTTTAAGAGCCTGCATCATTTTGAGGGGGCTATTGATCAGAGGATGTCAGCTTCGTCTATGACATCCGCCAATTTGATCAGGGTGTACGAGTGTTGGACTCATAGGGAGAGGGCTGATTTCTCCAGTAGCCATCCGGATCGTTCTCCAGAGTACTCAGCGTGGTTGAAGGCTGATATATCATCAGCTGTATTAATCCAGTCAGCTCAGATAGTGGATTCAAGCGAGGAAGAGCTTATGGAGGATCCTGATTCTCCCACTAAGGATGAGCTGTTTATGGGTTTGACAGCAGCACTAGTTAGTGATCCGCCGATCATTCCTGCCGGGACAGATCCCGCTTTGGCAGACTCACTAGCTAGGATGACCTTTGAGAGAGATCAGGCTAGAGCACTGATGTTGACTGCCCTGTCTGGCAGAGATATAGCTTTTGCTGAGAGAGATGCAGCTCGAGCCACTTGGGATATAACATTGGTTGAGAGAGACTAGGCTCGATCTTCTCGAGACGCTAATTTTGTCGATATTGAGGAGACATTGATTGCCAGAGATGCAGCTTTCACAGCGAGGGATGAGATCCGATCTGCCAGAGACGTAGCCTTCGAGGAGATTGAGGAGGTCTTGATTGCCAGGGATGTTGCTTTTGTGGAGAGGGACGAGGCCATAGCTTCTAGGGATTTCCACATTGCCGAATGAAAATAATGTATTAATACCTACTAGAATAGTCACAGGATGGAGAGTCTGTATGGATTATCGCAAACTGAACAAGGCGACCAGAAAGAACCATTTCCCTCTCCATTTCATTGACCGGATGTTGGATAGGTTGGCGGGACATGACTACTACTGCATTCTAGATGGATATTCGGGGTATAATCAGATAGTAATAGCCCCAGAAAATCAGGAAAAGACTACCTTCACGTGTCCTTATAGAACTTTTACGTTCAGGAGGATGTCTTTTGGCTTGTGCAACGCCCCGACCACATTTCAGAGATGTATGATGGCAATATTCTCCGATATGGTTGAGCAGAATGTGGAAGTCTTCATGGATGATTTTTCAGTCTTTGGGGACTCATTTAACAGATGCTTGGAGAATTTGGTTATGGTATTGAAGAGGTGTGTTGAGACCAATTTAGTGCTAAATTGGGAAAAGTGCCATTTTATAGTACAAGAAGGAATTATCCTCTGGCATAAAGTTTCAAAGAAAGGATTAGAGGTTGACAGAGCAAAGCTAGAGACTATTGAGAGTTTATCGCCACCAACTTCAGTTAAGGGGGGTCCGCAGTTTTCTCAGACATGCGGGTTTCTATCGTCGATTCATAAAGGACTTCTCAAATATGACAAAGCCACTATGCAGTTTGCTTGAGAAAGATGTCCCGTTTAAGTTCGACGAGGAGTGTTTGGTAGCTTTTGAGCACTTAAAGAAAAGATTAACTACAGCACCTATTATCACAGCTCCCGACTGGTCTCTACCTTTTGAACTGATGTGTGATGCGAGTGACTTCGCTATGGGAGTTATTTTGGGGCAATGCAGGGAAAAAAATTTTCACGTCATCTACTATGCCAGTAGACCCTGACGGATGCTCAACTAAATTACACTACCACAGAGAGGGAGCTTTTAGCAGTGGTGTATGCATTCGACAAATTCCGTTCATACCTGATTGGCACAAGAGTAGTCGTGTATGCCGATCATGCTGCAATTCGATATTTGATTTCTAAGAAGGATGCAAAGCCCCATCTCATTCAATGGATTCTTCTTCTGCAGGAGTTTGATTTGGAAATCAAAGACAGAAAGGGTACTGAAAACCAAGTGGCCGATCACTTATCCCAACTAGAGAATCCGAGAAAGGACACGAACGATAGAGTTATGATTAATGAGTCCTTCCCAGACGACCAGTTGTTTGTGGTGCAAGGAGAAATGACATGTTTGCGGATTTTGCAAACTTTTTAGTGAGCAACATTATCCCTCTTGATTTGACAAGACCCCAAAAATAAAAAGTTTTTATATGATGTCAAATGGTATATATGGGACGAGCCCTATCTGTTTAAGAAGTGCGCAGACAGAATGATCAGGCGGTGTATCCCAGACACTGAGACAGAGAGCATACTCCAGGGTTGCCATGCATCAGTCTACGGGGGACACAATGGGGGAGAGAGGATAGCAGCCAAGGTGCTTTAGGAAGGATTTTATTGGCCGGCTCTTTTCAAAGATGCTAACAACTTTGTGCAGAAATGTCAGTGATGCCAGCGGGTAGGAAATATCTCCAAACGAAATGAGATGCTCTTGAACATGATCTTAGAGGTTGAGATATTCGACATTTGGGGTATAGACTTCATTGGATTGTTTGTCTCGTCGTGCAAAAATCTGTACATCTTACTGGCAGTGGACTATGTGTCCAAGTGGGTGGAAGTAGCAGCTTTGCCAACGAATGATTCTTAGGTGGTCTTGAAATTTTTACAGAAGAGTATATTCACAAGATTCGGGACACCTAGGGCTATCATTAGTGATGAAGGCACTCACTTCTGCAACAGACAGTTTACGACATTATTGGCTAAGTATGGGTGAATCACCATGTCGCCGCGGCTTACCATCCCCAAACGAACGGCCAAGCTGAGGTCTCTAATCGTGAGGTAAAAATGATCTTAGAGAAAATTGTCAATCCGATGAGGAAAGATTGGTCCCTCAAACTCAATGATGCAGTGTGGGCATACAGGACTGTGTATAAGACACCGTTGGGGATGTCACCGTATCAGTTAGTATATGGGAAAGCCTGCCATCTTCCCATGGAACTTGAGCACAAGGCCTACTGGGCCATTAAAAAATTGAACTTCAATCTCAAAGCTACAGGGGAGAAGCGACTTCTCCAAATAAATGAGCTGGATGAATTCAAACTGCAGGCTTACGAAAACTCAAAGATGTACAAAGGTGAAAAAGTGGCACGACCGTAAAATTATGGAAAGGAAATTTGAGCCGGGGCAAGCGGTGTTGTTGTTCAACTCTCGTCTTTGACTTTTCCTGGGAAAACTCAAGTCAAGATGGTCGGGTCCTTTCACGATGAAAACTATGTATCCACACGGTGGAATTGAGATTTTCGATCAAGACCCGGACAAACCATTCAAGGTTAATGGGTAGAGGCTGAAGCACTACTTTGGGGGTGACGTCGAGCAACAAAAAGCCTCCTTGACCCTTTCCACTACATGAGCAAATCAGAGAAAGTCAAGCTAATTTACTATAAACAAGCGCTCGATGGGAGGCAACACATCCATTTCTCTTCTCCTTCTCATTTAATTCTTGTTACATATCTATTCCCCCCCCCCCCCATGTTTAATTCTAAAAATCATGACAATTCTGCAAATTTTGAGACGAGTACATGTGCATATAATATAGACAGATTTCCAACATAGCATTGTTGTGCATAAATACATAGTCCATTTTTGGGTTTGGAATAATTTTATACCTCATTTTTGAATGCCTTTTTATTGCAGGAAATGAGTCAATTGCTAGTCAGCTGAATAGTTCCACATTGCTGCAAAAAGCTCAGTGCAGGAACCAGGGCAGCACGGCCGCGCCATCTTCAAGGCAAAATAAGGCGCGCCCGCCCCAATAACCAGACATCTGCCGAATTAAAAGTCTTAAAAAATGACCCGACGCCTCATCTCTTATATCTCCGTGACCGAATTCCTCACATTAGCGCATAACAATATACAAACCCTCTATTTGCACTCCATCTCTCTCAAAAACCTAACCTAATATCATTTGAATCCCACCTCTCCATAACCTTCCTATCATCCTCTCCCACAAACTCTGTCCACATTCTCAATCAATATCCTAGCCCTAGCCATTACCATAACACTACACTCAATTATCAGTTATGGTTTGTAAAGAGAATTCAGAGGAAGTTTTGGGGTGCATTCTTCAACAGTTAGGGTTTGCAAGTGCAATTGTCTGCAGACAATTATGGGACCAAAGAGGGCTAGATCCGTCACTCCATCGTCATCATCTAACAGTAGCCAGGAAGAGAATGTTCTGGACTTGTCTAGGTTTATCAACCTCTCGGCAAAGACCCAGTATTACAAGATGGTAACTAAGTCAATTGTGCAGGAAAGGGGTTTGAAGCCGGCCAAAGTAGATGGGCAGA
The DNA here is from genome assembly GCA_020205555.1 of Panax stipuleanatus. Classification (NCBI taxonomy): domain Eukaryota; kingdom Viridiplantae; phylum Streptophyta; class Magnoliopsida; order Apiales; family Araliaceae; genus Panax; species Panax stipuleanatus. The sequence continues at coordinate 43,010,969 of CM035125.1, forward strand.
TATTAGACATGATCAGAGAAAGATCTTGGTTTGGGGTTGTGTCAACACTAGCGGCTGCACCGTCGCCTATAGTGCTGGAATTCTATGCAAATGCCAGGGAGACACAAAACGGCATTTCTTTCGTTCGGGGAGTACAAGTCAATTATCTTCCGTCGGCGATCCGTGAAGTGTTTCATCTACCTACTCTCCCGGCTGGTCAAATGAACTAGGTTGAAGCTGAGCATTTTGAGACAGACTTGGAGATGGTGATCACAGATTTATGCATGCCAGACACTAAGTGTAATTATGAGCCGGGCACAGATATGCACACCAATTTCCCCAGCGCAGCACTGAATCGATATGCAAAGGCATGGAATAATTTTATCTGCGCAAATCTGATGCCTTCCACCCACCAGCACAACATTATGGCTAAGAGAGCCATTATTCTGTGGGGGTTCATCATCGGCAAGTATATCGATGTTGGACACTTGCTACATCAGTTCATGCTGCGGTATATGCGAGGCAGTACCACCGGGGGTATTCCACATGCATCAGTGGTAGCATATCTGTGTGCACAAGCGGTGGTTGAATGGGATGACGAGCTAGTGCAGATGCCGACCCAAGACATCACCCATGCCACGATCAAGAAATATGAAGAGTGGGAGGGTGGCACGGTACATCCGAGAGGCAAAGGTTTTATACTACCCATTCCTCCACCAGTGGCTCCACCACAGCCATCAGAGGCAGCCGGACCTCTTCAAGCTAGTACAGTGAGACAAGATCTCTATATGAGGCAGCTACAGGCGAGGATGGATGCTCTACATTGTAATTTCATAGCCTATGCAGATGGATTATCTCATGCCCTGGGTGAGGCTTTTGCTCAACAGGGGACGATTGTGGAGTGGCCAGTGTTCGTTTTCGCCATGCCTTAGCCGCCGCTAGATTATCCACCTGAGTCACAATCGGGTGGCCATGCCAATACCTAGGGGAGTTTTCTAACCCTTTATCTCCATTGTGGGCAATGTCTATATTAAGTTTGGGGTATTGGGTTGTAGTAGTATTGCATATAGTAGTAGTGCATGTTAGGTTGCATGTTAGTCTGCGTTTTATTACTTATTAGTTAATTTTGCATGATTTTTTTTTCAGTATCAGTTTTCTTTTGTTTGTTTACTTAGTTATTTGTGTAGTTGCGTTGCATTGCATAATCCCGTGTTTGAGTCTGTTAAATTCCAGTATGGCCGATGATGATATTGAAATTTTATAGATTTTTGAACTCTTTTGATAACTTAAGCATAGTTATAATCTCATACATGATGTAATCTCTACATGTTGCTTTGATGTTACCAGATTGCGCGACATTGTTATTATCTGCTTGTTGGTTAGATTATCACATGCTTGTCTTCTGAGGGGAAAAATTTATTTTTAATGATAGAATTGTGTAGAAAATGAGTAATGACCATAATGACGCGGAAATTCAAGTTTAGGGGAAAACTTTGGGTATGCATGCTAAAAAGAAAAAGAAAAATAAAATAAAATAAAATGAGAAAAAGACAAAAATAGAATAAACACCATGACTAGCTAAGTCTTGTGGCCTGTGATACTCGAGCAAGTACGTCTTAGGGGATTGTCTCTACACCCAGCGCCCTATAGCCTTATGGTTTGGGAGTCGTTGGTCGAAAGCTCGTTAAATGGGTATCATTGAAAAGCCTAAGAGGACTTGGCATTTCACAGTCAGGTGTAACCACGGGAATGCGCAAATATCGCCCTCGTGAGTGAATAAAAGCATAATAAGCCCTTTGTTGACCCTTAGTTTGTTTTGATGTGTTGGATTGGTTGTTGTTTCATATATGCTCAAATTTTATGACATAAAACCTCAGTTTTCTTCCTTAGAAGCATAGCATATGGAATTTTCACCTTTATCAAGCTTATTTGTGTATATTAGCACACACACACTACATCATTGTCAACAGGTTATGATTTTCGAATTGTATGTCCTTATGACTTTAGCTTGGTTTGACGCTTTGTTCATAGATCTTGTTATTGCTCTGAGGCACATCTTATTGGAATTCATAGCAAGATTGAAATTTTGGGATTCATCTTCATAGTAGTGTTGTTTGCATAGCATGTAGTTTGCATTTGTGTTTGTTGCTTGAGGGCAAGCAGTAGTTCAAGTTTGGGGGTATTTGATAGGTAGGTTTTATACCTACTTATTGGCTATCAACTTGTTATAACTAAAGCTTAATCTCAAGTGTTTTAGTTACTTTTGATGTATTTTATCTTTATTTTGTAGTTTGCATGAAGGAGACTCTATTGTGAGAAATTGGCATGGAAATGGCATTGAAATGGCATGATGGCAAGATAGCGAACTTGTGGTGGATTGAAGATGGAACCTGCATGTGGAAATGACCTCTGACTAGTGGCAAGTGAAAAAAGAAAGAAGAAGAAGGCAGCATAAGCTCAACAAAAGAACAACAGCAGGAAGCTAAGAAAATCTGCAGAAAATCCTAGCAGCGCGACCGCGCCAGCAGGAAGCATACCCTCAGCGCGCACACGCCACACCTGAAGCAGATCAGATGCCAGTGCGCCAGCGCCCCAATTGGCTTATGGAGCAGCGCGGCCGCGCCAGTCTAGTCAACGGCAGATTGACTTTTACTTAAAATCCTATTTACATATTTTTCCATATAAGGGTGTAATTGTATGTTATAGAGGGATCTTTGAATCGTTTTTATTACCATTCTAGGGTTTTTGGGAGAGACACAGATAGTTCATAGCTATTCTTCTAATCTTTTGGCTTCCCTCTTAGCACTTTGCTACATTTTCATAATTTGGATTTTGAATTGGTTGATTGAAGATTTTGAATTCATTGTTGAAGGTTTACTTTGGAAGGGGAATTATCGGATTTGCACTTTCTTTATCTCATTATTCTCTTTAATTTCATTGTATAATCTCGATGCTTGAACAAAATCCCATAATCGTTATTGCTTCAGTAATGAACTAATCACCATTATGGGATTCTAATGGAACTTTTTGCTTAGTTCAGATTTTTATGCCTCGTTGTTGAACATGATTGATTATGCATGGATTGCCTATTATGGTTTGTTTTAATTGTTTAGATGCTTGATCACCATCTACCTTATTAACTTGTATGCAATTGGAAAATGAATTACAAGTTCAGATTTGGCCATATTAGCATATGTTCATGAATTTTACATGTGATAGATTTCATGATATGTAATCAGGATAGACATATACCGTATTACCACGTGTAGTCGTTTGAGAGAGCTTGCACTTAAATCTATATTACTTGTAAGTCACATAAAAATATAGTGAGTTAGGTAATATTGGATGTTCTCATATATTCTATCTCTTTTGTGGATTTTATGTGATATGAGCATAGTATATCGAGAGATAACCATGTTTTACCTTTGTGCTCTAGACTAGCAATCCGAATTAATCAATTAGGTTTAACAAGAGGTGTATAATTTGAATGATGCATTAAGTGAAATTAAAATCCCATATCTTCCTAATTTGAATCAGTTGCTTGTTAATTAGTTTATTAGTTGATAATCATTCTAGTAGTTAATTCACATCTTATTCATTCGTTTAAGCAGACAGAAATAATTATAAAGTTATTGCATGTTAGATTCAAAATAATTACTTGTCTCAGTGGGAACGATACTTTACTTATCATATATTACTTGTGGGCCACATACACTTGCATGTGTGTGACTGTTTTCTTAACACCGAAACAAGTCAATAGTAGCTTTTGAGCACTTAAAGAAAAGATCGACTACAGCACCGATTATCACTGCTCCCGACTGGTCTCAACCTTTTGAGCTGATGTGTGATGTGAGTGACTTCGCTGTGGGAGTTATTTTGGGGCAACGCAGGGAAAAGATTTTTCACGTCATCTACTATGCCAGTAAGACCCTGACGGATGCTCAACTAAATTACACTACCACGGAGAAGGAGCTTTTAGCAGTGGTGTATGCATTCGACAAATTTCGTTTATACCTGATTGGCACAAGAGTAGTCGTGTATACTGATCATGCTGCAATCCGGTATTTGATTTCTAAGAAGGATGCAAAGCCCCATCTCATTCGATGGATCCTTCTTCTGCAAGAGTTTGATTTAGAAATCAAAGACAGAAAGGGTACTGAAAACCAAGTGGCGGACCACTTATCCAGACTAGAGAATTCGAGAAAGGACACGAACGATAGAGTTATGATTAATGAGTCCTTCCCAGACGAACAGTTGTTTGTGGTGCAAGGAGAAATGCCATGGTTTACGTATTTTGCAAACTTTTTAGTGAGCAACATTATCCCTTCTGATTTGACAAGACCCCAAAAGAAAAAGTTTTTACATGATGTCAAATGGTACATGTGGCACAAGCCCTATCTGTTTAAGCAGTGCGCGGACAGAATGATCAGGCGGTGTATCCCAGATAGTGAGACGGAGAGCATACTCCAGGGTTGTCATGCATCAGTCTACGGGGGACACTATGGGGGAGAGAGGACAGCAGCCAATGTGCTTCAGGCAGGATTTTATTGGCCGACTCTTTTCAAAGATGCTTACAACTTTGTACAAAAATGTGACCGATGCCAGCTGGTAGGAAATATCTCCAAACAAAATGAGATGCCCTTCAACATGATCTTAGAGGTTGAGATATTCGATATTTGGGGTATAGACTTCATGGGGCCATTTGTCTCGTCGTGCAAAAATCTGTACATCTTACTGGCAGTGGACTATGTGTCCAAGTGGGTGGAAGTAGCAGCTTTGCCAACTAATGATGCTAAGGTGGTCTTGAGATTTTTACAGAAGAGTATATTCACAAGATTCAGGACACCTAGGGCTATCATCAGTGATGAAGGCACTCACTTCTGCAACAGACAGTTTACGGCATTATTGGCTAAGTATGGGGTGAATCACCGTGTCACCACGGCTTAACATCCCCAAACGTACGGCTAAGCTGAGGTCTCCAATCGTGAGGTAAAAAGGATCTTAGAGAAAATTATCAATCCGACGAGGAAAGATTGGTCCCCCAAACTCGATAAAGCAGTGTGGGCATACAGGACTGCGTATAAGACACCGTTGGGGATTTCACCGTATCAGCTAGTATATGGGAAAGCCTGCCATCTTCCCATGGAACTTGAGCACAAGGCCTACTAGGCCATTAAAAAGCTGAACTTCGATCTTAAAGCTGCAGGGGAGAAGCGACTTCTCCAATTAAATGAGCTGGATGAATTCAGACTGCAGGCTTACGAAAACTCAAAGCTGTACAAGAAAAATTTGAAAAAGTGGCAAGACCGTAAAATTATATGAAGGAAATTTGAGCCTGGGCAAGCGGTGTTGTTGTTCAACTCTCGTCTTCAACTTTTCTCGGGAAAACTCAAGTTGAGATGGTCGGGTCCTTTCACGGTGAAAATTGTGTATCCACTCAGTGCAATTGAGATTTTCAGACAAGACCCAGACAAACCATTCAAGGTTAATGGGCAGAGGTTGAAGCACTACTTTGGGGGCGAGGTCGAGCGACAGAAAGCCTCCTGGACCCTTTCCACTACATGAGCAAATTAGAGAAAGTCGAGCTAATTTACTATAAACAAGCGCTCGATGGGAGGCAACCCATCCATCTCTCTTCTCCCTCTCATTTAATTCTTGTTACATATCTATTTCCCCCCCCCCCCCATGTTTAATTCTAAAAATCATGAAAATTCTACAAATTTTGGAGATGAGTACATGTGCATATAATATAGACAGATTTCAAATATAGCATTGTTGTGCATAAATACATAGTCCATTTTTGGGTTTGGAATAATTTTATATCTCATTTTTGAATGCCTTTTTATTGCAGGAAATGAGTCAATTGCTAGTCAGCTTAATAGTTCCACATTGCTGCAGAAAGCTCAGTGCAAGAACCAGGGCAGCACGGCCGCGCCATCTTCAAGGCAAAATCTAGCCCGCCCGCGCCAATATCCAGAGAACTGCTCTGCCAAGCGTTGTCGCGCCCGTCAAAGCCTATGTCACGGCGCGCCTACGCCAATACCTAGACATCTGCAGAAATTAAAAGTCTTAAAAATTGACCCGACCCCTCATCTCTTATATCTCCGTGACTGAATTCCTCATATTAGCACATAACAATAGACAAACCCTCTGTTTGCACTCCATCTCTCTCAAAACCTAATCTAATATCATTCGAATCCCACCTCTCCATAACCTTCCTATCATCCTCTCCCACATACTTTGTCCACATTCTCAATCAATATCCTAGCCCTAGCCATTACCATATCACTACACTCAATTATCAGTTAGGGTTTGCAGAGAGAATTCATTGGAAGTTTTGGGGTGCATTCTTCAATAGTTAGGGTTTACAAGTGCAATTGTCTGTAGACAATCATGGGACCAAAGAGGGCTAGATCCGTCACTCCATCGTCATCATCTAACAGTAGCCAGGAAGAGAATGTTATGGACTTGTCTATGTTTATCAACCTCTCGGCGCAGACCCAGTATTACAATATGGTACCTAAGTTAATTGTGCAGGAAAGGGGTTTGAAACCGGCCAAAGTAGATGGGCAGATATTAGACATGATCAGAGAAAGATCTTGGTTTGGGGTTGTGGCAACCCCAGCGGCTGCACCGTCGGCTATAGTGCGGGAATTCTATGCAAACGCCAGGGAGACACAAAGAGGAATTTCTTTCGTCCGATGCATACAAGTCAATTATCTTCCGCCGATAATCCGTGAAGTGTTTCATCTGCCTACTCTCCCGGCTGGTCAAGTGAACTGGGTTGAAGATGAGCGTTTTGAGACGGACTTGGATATGGTGATCACAGATTTATGCGTGCCAGGCACCAAGTGGAATTATAAGCCGGGCACAAATACGCACACCAACTTCCCCAGCGGAGCACTGAATCGATATGCAAAGGCGTGGAATAATTTACTCTGCGCAAATCTGATGCCTTCCACCCACCAGCACGATATTACGGCTGAGAGAGCCATTATTCTGTGGGGGATCATCACCGGCAAGTATATCGATGTTGGACACTTGCTACATCAGTTCATGCTGCGGTATATGCGAGGCAGTACCACCGGGGGTATTCCACATGCAATAGTGGTGGCGCATCTGTGTGCACAAGCGGGGGTTGAATGGGATGACGAGCTAGTGCAGATGCCGAGCCAAGACATCACCCACGCCACAATCAAGAAATATGTAGAGTGGGAGGGTGGCACGGCACATCCAAGAGGCAAAGGTTTCATACTACCCATTCCTCCACCAGTGGCTCCACCACAGCCATTAGAGGCAGCCGGACCTCTTCAAGCCAGTACAGCGAGACAGGATCCCCAGATGAGGCAGCTGCAGGCGAGGATGGACGCTCTACATTGCAATTCTATGGCCTATGTAGATGGATTATCTCGTGCCCTGGGTGAGGCTTTTGCTCAGCAGGGGACGATTGTGGAGTGGCAAGCGTTCGGTTCCGCCATGCCTTATTCGCCGCCAGATTCCCCACCCGAGTCACAGTCGGGTGTAACCACGTGAATGCGCGAATATTGCCGTCGTGAGTGAATAAAAGCATAATAAGCCCTTTGTTGACTGTTAGTTTGTTTTGATGTGTTGGATTGGTTGTTGTTTCATATATGCTCAAATTTCTTAACTTAAAACCTCAGTTTTCTTCTTTAGAAGCATAGCATGTGGAATTTTCACCTTTATCAAGCTTATTTGTGGATATTAGCACACACACACTACATTATTATCAACAGGTTGCGATTTTTGGATTGTATGTCCATATGACTTTAGCTTGGTTTGACGCTTTGTTCATAGATTTTGTTATTTCTTTGAGGCACATCTTATTGGAATTCATAGCATGACTGAAATTTTGGGATTCATCTTCATAGTAGTGTAGTTTGCATAACATGTAGTTTGCATTTGTGTTTGTTACTTGAGGGCAAGCAATAGTTCAAGTTTGGGGGTATTTGATAAGTAGGTTTTATTCCTACTTATTGGCTATTAACTTGCTATAACTAGAGCTTAATCTCAAGTGTTTCAGTTACTTTTGATGCATTTTATCTTTATTTTGTAGTTTGCATGAAGGAAACTCTATTGTGAGCAATTGGCATGGAAATAGCATGGAAATGGCATGATGGCAAGATAGCGAGCTTGTGGTGGATTGAAGATGGAACCTGCATGTGGAAATGACCTCTAACTAGTGGCAAGTGAAAAAAGAAAGAAGAATAAGGCAGCATAAGCTCAACAAAAGCACAACAGCAGGAAGCTAAGAAAATCTGCAGAAAATCCTAGCAGCGCGGCCGTGCCAGCAAGAAGCATAAACTCAGCGCGCCTGCGCCACACCTGAAGCAGATCAGATACCAGTGCGCTTGCACCCCAATTGGCTTACGGGGCAGCGCGGCCGCGCCAGTCTTGTCAATGCCAGATTAACTTTTACTTAAAATCCTGTTTACATGTTTTTCCATATAAGGGTGTAATTGGATGTTATAGAGGGATCTTTGAATCGTTTTTATTACCATTTTAGGGTTTTTGGGAGAGACACAGAGAGTTCATAGCGATTCTTCTAATCTTTTGGCTTCTCTCTTGGATCTTTGTTAGATTTTCATATTTAGGATTTTGAATTGGTTGATTGAAGATTTTGGATTCATTGTTAAAGGTTTACTTTAGAAGGGGAATTATCAGATTTGCACTTTTTTATCTCTTTATTCTCTTTAATTTCATTGTATAATCTCGATGCTTGAACAAAATCCCATAATGGTTATTGCTTCAGTAATGAACTAATCACCATTATGGGATTCTAATGGAACTTTTTGCTTAGTTCAGATTTTTATGCCTTGTTGTTGAACATAATTGATTATGCATGGATTGCCTATTATGGTTTTTTTTTAATTGTTTAGATGCTTGATCACCATCTACCTTATTAACTTGTATGCAATTGGAAAATGAATTACAAGTTCAGATTTGGCCATATTAGCATGTGTTCATAAATTTTACATGTGATAGATTTCATGATTCGTAATCCGGATAGACATATACCATATTACCACGTGTAGTGGTTTGAAAGAGCTTGCACTTAAATCTATATTACTTGTAAGTCACATAGAAATATAGTGAGTTATGTTCGCATATATTCTATCTCTTTAGTGGATTTTATATGATATGAGCATGGTATATCGAGAGATAACTATGTTTTACCTTTGTGCTCTCGACTAGCAATCCGAATTAATCAATTAGGTTTAACAAGAGGTGTATAATTTGAATGATGCATTAAGTGAAATTAAAATCCCATATCTTCCTAATTTGAATCAATCGCTTGTTAATTAGTTTATTAGTTGATAATCATTCTAGTAGTTAATTCACATCTTATTCATTCGTTTAAGCAGACAGAAATAATTACAAAGTTGTTGCATGTTAGATTCAAAATAATTACTTGTCTTAGTGGGAACGATACTTTACTTATCATATATTACTTGTGGACCACGTGCACTTGCGTGTATGTGACTGTTTTGTTAACACCGAAACAAGTCAACAGTAGGTTGTGTGCCCATGGAGGTAATGTTGTAATCTCATTGCAGCCCATGCTAATGCACAACACGTCTTTTCGATCTAGGTGTACTTTTGTTCACCACTGTTGAACCTTTTGCTGATGTAGTAGATGGCTCTTTCCTTGCTACTATCATCTTTCTGTCCCAGCATACAGCCCATTGCATTGGCATTGACGGACAAGTACATAAATAGGGGAACTCCATCCCTTGGGGGTACCAAGACTGGTGCTTCGATTAACTGCTTCTTGATGGCAAGGAAGGCTTTCTAACAATCCTCATTCCATTTGGTGGAGGAATTCTTCCTTAGTAGCTTGAATATGGGTTCACAGGTTGATGTGAGCTGGGAAATGAACCTGCTTATAAAATTGATCCTTCCCAGGAACCCGCGTATCTCCTTCTCTATTCGAGGTAATGGCATCTCATTGATGGCTTTGATCTTAGCAGGGTCCAGCTCGATGCCTAGATTACTCACCAGGAATCCCAACAACTTACCTGATTTAACTCCAAAAGCACATTTGGCTGGACTCAGCTTGAGGTTGTACTTGCGCAACCTGTTGAACAACTTCCTGAGATGGCACCGGCATTAATGAGGCCGAAGGAAAGACGCCTATAGTAGAAGTGATGAAAGCTGTTTTCTCCATGTCCTCTTCAGCAACCATGTTTTGATGGTAACCAGTAAAGCACTCCACAAAAGAATACATGTCGTACTGCGCCGTGTTATCTATCAAGATATGGATGAAAGGTACCGGGAAATTATCCTTGAGGAAGGCTTTGTTCAAGTCCTAGTAATCCACACATACTCGCACTTTCCCTCCGGGCTTTAGCACGGGGACTATGTTTGACAGCCACTCTGGATATGTTGATACCATGATGATTCCAGCTTTGAATTATTTAATGACCTCTTCTTTATCTTTCAGACTCCATTCTGGTTTCAAACGCCTGAGCTTCTGCTTGACTGGCTTGAATCCATCTTTGATGGGCATTCGATGGATGACAATATCAGTAGATAGTCCAATCATGTCTTCATGTAACCATGCAAACACATCCTGGAACTGTATTAGGAGTTCGATCAAGTGTATTTTTTGATCTTGTGTAAGGTCTAAGCCTATCTGGATTTCTTTGATGTTTCAGAGGTTCCTATGTTGATAGTGGTGGTTTAGTCAAGGTTCGGTTTGGGTTTGTCTTCAACCTATTCTTTGATCTCCTCGGGCACCTCATAGTCATCTTCCTCCTCTTGATCAATATCCATCAAGTCGAAGTTCAGTTCTACATCAAAGTTGTAGTCGCTAAGACAGGTTAGCATCTCATCAGCAGTGACAAACAAATCCAACTCTGGAGTCCTGAAAACAAAAATGCTTTCACTTTAATATATGCAACTGCTTAAATATACAAAGCATTTAGCACAGCATAACAAAAGTTACTGCTATACTGTGCAATCAAAAGTAAGCAGTAAATGAAAGCATGTTACAGGGCAGATGGACTCTCTGTCCCTTTACCCTTTTTGACTGAGGCAAGGTACGCTGCTCCAGTTATCCAAGGTTAGATCCTTATAAACAGGGAGGATTAAGGAATTATGCTCCTCTGCCTCATCTCGGATAATGACTGAGACAACCTTTATAATAAGGCCGGGGATTTTCTTTGAACTGCGCCCTTTTCCTTTCTTGATGCAAGGAATTTGGATCTGATCCTCATCGCTACTATCTGGGATCTCATCATTCATACCCTCGTAGCCGTATGTTAGCAAATGGGTCTCGTCCTTCGTACAGGATATTTTCTTTTCCCTTTTTGCTATCCCCTTCAAGCTTCGGGGTCTTTCTTTCACATACCGGTATGATTGGAGGAAACAACGTGGCTAATACCACAGCAGGGATCTTCCACATTAGCTTTACAAAACCAGCATCAGTGAGATTTGGTAGCAGTATGGTGGAAGCATGAGCCTTAGGGTGCTTATGTGGATTCTGGCAGCTCGACTCGGATGAATAACCCAATCCAGCTCTCCCTGACTGGCTCGGGATTTGGACTGGACTTGCAATACCTTGTTGGTTATTTCCCAACCCTTCTCTAGGTTGGAAACCCAAAGATACCATCTCTTGGCCTACTATCATCACTTCAGGGGAGACTTTAGGCTTCAAGGCTGGTGCCTCAACTGATAGATATTGAGTATCACTCACCTCCAAGGCTTGAAAACTAGCGGGTTCAATCCCCGCATCCAGGTTGATCACCGGCATGTCTCCTTGTATGCAGACAGGGTATTCTGGTTCGACACTCACCGTGATTAGGTTGTCTTTGATAATGTATTTGAGTTGTTAATGGAGGGTGGATGGAACTGCCCCTGCCATGTGGATCCAAGGCCTGCCCAGCAACAAGTTGTATCTAGTGGTGATATTGAGCACCTGAAAGGACACATAGAAAGTATGCGGACCAATCTCCAGAGGAAGCTCTATTTCTCCCATAGCTTGTCGACGAGATCCATTGAAAGCTCGGATGACCACATGACTGGTTTGGATCCGGTTCGGGTTAATCTTCATTCTTTCCAAGGTATCGTAGGGACAGATGTTGAGGGATGATCCTCCATCTATGAGCACACCTCCGATCACATACCCGAAAGACATCACTGTTATGTGCAATGACTTACGATGACCCGTCCCCTCTGCAGGTATATCATCGTCAGTGAAAGATATCACATTACCGTTGAAAATGTGTTCTACCACGTCTTTCTCGGCATCCACTGTCTTTGGCAGATGGGCTTATTCCAGTACTTTCACTAGAGTGTCACGATGCTCCACCCATGATAGGACTAGATCTAGGATGGACATTTTCTTGGGTGCATCCTTCAAACTTTGTACCACCCGAATTTTATTGTGTCCCATTTTGTTAAGGAACTCTTCAATTTTCTCTTCAGCCACCTTTTCTTCGGCTTTGATGACTGATTTGATCTCCCGCTGAGGCAGGTACAATGGATTATCTTTTGGTACAATGGCAATGTTATTTGAGGTGGAACCTTTGTCATTCCCGTAGTTCCATGGGACCCTCTTCAGGCTGATAACTGGATACTGAGGTCTGAAGGGCAAGATTAAAGGCTCAGGTGCGGCCACCTTCACAGGATTTTAAGTTTCTTGGACCCCTTTCCCTGGCAGTACTAAAGGTGTGAGAGATGACTCCTTATCATAAGAAATAACAGCCACAGTATCATGATTCCACGCAGTGGGAATAAAGAGAGTTTCTTCATCTGGGAGGCTATAATCCCGATTCCCTCTTATCAATTCATCGCTTTCAATCATATTCTGAATCAGGTTACGAAGTGCCCAGCAATCCTCAGTATCATAGCCGGGTGCATTGGAGTGGTACTGACAAGTTTGGTCAGGCTTGAATTTCCTGGATCGCGGGTTTAATGGAGGTAATAAATCTGCAACCATTCCCTCGTTGATTAACATCTGGAGGATTTCCTTCATCGGCTGGTTCAGGTTAGTGAAATTCCTTTGAAAGGCGAATTTCTTACCAGCTTGGAAATTCTTATCTTTGGCCATCTTGTCGGCCCAGAGTTCATGCTCATTCAACCGGTAGTGATCCCTCATGGGGATGGGACTGATCTCCGGTGTGAGAGGATTTGCATCAGATTGGTTGGTCTGGTTCATCATCTGTCTGGTGATCTGATGTTGGTATACGACCAGATCTGCTAACTGTTCAATCTGCTCTTTGATAGACTTGATCTCCTGTTCTATTAGGAATCACCTTTCTGAGACTTCCCAACTGTCTAGGCTACTGTTGCTGGATTGAGTTGACTCTCCGACGTACCGGAGGTACTTGGATCCTTCTCCATTTCTTGTACTGATCATGTTGACATTCTCCTCTTAATGTTGTGGGAGGGGATTGTCTTGTACGTGCGGTTGCTCGGGCTTTGTTACCACAATTTCTCTGTTATCAATCAAGTCTTGAATTTTATGCTTGAGAGACCAACAGTCTTGTGTATCATAGCCCAAAGATCCAGAATGGTAGGCACACTTCTTGCTTGGGTCGAAATTCCATCCCCCGGTGTTAGTTGGTGGAAGGAGTTGCATAATCGTTTTCTGTGCGGTTAACAATTTCAGCACATTCTCGAGTGAATCTCCTAACGGAGTGAATTTTCTCTGACGTCTGCCTCCATAGTCTTCTGAAATGGAGGGTTTGAAAGCTGTGCAGGAGCTTGAAAAGGGGTATAATTCCTCCTTTGAATGGACATATTGCTTGAATCACCCCTTGGATTCTGTCCTTGCAATACTAAGGACACTTCTTCCTCTTTCTTCTTATATACCCTCCGGGGGTTACTCCCGTAATTTTTGGACTGGATATGTTCTGCAACGGCTTCCAAGGCAATCAAGTCCTTTATCTTTCCAGACTTTAGCCCTATTTCGGCCATCTCTCCGTGCTTGATCATCTCAGAGAATGGTTTTCCTATGCCTGCTAGGACCCTCTCGTAATATGGAGCGTCTTAAATATCGATGAAGGTCATGACTATCTCAGACTCAGTCATGGATGGGGTGGCTTGTGCTGTAACCCGTCTCCATCGTTGAGCATATTATTTGAATGACTCAGTACTTTGTTTCTTGATTTTGGTTATCTGGTATCTGTCTGGAGCCAGCTGAGACTAGAAACTGTATTGACTAAGGAAAGTATGGGCCATCTCTTCCTAACTATGAATTTTGGAGTTGTCTAGACGGGCGTACCAAGCTCTAGCCTCTCCGATCAGACTCTTCTGAAATAACTGCATTCAGAGTTTCTCGTCCTCTACATAGGATCCGAGTTCTCCAATAAAAACTTTTAAATGAGTGTAGGGGTCTCCCAATCCATCATATTTCATGAAATCAGGAACTTAAAATTTTTCGGGATAACGAGCCCCAGGGAATATATAGAGGTCTAAATAATTGACACTGCCAAATGCCCCAGTCCCTTTGATAGACCGGATGGTTTCTTCCATCTGCTGTACTTTCTTTAGAATGTCACCAGCTTCCTGTTCTTTGCTAAGGACAGTGTTTTCAGGAGTTTTGTTGGTTGTGTCCTGGTTCTGTGGTCCAGGAATCTGAGTATCTGTCTTTTCGATCTCTTGATTGCCCCCAAGTGTTCCTGGTTCTGTATAACCCTGTGCTTGCTTCCCTTTAAGAGCCTTACTTTGTTCTCTCAGAAAACTGGCCAATTCGGCTATCTGGTTCTTCAGTCCTTCAAACTCTTCCATAGATACAGGGGTGGACTCTGGCTGAGCACTAAAAGTCATGTCCGTGGATGGACTTAGTGCTTTCTTAGACTTAGATCTAGTAACAGGACCAATTTTTCACCTACAACAAAACGTAGGCGTGTCAATTTCCTAAAATAGGTAGGGATAAGATGCATGCCATGATTTGTTTTTGTGGTTTTTTAATCTTATCCTGCAAAACAGAGGTTAGTTGTTTTGATGACAGGATGACAAGATCTATATAACAAGGAATGTAAAATTTTATTATGATATTAACATTGTGCTCCTTTACATTTGGAATTGAAAACTTGACATTGAATTGACAGAGGAAGGCGTGAAGAAGCTTCCCATCGAATTTGGTTAATCAGAGGCTGACCTATCTTAGGCTACTCTCGCGGCTTTTTGGCATGAAGGTCCTCAAATCATCGCAATCTACTAGAGGGGAAATTAATCCGATTTTTCAACTGGAGCGAATCTGAGTGGTGTTTTTTCATGAGCCCTGAAGACTTAGTCGCCCTAGAAGACATTACTTATCACCGACGAGTTTGCCTTCTGGTGGAGGAATAACATAACATACATTCACATACATCGTTCCTCACCGTTATGCATATGATGACATGGGTGCGAAGCACTAATATGGGTGTGAAGCACTAAAAAGGAAGGAAAGCATTCATTCACATTCATTCAATGTAAAGACGAAGCATTCATGCATTTATTAAATGTAAAGATGCAGCATTCGCACATATGCAGATATGACAGGGAAATTTTTGAAAAGAATTGAACGCAGCCTAAGCCCTTTACAGTCCCCAGCAGAGTCGCCACCTATCGATGTCGGGGAAAAATTCGAGGGTCGAGTCAAACCCGGATCTTTCTCTTTTCCTAAGTTATGTCTACCCCTACTCTTTTTATTTGTGAAAAAGGTTTTGAAGGGTTTTTTAGGAAAAGGCCAACATGTATCATGTCGACGATTTGAACGTTTTACAGAGTCGCCAGTTGGTAGATTTGAAATGGTTGTACCAACTCAACCGAGTTTTGTTTGCAAAGAGGCCCAATTGCTAGACACTGTCGAAACTTGATTTTTGAAACTGAAGTTTTGAGTTCGGGGGCTTGGTTAAGTGTGGGCAAGGTATTAGGCACCCCACAACTCCCGTGTAAACACGGTACCTCATCTTTTTAATATTTCCCTTTTAAATCTGCAATGTGTATGTGAATACTGAAAGAAAATTAGGCCTATGTTTGATTGATTTGAAAGCATGGACGTGCTTCGTTGAACCTATATACGAAGGGTTTGATTTGATTTGCAAAAAAGTCTTTGATTTGATTTGCAAAAGTGTTTGATTTGATTTGCAAAAGCTTCTTTTTCTGATAAGATTATTAAAATGATGTTTTCAAAAGCAGGTTTTCAAACACTTACGCTAACATAGAAATTGAAGCATACCGATACTTTAGTTTCATCTTTTCAGCCTTTTGGCTCAATTTGAATGGTGATTGTCAAGCTGCGAAGCACCCTCGACCACAAAAATAAATACAAGTGTCGGTCTTCTCATGGGCATGACAGCCATCAGAGTGACTTTGACACAACAAATCATATTTTCACTATGTTGAGACCTTAAATCCGGATAACCGTATTAAGGTCTTTTGTATGTACATTTTTTACAGAAAAACTGGCAGGGTACATTCGTAAAGTGGAGTTTGTCCATTATGGGAATCAGATTCTGATCAATTGGATCATGAATCCCACAATTCCTAGGCTCACAGAGGGAAGCCAATAAACCTGCACAGCTCAAATTTGTACAAAAATATATATCCAAATATTTCCAGAACCAAGGATTCATCAGTGAATCCTGGCTCGCACCTGGTCGAAGCATGTCGTTCCCACTAGATAACGATCTAAGGGCCGCGAGGTTGCTTTCATAACTAAAACTAGAAAAAGTGCTAGATTTAAATAAATCTCAGTCATTCTAGCTTTTCGGTTCTGTCTGGACCTATTTTGAACCTTTTGAAAACTGGAATTGGTGAGATTTAAAGAAATCTAGTTCGCCAGCAGAAATGTCAGTGCCAATTAATATCAAATGAATATTTAAAGCAACAATTTAATAAAAATGAGTAATATATATATATATATATATAATTATATATACGAAAGTTGTAAAGGGCGATGGATTTTCACTCCGATGCCCGGACTGGAATGTAAATATATATATATATATATATATATATATATATATATATATATATATATATATATATATATATATATATAAAAGCTGTAAAAAGTCACGGAGTAATCCAGGCTTGACAGAATGGAAATATATATATATATATATATATATGTATAAAAGCGATAAAGGGCGGTCGATTTTCACTCCGAGGCCCGGACGGAATATAAATATATATATATATATATATATATATATATATTTATAAAAGCCACGGAATGATCCAGGCTGGACATAATGTAAATATATATAGAAAAACAGTAAAGGGCGGTGGTTTTTCACTCCAATGCCTGGACTAGAATAGAAATATATATATATTTATAAAAGCTGTATAAAAGCCACGAAATGATCCAAGCTAGACAGAATGTAAATATATATAGAAAAAACAGTAAAGGACAGTGGGTTTTGACTTGGATGCCCGGACTGGAATGTAAAATATATATATATATATATATATATATATATATTTATAAAAGCTGTATAAAAGCCACAAAATGATCCAGGCCAGACATAATGTAAATATATATATAAAAAACAGTAAAGGGCGGTGGGTTTTCACTCCGATGCCCGGACTGGAATGGAAATATATATATATTTAAATATAGACATAAAAACAGTCAAACCGGGACTGGAAAGATAACCCAGTCCGGTGAAGGGTGCATATATATGTATATATATATAAGCAGTAAATTACCGCGGATTTGATATCCGGGCTTGACAGAATTGAAAAGTTAGTATATATACAGTTAAATATATACAAAAAAAAGTCAAACCTGGACTGGAAAGATAACCCAGTCCGGTAAAGTTGCTAAAATGCAGATATAAGTATACAAAAGCTGTTAGAAGCGATGGATCATCAATCCGAGTTGTAGAAATACCAGAAAATGAATTTATGTACTAAAATGTACGAAAACGTAAGCCAAACGGCCACGGAACTGAGTTCCGGGCATAATCAGAAAGTGAAACTTAACGTGCAAGTGTATAAAACTGCAATGAAGTAATACAAACTTCCTGATCGTAAAAATACTCACAATGGACTGTTACACGGGCTTTTTGCCAAATCGTAGGCTTTAAACGTCCGAATCTACTGGTTAATTTTTGATATGTGGTAGTATGTGGGTATATCTACGTGTTAGAGTGAAAAAATTTGAGTTTGGAAGAAGAAAAAAAATGGCTGAAAAACCAAACGGGCAGGGGTTCAGAGCGTTTTTTCTTTTTCAAATGAGCTGGGGGTGAGCTTATATTTATAGACCCAGGAGAAGCAGGTCAACCCGTGGGAGCCGTGGGTCCACTTTCGGCTCCATGTTATAGGGGTCCCGTGGATGGTCCTGTTGTCTCAAAGTACGTGCACTCCGAGCAATGTGAGGTCCGGTTCGAAACTTTTTAACTTTTGATCGGAGCGCCCGTTTAAGGCGTGTTGTACCTTTCCGGAAAGCCCTCGTCGAGCACATCGCAATGACATGGGAGAAAACCTTTTCCAAGTCCAAAAAGACGGGTTCATAACCGGGTCTTTGATTCCTCGCAGTTTGTCCGTTGAGATGTCTTGCGCTGTTTCCACTCGGGATCATTGTTATGGTTCGTTCTGACCTTAGTGGCATCAATTCGGGTGGAGTTTGACTGAATCGGCTTTAAGTTGGTAAAATGATCATTTTTCCCCTCCCAGGGTTGCCTTCAATGTCGACATGGCCTTTGACTGACTTCCTAGGATTGTTTCCAAAGTTTGGATCCCATTCGAGTATGTTTGTCCTCAGTGTTGTCTCCGAGGATGACTTGGTCCTTCCAAGTTTTCCTCTTGAGATGTTGTGATGCTTCAGGATTGTTTCTGAAGTTGACCTGACCTCCCGGGTTAAGATTGGGGCTGACCTGTACCTCCCGGGTTGAGACCGGGGCTGACCTGTACCTCCCTGGTTGAGACCGGGGCTGACCTGTACCTCCCGGGTTTAGACCGGAGATGACCTGTACCTCCCGGGTTGAGACCGGGGCTGACCTGTACCTCCCGGGTTGAGACCAGACTGACCTATACCTCCCGGGTTGAGACCGGGGCTGACCTATACCTCCCAGGTTGAGACCGGGGCTGACTTGTACCTCCCGGGTTGAGACCGGGGCTGACCTGTACTTCCCGGGTTGAGACCGTGTGTAAAATCCCAACTTTTTATGAATAAAATTAAATTTTCTCTATATATTATTTTGAAATAGTAAAGGGATGATTTGATAAATGTAGTAATTCATGGGTAATATGCGCAAAGTGTACAAAATATGCAAGTGGTTATAAAATATTCATTGTTGTCGGGGAATATTCGTTTGATCGTGGAATATTCTTGTTGTCGGGGAATATTCGTATGACGGCGTAGCCATTTGTGGGCCTCATAACGAAAAACTGTCGGATGAAGAAAACAACAAGAATAAATTTTCTAAAAATAATGGCATAACGGTTATCGTTAAACTGTTGAAATACCCGGTGATTAAAGTAAAGTAATACGCATTGTTGCATAGTAGCACACGGTATTGCACATTATTTTATATTATTCTTGATTCAATAATTGTCACTTCACAGTATTTTACATTATCAAATCAATAAATCATATTATTTGAATAATATTATTAGACAGCATTATTGGCAATGTCTAGGAAGTTCTGTCTAGGAAAGGGGTTAGTTAATCTAATTGTGCGCCAGTAAGGAGAAATCCTTATCGGAAAGCCCTCTCTTTCCTTGGAACGACCTGGTTGTCATTATTGTGATTCTGTAATATTATTTGTGAATAATAATTAATTATTGATAAAAATGATAAGGAAATATTTATTCAACGTGGATATAAATGGAGGGATTTTTAGCAAAAGATACAATTGTTGAAAATTGATATTTTATCTTTTCTGATAAAATAATTCATTCAAATATATTATTATAATATTATATTATAAGTGTATAATGTGATAATATAATAATATAATTTTATAATTTAAATGATAATATTTTTACAATAAAGTCACGATATATGAATAAAATGAGGAGGAAGAGAGCAAATTCGATCCGACTTGATTTTTATTGCGATAAATGTTTAGAACATGTGTGGGCCCCACTGTCCTTTTAGTTGCTAAATGCTGTTTTTTTTTTTGCTAGGAGAGAGTTTTCTAAGTTTGTATCCGTAGGATTTTATTTTGTCAACTTTGGTGTGCTAAGCATTTTCCTATAAATAGGGTGCTTAGTTAGAAATGAAAATCACACCAGAATCAGAAAATTCTCTCTCTATAGTATCAAGCAATTTTTTGTGAGTGTTTAGATATTTTGAGTGTTGATAACAGTGCATGTAAGAACTCGAATTTTCAGAAAATATTAAATAAGAATTAAATAAATAAAACTCTTAAAGTGTGAGTTGGGTTCAAATATATATATGGGTGTTATGAGGAAGGAAGAATTGTATTACATTGGGTTATATGAGCTATGTAATATGTGATTAATAAATATATTATTAATATATATTGTTGTTTATCGTAGAGACGATTTAATTAAGATAAAGGAAGTGGATAGAATTTCCTATCGATATTAAAATAATTTATAGAATTATTTTATCATAAAAGTTGGTGGCATTAAATATCTTTATGAATAAATATTGGTTAGTTTAAGTTGAGAGTTATATTATGGAATAATATAATGTGAATATTGAACCTTAATTAACTATGGTGATATAGTACAGGGTTTAATTTACTTAAGTAAAAGAGTGAATTAATATGTGTGTTGAATATGTAATTATAGTTGGTAATTTTATATATAGTACTTAGAATAGTAATATGTGAGAAAGTCTAATGTACGAATAACGTTAATAAATATACATACGTTATTAAAGGGAGATGAAAATCATTATATTTTAAATGAATATTTAATATTTAAAAAAATTATTTTGGGAACAATTTATAGAGAGAGAGAAATAATAATTATATATTTCTAACAAAGGATATTAAAATAACTTCTAATATTTAATTATTTTAATAAAAGGAGGAAATGTTATTTTTAAATAATAATATTACCTTATATGTTTTGCATGAGGTGTGATTAATTAATATAGTAAATATATTAAAACGTATTTACTATATGTAAATAAATTGATGGAAACAATTTATTAAAAAATAAACTTATTACCTATTTTCTATATATAATGTACATGTGCCGTACATGTGATTATTTCTAATAGATATTATATTAATTATAATATCTTGAGACAATAAGTAAATTATTTTTTAATAATGAATGTGCTTATTTGGAGAAAATATAATATTTTATGTTATGGCTAAATACATAATTTCTAATATATTTTCAAGGGAGTTTAATTAATGTAAGAAAACTAAGTTATTTTAATATATTAAATAACTTAAGTTATTATTTGATCGTGAATATTATTATTTGAATAATTAATAGAGTATATATATTAATTACTATAAGCGTAAAGGTTGTACTTATTATAAGTATAATTAATTGAGATAATTTAGGATTTAAGTGCTTGAGTCACACAAATATTATATTAAAAGAATAATAAGTGTGGTGGAAATAAATAAGTGTTGAGAATGATAATAAGCTCGATGTAAGCTTGTGTGAAATTGCTTGTGTGGCACGATAATAGATCCGACAATTAATTAATTCAAGGATGGAGGACTTATTAATTAAACAATTAATCTATATTAATTGTTATTATTAATGGTATGATGAATTATTATTATTGCGAGTGATAGCATGATAATAAGTAAATTGATTATGAATATAATCGGAAATTGTATTAATGAAGGAATTTCTACGTGAACGATTAATCAAATATTAATTGTTATTGCTATTATGAGGAATAGTATATTAAAGAGGATTAATTGATGATGTGTCGATTATTATTATTGCAAATAATAGAATAATAATAAGCAACTTGTTTATAAATGTAATAAGACTTATATTTATTTAACGTGATAATTAACTATATAAATGTTAATTAATTGTTATGGAGATTAATAATTACATTGATTGATGAGGGATGGATTAATTAATATTATTATTAATTAATTGATAAGATAAGTCATTATTAATAAATAAACGAGTAGATTATTAATATGATTATAATTGCACAATTAGTTGATATGTGCAAAGAATGTGTAGTGTGACACCTTATGGTAACTATATTATATACATAAATTATATAATAAAGTAAAAAGAATTATAAGTTACATAACTAATTGCATATGTGACAACACAAGGAACTACATAATATATATATAAAGTGTAGCGTGACACTTTAGTAAGGCTATGTAATATATATTATATGGTATATTAAAGCATGTGAATAAGGAATAACAATAATAAGTACCTAATGGGAATAATGAGGTTTTAGTATGTCACTATTCATTTAACTCATAATGTGACATTATTAAAATATACATGGATTATATATCAATGTGTATACATGTACCCCAATATGCTACCATGTAATGTTGTTGTGACATTTTTAGTCCATGTATGCCCTAAATGAATATAAGCTAAGGTGTACATGTGTGTACTAAGTATATAGTATATAGTATTTAATTTCCCCAACTTGCAAAGGCTGAAATATAAGTGTTGTCCCATATTGAGTGTCCCATTTGCTCTCCAATTCCTCATACACGTGAAAAGCCTAAGCATAGCTTCACTCTTCAATTCTCAAATTCAGCAAACTAGCTTGTAGCTCATGATGAGCAAGGGAGTGGGATTCATGATGAATCCACCAACTCCTCACCAACTAATTGTTAACCTCCATATAATTCTACAATCTATTGGTTTGATTTGGGAGATTTTGCATTTATCTGGGTATTGATTTGGCTATAAATATGAACTCTTCTCCTCCATTGTTCATTTGCTGAGATTTCTCAAGTTTTGAGTTGAGAGCTAATATATATATATATATATATATATATATGTGTGTGTGTGTGTGTGTGTGTGTGTGTGTGTGTGTGTGTGTGTGTGTGTGTGTGTGTGATAGCATTTGAGAAAGTTCAGCTGAGCAAGCTTAATTTGAAGTAGTAGAGGTATAAAAATCTTGACTATTGTACTTAATTGGGTATTACCAAGTTCTTGGAATTCTCTGTCGAATTTTCCTTTTCTATTAAAGTCTCAATTCTTGATCATGTAAATTAGATGACAATTGAATGATTAGAATGCTTGTTTAACTATTATATAGTCTTATAAGCATGTTAGAAATGCATTATAGCAGCTTAGAATAGAAATTACTATGAGAATTTTGAGTATGGGTCTGTGTACTGCCGAAGCAGAAGACATCTCTATCTCTGGCCGGCCAGCAGCGCAGCTGCGCCAGTTTTATACTGGCCAGCGGCGCAGCTGTGCCGGGCCTTGAAACTTGAAATTTTTTTCTGCAGTCTGCTGCAGATTCTGTTAAGAGATAGTGACTAAGATAGCTTAAGCAAGCATACTAATAGATTTAACATTCCTATATGAGTATATTAACATGACATACACATGTGTTGCTATGTTTACATGCACGATTGATGAAACAACTTGTGGTTTTCAAAATGAATGTTGAGTTTTAAAAAGGGATTTTTGGTATAGAAGTATCATAGTTATATTCTGACTTTTGAGACATGTTAATATGACCTAGGAAGGCATGAAACGCATGTTAATTGATGTATATATGTTTTATGATGGTATGTGAACATGCGAAACCCACTATTAAACATTTCTAACAAAAATGTTAGTTTCAAAGGTGAACCTTGGCACGTAAATGTTATGAATACATTCTGATTTTACGAGCATGTTTAGATGACTTAGAAATGCGTGTCGAACATGTTAACACATGAATCTAGATAGCATGGACGTATTAGACCCTATTAGTGAGATTTACTAGTGAAAGTATACGTTTTGCACGTGAGTCTTGACATGTATATTGAGATTTGAATTTTGATATTTTTAAACATGTTTGATAGTACTCGTAGACTCGATCACGTATCCTACATGTATATATACCATGATTAGGTGTTGTGATTCAAGTGAAGCATAAACGAAGCATGTTTTCAAAACAAAACGGTGTTAGTTGCATGAATGTGATATAATTATTTATGAGTATGCCTAATACAAAGTATATGAATACCCCATGTGTTTAAAAGGCGAGCATGTTAGACTTTATGACTTTATAGCCTTGAATGGACTTAAGTTTTTACGGGTATTAACTTAGAACCTATATCATGTAAATTGAACGTGAAAAGGTTGAACGAGCATGAAAGTATCCTTTAATATGTATACGTGCTATGTAAGATCACATGTTGATACTTGAATCCGATTTGACGGTTAACTTACAATAATGCTAAAAAGAGTATGTTTGCTATTTGTTGTGATCTTATGTGCTAGTAATGATATATGAGAATGATTAACTCAAAGTGTGGACTACACTAGCTATATGTAAATGGATTAGTGAAAGACTGGCATATGTATATGAAGAATGGTAGTAAGTACGTATAGTTAAAGTATACTTATACGTACATAGTTATTCTAAGAATACGATAAGAAAGTGAAACTAAGGTTCTAAGAACCAAGTTAGACAACAATGTAACCTTTATTATTATATTGAGAATGTGTGGATACATATAACTGATGAGTGTGATCTGTATGATTAATATAATTGTGTAGGATTACACAAAGTACAGATATCTATAAGCAGTTAAGTCGTAGTTGTTAAACTACGCATCAGGCAAGTCTTTCAGTTCCTATTTGATATATATATGAATTCAATAACTGTTAGTTGAATTATATTATATTGTGATGATGTGAACTTATATATGAACTGTATATGAGATCTGTATAAGATTGAAAGTTGATCTTTGATGATATATTTGTTATGTGAGAAGTAACATGCTAGTGAATATAAATCGATTTTAAATGCATGAACTGAGTATGATGTTATATGCTATGTGATGCATGAAAACTGTTAGAATTGCTAAGCTGTCGAGCTCACTCTTGCAAATAACCATTTTTGCAGGTTAAGGACTTACGATAAGGATTTCGTTTTTCTTGATTGATAAAGATAGATAGTATCACAACGGAGAATACTATTTAGATTATCGTTTGAACCCTGTTTAGGTTCTAGGAGTGTACTTGATATATGCTTACGATGTTTAATACTTGTTGTATTGTAAAAGATGTACTAGCTAATACACAGAGGATATCAAGTTGAGTTGTAAACGTTTATACAAAAATTTGTGTAAAGCGAATCATAATATAGTATGATTCAATGTTATGTAATCGATTCAAGGTTTAGAAATCAATAAAAGATTTTATTCAAGAGAATTGAAAAAGTTTAAGTTATTCCACATTTTATTAACATCGGATATGATGTATAGATAGGAACGGTATATGACCGGGATTTGAAACTTGTAAAGGTTTGGAGTCTTTATACAAGATCCTAGATATGAATAAAATTTACATTCTAAATTGTAATAAACAAAGTTGTATTCTTTTACTAATGACTAAAAGATGTAATAGTTCCGCAATAGTAGTATCGTGACTGCACCGAATCTGAGGTAATAAAGGGACCCGAATTTGGGGGCGTCACAGGTTGGTATCAGAGCTGTAGGTTATAAATCTTAGGTAAAAGTACCTTAGACTATAACCTGAGAGAGGGAAAGATAAAGATTAAAATATATACGTGAAGATTCAAAGAAGAATCTTGAAGTATCTAGAGAATGAGAATTCAGGAGTTTCCTAACTCCGGTAATAAAAATGTTAAGATGATGTCTATAATATGAATATGACAAAGATAATGAGAATGAACTCGAATGGAGTATAGTTGATAATGGGAAAGAACCCTAAGGTAAACCGATGATCACAACGTGATCAGATTAAGTTATGAAATGATAGATAGTCTGAAATGACTAAGTGTGTATAGCTTGATGCTATAAGAGAATGTACTATGATATGGTACGAGATGAACTCATGAGGAGTTGTATATGATGAACCTAGAAAGTTCGTAATGAGCAAAGAGCAAGTTAAGAGTGAGGTAGAGTTAAGTGTTGGATTTTCATTGAGGACTCATGTGATGACTTAGTTGTACAAACATTTGTATGGGCAGAGGTTTTGTGCTTGGGCTGAGTGCATCATATTGATAATCGTTGGAATGTTAGTGTCGCGCTATCATTATACATATGGTAAAAAGGTGATTCTTTTCTCATTTTTATTTTGATAGATAGAAATTTCTAAGATTAAATTAGATAATATTAAGATTAGGTGCGAGTTCTTAAGACTCATGCCTATGACAAGTTCGTAACTCATAATCGTATGGTGGAACCCCTCAGCGAATGGACGACTTTGGTCTGACTAGGATAAGTTCCTAAACCCATATGATTGTGGTAAGTTTCTGAACTTCCATGGTGTGGTAAGTTTGATGAACTATACTGAGAATAGATATATTATATATCTAGTATTAAGAGTTTTGATATAGTGAGCATTGATGGAGTAAGAGCTTGAAGTGATGGAGAAATTTGGATTTTTCTAAATCTTCTAGCTATGCTAGATTTTCAAAATTTATTGACTTCGTGCTAGTGTTTGCACTTCTGTTTTCTTGAGAAAACATTGGGTCAGGTAACTGAACTAATGAGTTTTAAAAATAACACTGTTATTCGTATGTCTAAGCTATTTGTTTCGGCTAAGACAAAAATAATTTGAAAATCTTTCAAAATGTATTTTGACCATGTGCATCATGTGATATGGTGTAGGATGGTAAACGATGGAGTCATCAATGC
Source organism: Panax stipuleanatus (assembly GCA_020205555.1). Classification (NCBI taxonomy): domain Eukaryota; kingdom Viridiplantae; phylum Streptophyta; class Magnoliopsida; order Apiales; family Araliaceae; genus Panax; species Panax stipuleanatus. The sequence continues at coordinate 43,037,671 of CM035125.1, forward strand.
AATCGAACCTAGTGTCGGAAGTGATCATAAGATCGTCAACCCATTATGGTATGATGTAGTATGACAAAGTCACAATGACAAAGTCACAAAATAACGAAATCTTCAACGTACTATTAAGTGGGTGCGACATTTTAACGTCATAAAATGATTTTTGGTTTTCTTTCAAATTATGAAAAGTTGACTAAATTATTTTGATTAATGTCCGAATTGTTGATAAGAGTCTAAGCTAATTGATTCGGCTAGGCAACTGCTGAAAAGTGATTATAGAATTCAAGCATTCTTGTGTATTTGTGCCAAACCAGATTGCTCTGGTGCGGATATAGAAGTTGAGAAGCTGAGTTGAACAATCCTATAACGGGAACCTATTTTCGAAGACAGTGGTCACGAACATGACTCATATAGTCATTACAATACGCTACGTTGCGGCCCAACGTAGTAGTACAATAGGGTAGCCACCTAGTGTACATGTGGAGGGTGTTTTCAGTCCTTGTGATTGATAAACACTCTAGTTTACAGTGTGGAGACTCATGTTGAGACATTTGTAAATGTGGAAGAGTTCACGGTCTTGTGTGACCCCTCAGCATAATCTGAAATCTGAGTTATTCATACTACTTCCCGATTATTGAAAAATCGTGGAAGATTCTTATTCTTCTGAAGGATGAATGTAGTAAGTAGAATGTTCCTTAGAAAGGAGAAAATGGTAGAATGCGATTGAGAAGGTTATAATAATAAAAACTTCTGAAAAGAGAATGAATAAAATTATTCAAGAGAATATGTAATATTCGGAATGGCACCGAGTAGAGGAGGTTTCGGTGATTCCGAGGACGGAATCCTTATAAGGGGGACAGGATGTAAGAACCCGAATTTTTAAAAATTATTAAATAAGGATTAAATAAATAAAATTCTTAAAGTGTGAGTTGGGTTCGAATATATATATATATAGGTGTTATGAGAAAGGAAGTATTGTATTACATAGGGTTATATGAGCTATGTAATATGTGATTAATAAATATATTATTAATATATATTGTTGTTTATCGTAAAGACGATTTAATTAAGATAAAGGAAGTGGATAGAATTTTCTATCGATGTTAAAATAATTTATAGAATTATTTTATCATAAAAGTTGGTGACATTAAATATCTTTATGAATAAATATTGGTTAATTTAAGTTGAGAGTTATATTATAGAATAATATAATGTGAATATTGAACCTTAATTAACTATAGTGATATAGTACATGGTTTAATTTACTTAAGTAAAGGAGTGAATTAATATGTGTGTTGAATATGTAATTATAGTTGGTAATTTTATATATATTACTTAGAATAGTAATATGTGAGAAAGTCTAATGTACGAATAACGTTAATAAATATACATACGTTATTAAAGGGAGATGGAAATCATTATATTTTAAATGAATATTTAATATTTGAAGAAATTATTTTGGGAACAATTTATAGAGAGAGAGAGAGAAATAATAATTATATATTTCTAACAAAGGATATTAAAATAACTTCTAATATTGAATTATTTTAATAAAAGGAGAAAATGTTATTTTTGAATAATAATATTACCTTATATGTTTTGTATGAGGTGTGATTAATTAATAGAGTAACTATATTAAAACGTATTTACTATATGTAAATAAATTGATGAAAATAATTTATTATAAAATAAATTTATTACCTATTTTTTATATATAATGTACATGTGCCGTACATGTGATTATTTCTAATAGATATTATATTAATTATAATATCTTGAGACAATAAGTAAATTATTTTCTAATAATGAATGTGCTTATTTGGAGAAAACATAATATTTTATGTTATGGCTAAATACATAATTTCTAATATATTTTCAAGGGAGTTTAATTAATGAAAGGAAACTAAGTTATTTTAATATATTAAATAACTTAAGTTATTATTTGATCATGAATATTATTATTTGAATAATTAATAGAGTATATATATTAATTACTATAAGCGTAAAGGTTGTACTTATTATAAGTATAATTAATTGAGATAATTTAGCATTTAAGTGCTTGAGTCACACAAATATTATATTAAAAGAATAATAAGTGTGGTGAAAATAAATAAGTATTGAGAATGATAATAAGCTCGATGTAAGCTTGTGTGAAATTGCTTGTGTGGCACGATAATAGATCCGACGATTAATTAATTCAAGGATGGAGAAATTATTAATTAAATAATTAATCTATATTAATTGTTATTATTAATGGTATGATGAATTATTATTATTGCGAGTGATAGCATGATAATAAGTAAATTGATTATGAATATAATCAGAAATTGTATTAATGAAGGAATTTCTACGTGAACGATTAATCAAATATTAATTGTTATTGCTATTATGAAGAATAATATATTAAGGAGGATTAACTGATGATGTGTCGATTATTATTATTGCAAATGATAGAATAATAATAAGTATCTTGTTTATAAATGTAATAAGATTTATATTTATTTAACGTGATAATTAACTATATAAATGTTAATTAATTGTTATGGAGATTAATAATTACATTGATTGATGAGGGATGGATTAATTAATATTATTATTAATTAATTGATAAGATAAGTCATTATTAATAAATAAACGAGTAGATTATTAATATGATTATAATTGCACAATTAGTTGATATGTGCAAAGAATGTGTAGTGTGACACCTTATGGTAACTATATTATATACAGAAATTATATAATAAAGTAAAAAGAATTATAAGTTACATAAATAATTGCATATGTGACAACACAAGGAACTACATAATATATATAAAGTGTAGTGTGACACTTTAGTAAGGCTATGTAATATATATTATATGGTATACTAAAGCATGTGAATAAGGAATAATAATAATAAGTACCTAATGGGAATAATGAGGTTGTAGTCTGTCACTATTCATTTAACTCATAATGTGACATTATTAAAATATACATGGATTATATATCAATGTGTATACAAGTACCCCAATATGCTACCATGTAATGTTGTTGTTGTTGGGTTTGTACGTAACGCAATCATGCAATCAAATCACATAAATAGGGCGGAAGCGTAAAAACTAGGGTTTTCAAAATTTTATACAAACCCATTACCATGATCATTCTTGTGCATCAATTATCAGTGAATGAAGAAGGAGAAAAACAGAATTATACCTTTGAAGATCCAAGCTTCCTCAGGTACAAGTTCTACTCCTTTTATTCCTTTGATTCCTTTGTAGTGGCTCCTTCCCTTGATCAATGTCAACCACCCAAATGTTTGGCCTCTAACGGTGATCCACCAAGGAAGATGAAGAACTCAGTAAGATGGGTTATTGGCTTAACCCTTGTTTCTATCTCTATAGAATATGTGTACTCCCAACTCTTGAAAAATTCATGTACCTTATTTCTGATATAAGACTCTCTTATATAGATATTAGGTTAACCCTCCTAATCCAATTAGAATAGGGTTTTATTTAATTAATTAATTAAATACTTTTAATTAATTTATATCCTAATCTTTATTAGGATTGAGAGAGAGTACTGATATTATATTAATTCCTAAACTCCTTTAGAATTAAAATAATAATAATAATAATATTAATATTAATAAGACTCCTCTTATTAATTTATATTTAATAATTCTAAAATATTAAATATTAAATAATAAACATTAAGCTATTTAATTTATTCTATCATCATAGATTAAATTAATTATACTTAATGCATTATTACTATCATGCCATTTTCTTCTTAAATAATTCTTCTTCCTTTTATGGTGTGACCCTTTAGGTTCTCCATATTAAACCGGTTGCGAATAAATCAATTAGAACAATTCTAATCTTATTTAAATAAATAAATTAAACTAATAATCTATTTAAATAAATAACATTTATTCTACAATAGGGATAAGCCTCCCTAGCGATCACCGACTTTCCAGATAATATAGATTTCAACATTAATCATAAAAGAACCTGTGAGTTAATAGTTACCGTACAATTCAATCCTTCCACCATACAATGTCCCAATTAAATATAAGACATGGATTTACTGTCAAGTCTTAATTTATTTAATCATATGTATTTCGATTAGAAAATGCACAACTCCAAATAATGCAAATTAGAAACCTCTTTCTAATTTCATTCTACCTTGGCCAAGGATTCCTGGGTTGTCATTTAACGAATCACATAGGACATATCTCCTCTTTTACTAGAGGTGGTAGATTCTTTATTGATCATTCATTATCTCCATATGTAACTCATTACACCCAAGCATACCCTATATATGCCTTAAAAGGCCTTAAGGAATTAGTCAAAGTATAATTTGTTACATACAAGATACTATGATGATCTCAAGTCCAAGGATCACATGTACTACTATCACATTAGGAATTCCTATTGACAGACGAGTAAAACTCCATTAGGTATTCTATAGCGAGTCACGTTTAGTGAACTTATTCTCCAATAAGCACCTACATACTTGCTTTAGTGTCTCCACACAAATGACCATGAGATCAGTCATCCTCATCCAATGAGCAAGCAACATATGTATCAATCTATCCGGATTTACTAATCCCCATTTTAGTAATCCCACAATTGGGAACTATTTTAGTTTTTAAGCTTTCTAAGAATTTAGATCTCATTATCATGATCTCATCATGATTCTAAAAGCATTGCTTAAAACTATGGGTTATTTACATATTATAAAAATAGCACCATGTAGATAATTATATGCCTTAAATGAATATTTTATTAATAAATAAATAAGATTGTTTACAAAGTATGTGCTTTATCATCATACATGATTGGCTTGTATGCACACTACTATCAATCTCCCACTTGCACTAAAGCCAATCGCCATGGTATCTCGTACCCATCTTCTCTAAGTGACGATCAAACTGCTGTTGTGTTACAGCAGTGGTAAATGGATCTGCAATGTTGTCTTGAGAGTCTACACGCTCCAAGGTGACATCTCCTCTTTCAATGATCTCCCTGATCAAGTGAAATCGCCGCAACACGTGTTTAGATTTCTGATGAGACCTGGGTTCCTTAGCCTGTGCAACCGCTCCGGTGTTGTCACAGTATACGGGAACTGCTTCTCCAATGCTAGGAACCACACCAAGTTCAGTTATGAACTTCTTCATCCAAACAGCTTCCTTTGCAGCTTCACTTGCAGCTATATACTCTGCCTCTGTCACTGAATCAGCAACCGTTTGCTGCTTGGAACTCTTCCAACTCACTACACCTCCGTTCAAGGTAAACACATACCCTGAAATAGATTTACTGTCATCTTGGTCTGTTTGAAAACTTGAGTCCGTGAATCCCTCGAGTTTTAATTCAGACCCACCGTAGACAAGAAAAATATCTTTAGTCCTTCTCAAGTACTTTAGGATATTTTTCACTACCTTCCAGTGCTCTTCTCCTGGATTCGACTGGTATCTGCTTGTTACACTAAGTGCGTGAGCAACATCTGGTCTAGTACATATCATACCATACATAATAGATCCTATTGCAGAAGCATAAGGGATCTCACTCATACGGTCTCTCTCCTCAGGTGTCTTTGGGGCCTGTTTCTTGGAGAGATTTATTCCATGGCTCATCGACATGAGACCTCTTTTGGAATCTTCCATGCTAAACCTCTTTAGCATCGTATCAATGTACGTTCCTTGGGATAAGCCGAGCATCCTTTTAGATCTATCTCTATAGATCTTTATCCCCAAAATATAGGATGCTTCACCCAAGTCCTTCATGGAGAAGTTTTTAGATAACCAGATTTTAATGGATTGTAACATAGGAATGTCATTCCCTATCAGTAATATATCATCAACATATAATACAAGGAATGATACTGCGCTCCCACTAACCTTCTTGTATACACATGGTTCATCCTCGTTTTTGATAAAATCAAACTCTTTGATTGTCTCATCAAAACGAATGTTCCATCTACGAGAAGCTTGCTTCAACCCATAAATGGATCGTTGTAGCTTACAGACTTGATTTGTTCCAACTTTTGAAATAAATCCCTCTGGCTGTGTCATATACACATCCTCCTCAAGTTTCCCATTGAGGAAGGCCGTTTTCACGTCCATCTGCCAGATCTCATAGTCGTTGTAAGCTGCAATCGCAAGCAAAATCCGAATGGACTTGAGCATGGCTACTGGTGAGAAGGTTTCATCATAGTCAACTCCTTGTCTTTGTTTGAAACCTTTTGCAACCAGTCGGGCCTTATAGGTCTCTTCCTTTCCGTCTGCTCCAGTCTATTTCTTAAAAACCCATTTACACCCAATAGGTTTAATACCTTTAGGTGGTGAAACCAAAGACCATACTTTGTTTTCATACATGGAGTCCATTTCGAATTTCATGGCTTCAAGCCATTTCCCTGAGTCTTTATTACTCATAGCCTGTTCGTAATTCAATGGATCATCATCATTGATGATGTGTACCTCATCGTCATCCTCTATAACGAATCCATACCTCTCAGGTAGCTTCGGTACTCTTCCAGATTTACGAACAGGGTGTGGTACAGTAGGTTCTTCTACTTGGTTAGGTACTTGACTTTGGTCCGTGGTAACTTGTGGTTCTTGAACTTCTTCAAGATATATCTTGCTCCCACTGACCCCTTCATGGATAAACTCTTTCTCCAAGAAGGTAGCATGTTTCGCAACAAACACCTTTTGATCAGTTGGATGATAGAAATAATACCCTACGGTTTCTTTAGGGTATCCCACAAATCTACACTTATCGAATTTAGTCTGTAGCTTATCATTTTCAAACTTTTTGACATAAGCTGGACAACCCTAAGTCTTAACATGCTTAAGATTTGGTTTCCTCCCTTTCCACATCTCATATGTAGTCTTTGGGGCTGATTTGGTAGGTACCTTGTTAAGTAGGTATGCAGCCATTTCTAGGGCATATCCCCAGAAGGAAATTGGAAGGTCGGTAAAACTCATCATGGATCGAACCATGTCCAACAGTGTTCGATTTCTCCTTTCAGATACTCCATTTAACTGTGGTGTACCTGGAGGAGTCCATTGTGAGATTATACCATTTTCTCTGAGACAATTGAGAAACTCACTGCTTAAGTATTCTCCACCTCGATCTGATTGAAGTATCTTAATACTCTTGTCCGTTTGTTTTTCTACTTCACTTCTGAACTCTTTGAACTTTTCAATTGATTCTGATTTGTATTTCATTAAATACACATATCCAAATCTTGAGTGATCATCAGTGAAAGTAATAAAATAAGAATACCCACCCCGTGCACTTGTTGTCATAGGTCCACAAACGTCTGTGTGAATCAATGCCAACAACTCTGTAACTCTCTCTCCTTTTCCACTAAAAGGAGATTTAGTCATTTTACCCATGAGACAAGATTCACAAGTTGGATATGATTTATAATCAGATAGCTCGAGGAGCCCATCTTTATGCAACTTGGATAATCTTGTTTCATTGATATGACCGAGTCTACAGTGCCACATATAGGTATAATTAATATCATCTCTTTTCCTTTTCTTAATTTGTTCAATTTGAAATATATTTTCTTGTAAGTCAAGTGTATAAAGTCCATTTCGCAAATTTCTAATACCATATAAAACATCGTCTTTATAAATAGAACAACCATTATTCTTTATAATAACGTCAAAACCTTCCATATCCAATACAGAAATTGAAATAATGTTTTTAATAATATTCGAAACATAATAACAACTATTAAGATAAATGGATTTGCCCGAAGGCATTTCTAAACAATAAGTTCCTACAGCTAATGCAGCAACTTTTGCTCCATTTCCCACTCGTAGGATCACCTCATCTTTGTTCAGCTTTCTACTTCTGACCAGTCCCTGCACAGTATTACATATGTGAGAACCACAGCCGGTATCCAATACCCAAGTAGAATTATGACTTTCAGAAAAATTAATTTCAATCATAAACAAACCTTGATTGGAAGCCGAAGCTTCTCCAAGCTTCTTCTCTGCTAGAAACTTCTTGCAGTTCCTCTTTCAATGTCCCGGCTCATTGCAATGAAAGCACATTCCTTTAGCTGGTTCAGGTTTCTTTTGCTCCTTTTCTTTCCCTTTTCCCTTAGCCTTCTTAGATTTCTTCTTTTCAGAAGACACCTTGGGCCTCTTCCTTTTATTGGAAGAATCCACCATCAAGACATAGTTCTTCTTGGATGAGAAGTGACCTTCTGCAGTTTTCAGCATGTTAAGTAGCTCAGGTAAGCTGACATCTAGCTTATTCATGTGAAAATTAACCACAAACTGCGAGAAGGTCTCAGGGAGTGACTGCAAGACCAAGTCTTGACTCAACTCCCCATCCATGGCAAACCCAAGCTGTCCAAGGCGTTCAATCAAATTGATTACCTTCAGAACATTAGTCTCGACGGCAGTGCCCTCGGTCATCCGAGATCGGAAGAGCTCCTTAGATATCTCATAGCTAGCAGTCCTACTCTGTTCACCATACAACTTCTTGAGGTGAAGCAGCATAGCAGGAGCATCCATTTTTTCGTGCTGACGCTGAAGCTCGTTATTCATGGATGCGAGCATGATGCATTGAGCCATAGATGCATCATCTTGCCACTTATTGAAAGTGGCAATCTCTTCCTCAGAGGCTGTTTCTGAAACAGATTCAGGGATAGTGGAATTTAGGACATAAGAAATCTTTTCAGCAGTGAGAACAATTCTCAGATTTCTTAGCCAGTCCTCATAATTCGGGCCGGTAAGCTTATTTGCATCAAGTATGCTTCGTAGTGAGATTAGTGATTTTGACATTTTTAAAATTCTGCATGTGAAAAGACAATATTTTAGCAAACATTCATTTTATTAACTTTGAATACCAAAATAAATTTAGGTCTTTATTTTAAATTGGTGTCTCCCACTATTTTCATCAAACTATATTACCCTCACTCATATAGTTCGGCAACATCTAATTAAAGATTTGCTAGTGAGATTAAGGATCCCATTTCAAATGTATATAACCTTGTGGATAGCACAACAAGCGATATACAAATAAATAGGTAGACAACTGTTGTCAATTACATCACCATGTAACTCCTTTTATTTTGCCTCTTAAATCATAATGGTCATGTGTGTGCACATCCGAACTAAAATGATTTAAGTTTAGTCCAGCCTAGCACTTCCATAAATTCAAAAAAGAAAAATTTTCGTCCTTGTGGATAGCACAACAAGACTAGATCGTTCAATTTTCTTGATAAGCATCAAATGTGAAACATCTTAAATATTCAATACTCGCCTTGTGGATAGCACAACAAACTCATATTAAATATTTAATACTCTATTAAATAATCATGCTAGAAGGCGACGTTCGATATTCCAAATATCATTTGAACGCTTCAGACTTAATATTATTTCTTTGAGGGGTTTGTTATTATTTGTCTCATCTTTTTAAGCGCGCATGCACATATATATATATAAAACACGCGTCATTTTATTAAACATGCGAAGCATGTTTGTATAAAATATAATATATATAATATTTAGCATGCAATATAGAATACTATATTCTACCCGGATTGATTATGGACTTTTATTCTAGTTTGGTTCACTAGAGCCACCAAGTGAACCAAAAGGTCAAACCTAGGAGTGCAAAAATTTAAATTTAAACGTAACTGTTACATTTAAACCCGGGCTCCATACAAACGGGTCTTCACGCGCTCCTTGCTCCTTGGTCTCCAGTTTCTTCAAGATAATTCTAACTATCTCTATTACATTAACTATTTAAAATTAAATAGAAACCTTGATCAGCAGTCAAGGGGAAGTACATAGAAAGGAGATAGAATTTACATCGAGAATAAAACTAGAGAAGACGAGGTACGCAGACCCCATTTTATAAAACTCATTCATTCAAGCATTCAACCAAAATAAAATCCAATCGCATTGGTCATAGTCCATAATCAATCCCTTTTATTACCATACATATCATCATACGTATCAATAAAACTTATTCATCTCATGAAAATAAATTCATTCCATATATGTATTAATATCAGTTAATGGGCAAAAGTTTGCTAAACTTTGTTTTTGGAAAAATAAACTCCTTTATTTCATTCAAAAACAATTCCAAATTAAACTCTTTAATTTTAGCAATTCTGAAATCTCATTTCATATAAAATAAACATCTTTATTTTAAACCTTTATTAATTAAATAAACCATTCATTTAATTAAATAAAACAAAAAAAAATCAGTTCCTGTCCAGTGGCGCAGCTGTGCCAAGAATGTAAACGGAACCGGCGCAGCTGCGCAGCATGAAAACCAGGAACAGCACCCGGCGCAGCTGCGCAGCAATATTGCCTTGTACCGGCGCAGCTTCGCAGAATCTGAAAAATTTTTGTTGCCCAGAACTCGATCCAATCGCATATCATACATGTATGGAATCACATAGACTGATAATTAGCACAAGATTGGCTCTGATACCACTGTTGGGTTTGTACGTAACGCAATCATGCAATCAAATCACATAAATAGGGCGGAAGCGTAAAAACTAGGTTTTCAAAATTTTATACAAACCCATTACCATGATCATTCTTGTGCATCAATTATCAGTGAATGAAGAAGGAGAAAAACATAATTATACCTTTGAAGATCCAAGCTTCCTCAGGTACAAGTTCTACTCCTTTGATTCCTTTGATTCCTCTGTAGTGGCTCCTTCCCTTGATCAATGTCAGCCACCCAAATGTTTGGCTTCTAACGGTGATCCACCAAGGAAGATGAAGAACTCAGTAAGATGGGTTATTGGTTTAACCCTTGTTATCTCTATAGAATATGTGTACTCCCAACTCTTGAAAAATTCACGTACCTTATTTCTGATATAAGACTCTCTTATATAGATATTAGGTTAACCCTCCTAATCCAATTAGAATAGGGTTTTATTTAATTAATTAATTAAATACTTTTAATTAATTTATATCCTAATCTTTATTAGGATTGAGAGAGAGTACTGATATTATATTAATTCCTAAACTCCTTTAGAATTAAAATAATAATAATAATAATAATATTAATAAGACTCCTCTTATTAATTTATATTTAATATTTCTAAAATATTAAATAATAAATATTAAGCTATTTAATTTATTCTATCATCATAGATTAAATTAATTATACTTAATGCATTATTACTATCATGCCATTTTCTTCTTAAATAATTCTTCATCCTTTTATGGTGTGACCCTTTAGGTTCTCCATATTAAACCGGTTGCGAATAAATCAATTAGAACAATTCTAATCTTATTTAAATAAACAAATTAAACTAATAATCTATTTAAATAAATAACATTAATTCTACAATAGGGATAAGCCTCCCTAGCGATCAACGACTTTCCAGATAATATAGATTTCAACATTAATCATAAAAGAACCTGTGAGTTAATAGTTACCGTACAATTCAATCCTTCCACCATACAATGTTCCAATTAAATATAAGACATGGATTTACTGTCAAGTCTTAATTTATTTAATCATATGTATTTCGATTAGAAAATGCACAACTCCAAATAATGCAAATTAGAAACCTCTTTCTAATTTCATTCTACCTTGGTCAAGGATTCCTGGGTTGTCATTTAACGAATCACATAGGACATATCTCCTCTTTTACTAGAGGTGGTAGATTCTTTATTGATCATTCATTATTTCCATATGTAACTCATTACACCCAAGCATACCCTATATATGCCTTAAAAGGCCTTAAGGAATTAGTCAAAGTATAATTTGTTACATACAAGATACTTTGATGATCTCAAGTCCAAGGATCACATGTACTACTATCACATTAGGAATTCCTATTGACAGGCGAGTAAAACTCCATTAGGTATTCCATAGCGAGTCACGTTCAGTGAACTTATTCTCCAATAAGCACCTACATACTTGCTTTAGTGTCTCCACACAAATGACCATGAGATCAGTCATCCTCATCCAATGAGCAAGCAACATATGTACCAATCTATCCGGATTTACTAATCCCCATTTTAGTAATCCCACAATTGGGAACAATTTTAGTTTTTAAGCTTTCTAAGAATTTAGATCTCATTATCATGATCTCATCATGATTCTAAAAGCATTGCTTAAAACTATGGGTTATTTACATATTATAAAAACAGCACCATGTAGATAATTATATGCATTAAATGAATATTTTATTAATAAATAAATAAGATTGTTTACAAACTATGTGCTTTATCATCATACATGATTGGCTTGTATGCACACTACTATCAGTTGTGACATTTTTAGTCCATGTATGCCCTAAATGAATATAAGCTAAGGTGTACATGTGTGTACTAAGTATATAGTATATAGTATTTAATTTCCCCAACTTGCAAAGGCTGAAATATAAGTGTTGTCCCATATTGAGTGTCCCGTTTGCTCTTCAATTCCTCATACACGTGAAAAGCCTAAGCATAGCTTCACTCTTCAATTCTCAAATTCAGCAAACTAGCGTGTAGCTCATGGTGAGCAAGGGACTGGGATTCATAATGAATCCACCAACTACTCACTAACTAATTGTTAACCTTCATATAATTCTACAATCTATTGGTTTGATTTGGGAGATTTTACATTTGTCTGGGTATTGATGTGGCTATAAATATGAACTCTTCTCCTTCATTGTTCATTTGCTGAGATTTCTCAAGTTTTGAGTTGAGAGCTAATATAAATATATATATATATATATATATATATGTGTGTGTGTGTGTGTGTGTGTGTGTGTGATAGCATTTGAGAAAGTTCAGCTGAGCAAGCTTAATTTGAAGTAGCAGAGGTATAAAAATCTTGACTCTTGTACTTAATTGGGTTTTACCAAGTTCTTGGAATTCTCTGTCGAATTTTCCTTTTCTGTTAAAGTCTCAATTCTTGATCATGTAAATTAGATGACAATTGAATGATTGGAATGCTTGTTTAACTATTATATAGTCTTATAAGCATGTTAGAAATGCATTATAGCAGCTTAGAATCGAAATTACTATTATAATTTTGAGTATGGGTCTGTGTACTGCCGAAGCAGAAGACATCTCTATCTCTGGCCGGCCAGCGGCGCAGCTACGCCTGGCCCAGAAACTAGAAATTTTTTTCTGCAGTCTGCTGCAGATTTTGTTAAGAGATAGTAGCTAAGATAGCTTAAGCAAGCATACTAATAGATTTAACATGCCTATATGAGTATATTAACATGACATGCACATGTGTTGCTATGTTTACATGCACGATTGATGAAACAACTTATGGTTTTCAAAATGAATGTTGAGTTTTAAAAAGGGACTTTTGGTATAGAAGTATCACAGTTATATTCTGACTTTTGAGACATGTTAATATGACCTAGGAAGGCATGGAACACATGTTAATTGATGTATATATGTTTTATGATGAAATGTGAACATGCGAACCCCACTATTAAACATTTCTAACGAAAATGTTAGCTACAATGGTGAACCTTGGCACGTAAATGTCATGAATACATTCTGATTTTGCGAGCATGTTTAGATGACTTAGAAATATGTGTCGAACATGTTAACACATGAATCTAGATAGCATGGACGTATTAGACCCTATTAGTGAGATTTACTAGTGGAAGTATACATTTTGCACGTGAGTCTTGACATGTATATTGAGATTTGAATTCTGATATTTGTAAACATGTTTGATAGTACTCGTAGACTCGATCATGTCTCCTACATGTATATATACTGTGATTAAGTGTTGTGATTCAAGTGAAGCATAACGAAGCATGTTTTCAAAACAAAACGGTGTTAGTTGCATGAATGTGATATAATTATTCATGAGTATACCTAATACAAAGTATATGAATACCCCATGTGTTTAAAAGGCGAGCATGTTAGGCTTTCTGACTTTATAGCCTTGAATGGACTTAAGTTTTTACGGGTATTAACTTAGAACCTATATCATGTAAATTGAACGTGAAAAGGTTGAACGAGCATGAAAGTATCCTTTAATATGTATACGTGCTATGTAAGATCACATGTTGATACTTGAAACCAATTTGATGGTTAACTTACAATAATGCTATAAAATGCTAAAAAGAGTATGTTTGCTATTTGTTGTGATCTTATGTGTTAGTAATGATATATGAGAATGATTAACTCAAAGTGTGGACTACATTAGCTATATGTAAATGGATTAGTGGAAGACGGGCATGTGTATATGAAGAATGGTAGTAAGTACGTATGGTTAAAGTATACTTATACGTACATAGTTATTCTAAGAATAAGATAAGAAAGTGAAACGAAGGTTTTAAGAACCAAGTTAGACAACAATGTAACCTTTATTATTACATTGAGAATGTGTGGATACATATAACTGATGAGTGTGATCTCTATGATTAATATAACTGTGTAGGATTACACGAAGTGCAGATATCTATATGTAGTTAAGTCGTAGTTGTTAAACTACGCATCAGGCAAGTCTTTCAGTTCTTATTTGATATATTAATGAATTCAATAACTGTTAGTTGAATTATATTATATTGTGATGATGTGAACTTATATATGAACTGTATATGAAATATGTATGAGATTGAAAGTTGATCTTTGATGATATGTTTGTTATGTGAGAAGTAACATGCTAGTGAATATAAATCGATTATAAATGCATGAACTGAGTATGATGTTATATGCTATGTGATGCATGAAAACTGTTAGAATTGCTGAGCTGTCGAGCTTACTCTTGCAAATAACTATTTTTGCAGGTTAAGGATTTACGATAAGGATTTCGTGCTTCTTGATTGATAAAGATAGATAGTATCACAACGGAGAATACTATTTAGATTATCGTTTGAACCCTGTTTAGGTTCTAGGAGTGTACTTGATATATGATTACGATGTTTAATACTTGTTGTATTGTAAAAGATGTACTAGCTAATACACAGAGGATATCAAGTTGAGTTGTAAACATTTATACAAAAATTTGTGTAAAGCGAATCATAATATAGTATGATTCAATGTTATGTAATCGATTCAAGATTTAGAAATCAATAAAAGACTTTATTCAAGAGAATTGAAAAAGTTTAAGTTATTCCACATTTTAGTAACATCGGATATGATGTATAGACAGGAACGGTATATGACCGGGATTTGAAAATTGTAAAGGTTTAGAGTCTTTATACAAGATCCTAGATATGAATAAAATTTACATTCTAAATTGTAATAAACAAAGTTGTATTCTTTTACTAATTACTAAAAGATGTAATAGTTTTGCAATAGTAGTATCGTGACTGCACCGAATTCGAGGTATTAAAGGGAGCCGAATTTGGGGGCGTCACAGTGCAAGTTTTCATCAGCATAATATTCGATATTCCAGTCAGATTCAGTATTCTACTGAGGTAAGGGATGTTATTTTTCTCGTAAGGGATGTTATTTTCTTGTAAGGGATGTTATTTTTCTCGTAAATGATGTTATTTCTTTCGATATCATTTCATCGAAATATTGGTATGATTTTTATTATAAAATTTTTAACTTTTCATGTCGGAGTTACTATTCACGTATACAGCACTATTCACAAATACAGTACTATTCACAAAAAAATTAAATTTTCTTTTCTTTGTCCAGGTTGTCTGTTATGGTTCCTATCTTTGATTGGATCCATATTTTGAACTTTATTTTTGAATTTTGCTCCACAATTGATTATTATGGAGTATTCTTGAACTTGGATAAACTAATTTACGAATTCCTAATCTTTGTCTTTTATCTCACTGGATTCTTTCTTTAAAATATTTTTCATCATCCTCAGTCCTAAATGGTGATACTTGATGAATATCTTTGGCCTGTAGTGCAAAGATGAATGATTACTTGATGAATATCTTTGGCCTATAGTGCAAAGATGAATGATTACCTGATGAATATCTTTGGCCTGTAGTGCAAAGATGGACAGGTGTTGAGATGAATATGACCACTGGTGATACAAATGAATATCTTTGGCCCGTAGTGCAAAGATGAATATTGATTTGAGATATATATTGATTGATATTACAGGGATAAAATATTGATGATGGACTTTTAAATCATAGAAGGTATTACACATCATTTTTTACTTAACTCTTCTAATGAATTGTTATTTTCGCTACAGTTGTTGATCTAAAACTTGTTGTCCATAATATTTTATCTGATTTGTTGAAGACTAACGATAATTTATTTTTCATTATCTTAGTAATAATATTCTTTACTAGGCTAGTTGAACTCACCCTTTTCTTCTATTGTCCTCTTCAGGAAATGAGAATGTTGCAGGGACTAGTCGGGGAACAAAGTGATGGGCAGAGTTAGAGCAGTTGTAGTCCTCACTATTGTTGTTAAATAGTGTGATAATAATTAATGGGGACTGAATTTGAGTGTTTATATTTCGTATTATATACAATTTGTATTGAAACTCACAGTTGTGTGGTCGTATTTTGCATGACCGTTTGTTATAAAAGATTGTATTTGAATTCTGTATCATGTGTTTGGCGACTCAGAATGGGTTGGGTATTGAACCTATTTTGGGGGCATCACAGTTGGTATCAAAGCTTAGGGATGTGATCTCTGGCGGAGATCTGAGAATAAAACTAGAAGGGGAGAGACGAGTAAATCCTTCGCTAGTGTGTCCTACCTAAGCTTATTTGGTATTTAATTGGTCGGTCAGAACATAGGGTTAATATGTGATATGTTAATTTGTTTAATTAACTCTTGTTATATGGCAGTATTTGAGAATGGCAGCTGAAAATCTAAACAATGGAGTGAATGAGACCGTTGAGACACCTTTAATCACCAACTAGGAGAACGTGCAACAGGAAGGCAATATTCCTCTTGTAAATAACACCACCGATCAAACGATGAACGATGGGATGTTTAGAATTTTTTGCATTTCATGCAAAACCAAACGAGTGAGACTAGTGTTCAAAATACAGGTGGAAATAATGGCAACTCTCGGCTTGTCACTGCCAAGCAGTTCAAAGAATTGGGACCACCAGAGTTTTTGGGAAAGCCAGATCCAATCAAGGCAGAAATGTGGGTTAAGCAAATCACCAAGATATTGGATGTCTTGGGATACACAAAGGAGCAAAAGGTTCCATTCCCCACCTTTATGTTCCGTAGAGAGGCAGATTACTGGTGATAATCCGTAAAGCGTACTCAGCCTGCCGCACTCAAGATGTCTTGGGATGAGTTCCAAAAATTATTTAATGACAAGTACTTTCCAGAAAGTATTCGTCATATGAAGGAGGTAGAGTTCATTAAACTGGAATAGGACAACATGACTGTGTCCCAGTACGAGGCTAAGTTCGCGAAGTTATCCCGGTTTGCATCTCATTTAGTGGATAATAAGGAACGTATGACGCGGATGTTTCTGAGAGGTTTGAAACTCGAAATTCGTCAATACCTCATTTCTTATAAATTTTCTTTATATTCGGATGTCGTGAACAGGGCTCAATTATTAGAATGAGGTAATGAGTCTGTTCAACCAAAGGAGAACAACCAAGGTCATACCGGTGGCAGCAGTCATCGGAGCAATGATAACCAGCGGGGAGGAAAGTATCATGACAGAAGCGGTAACCACTCCGGTGGTAATCGTGGCCATGATAATAAAAGAAGTGAGTCGGGGGGATATTTCAAGAAGAGAAGGTACAACAATGAGAACGTGAAGACGTCGACAGCAGCACCAGCATCAACTGTTTCTAGGGGAGGAGAACGACCACCGGTCATATGCTATCAATGCGAACAAGAGGGACACATCAGTCCAAACTGCACACAGCAATCCAAGGTGTGCTATAACTGTGGGAAAGAAGGTCATATAGCTCGAGTGTGTCCTATAGAGAAACCAAGTTCATCAAGGATAGTGACTCCAAAGGATGTTCCGGACAAGTTAAAATCGGTGGTTCCTGGAAGAGCTTTGGTCGTGACTTCCCAAAATGCGAAGAACCTGAACAAAGTTATCACGAGTAAGCTAATCGTAAACTCTTGCGAAGTCTATACCTTATTAGATACCGGTGCTACCCATTCTTTTATTTCACCTACTTGTGCTCAACGTTTGAACTTGACTCCTGAGAAACTAGACTTTGACTTATCTGTTGAAACTCCGTTAAGAGAAACCTTCGTTACATCTACAGTTTACAAATCTTGTTTGATTCAAATTGGCACTCACAGATTACCTGTTGATCTTATATCTTTGAAAATACTTACATTTGATGTGATTTTAGGAATTGACTGGTTAACCACTTATCATGCCAAAATTAATTATTTTCATAAGTTTGTTAGTTTTCATATTCCTAACCAACCTGTTGTGCGAAATTCAAACAACCAAACCACTAAAATTAATCATTGTCATTTCAAGTCATAAAGCTATTCGTTTATTGAAAAATAGATGTCAAGCTTTCGTAGCCCATGTCACTGATTTAAACTAGAATACGTCAGATTTGAATGATATTTCTATTGTTAATGAGTTTCCTGATGTATTTCCCGAAGAACTTCCTGGTCTACCCCCAGACTGTGAAGTTAAATTCTTTATTGACCTTGAACCCGGTACAAAATTCATTTCTAGAACCCCATATCGAATGGCTCCTATTGAACTTCAGGAGTTAAAGGTCCAACTACAGGAGTTGTTAGACATCGATTTTATTTGTCCTAGTACATCTCCTTGGGGTGCTCCTGTTTTATTCGTAAAGAAGAAAGACGGGAGTATGCGACTTTGTATTGACTATCAAGAGTTGAACCATGTCACCATCAAGAATAGGTATCCGTTACCTCGTATTGATGACCTGTTCAACCAGTTGCAAGGTGAGAAATTCTTCTCAAAGATCGATCTCCGTTCTGGATATCATCAGTTAAAGATTAGAACTGATGACATTCCGAAGACTGCTTTCAGAACTCGATATGGTCATTATAAATTCTTAGTCATGTCTTTTGGATTGACTAATGCTCCTGCTGCTTTCATAGATATGATGAACCGTGTATTCAAGGAATATTTGGATCAGTTCGTGGTTGTCTTTATTGATGACATCCTCATCTATTCCAAAAGCCGTGAAGATCATGAGCACCACTTGAAGCTGGTACTTCAAAGGCTTCATGATAACAAGCTATATGCCAAGTTGAAGAAATGCGAGTTTCGGCTTAAGGAAGTAGCATTCCTTAGGCACGTGGTATCGAAACATGGAGTATCTATTGACTCGGCGAAGATTAAAGCAATACAAAGTTGGGAGCAACCTAAGTCGGTGACCGAAGTACGTAGCTTTCTGGGCTTAGCTGGTTATTATCGGGGATTCGTGGAAGAATTTTCTCGAATCGCTACTCCGTTAACTCAGCTGACTTGGAAAGATATAAAATTCGTATAGAACGAGGAATGCGAGAAGAGCTTCCAAGAGCTCAAGAGGAGACTCATTTTAGCACCTGTTCTGACAATACCATCTGGTTCGGATGGATTTGTCATCTACAGTGATGCTTCGGGCAAAGGGTTAGGATGTGTTCTCATGCAACATGGGAAAGTCATAGCCTATGCCTCGCGACAACTCAAAGAATATGAGAGGAATTATCCTACTCATAATCTAGAGTTGGCAGCAGTCATTTTCGCGTTGAAGATCTGGAGACACTACCTGTATGGAGAGAAAGTGGAGATTTTTACGGATCATAAGAGCCTTAAATATTTCTTCACTTAAAAGGAACTCAACATGCGGCAACGACGTTGGCTTGAGCTGTTGAAAGATTACGACCATACCATCCAATACCATCCTGGAAAAGTGAACATGGTAGCTAACGCGTTGAGTAGAAGATCATATGCGGGAACGAGTACGATGCTGTCAACACAAAGGCTCATTTTGTGTGACTTACAAAGGATGGAGATAGAGATTTTACGGATCATAAGAGCCTTAAATATTTTTTCACTTAAAAGAAACTTAACATGCGGCAACGACATTGGCTTGAGCTGTTGAAAGATTACGACCATACCATCCAATACCATCCTAGAAAAGCGAACGTGGTAGCTGACGCGTTGAGTAGAAGATCACATGCGGGAACGAGTGCGATGCTGTCAACATAAAGGCCCATTTTGTGTGACTTACAAAGGATGGAGATAGAGTTCAAGACTCCGGGGATCCACGTGATGATGTCAAGTATGCGCGTAGAACCAGCTTTGATTGATAAAGTTAAAGCTGCTCAAGCTACAGACCCAGAGCTGATGAAGATGAAGTATAAAGTGCAAGAAGGTGCTATTCCAGAAGCAAGAATCGATGTAGAAGGAATACTTCGAGTCAACTCCAGACTTTGTGTTCCTAACGATTCTGATTTGAAGTATAGAATCATGATGGAGGCACACAACACACCGTTTGCAATCCATTCTGGGAGTACTAAAATGTATCGTGATCTTCGATATACATTTTGGTGGAGCAATATGAAGAGAGAGATCGCGGAGTTTATCTCGAGGTGTTTAACTTTTCAACGTGTCAAGGCGTAGCATCAAGTGCCAAAGGGTCCATTGCAACCACTTGAGATTCCAAAGTGGAAGTGGGAACACATTACCATGGATTTCGTTACGGGTCTTCCCAAAGTTTCTCAAGGCATAGATGTGATTTGGGTTATTGTTGATAGATTAACCAAGTTTGCTCATTTCTTGCCTATACAAGAGACTTATTCACTGGAACGTCTTGCTCGTATGTACGTAAATGAGATTGTGAGATTGCATGGCATGCTAGTATCCATAGTTTCGGATCATGACCCAAGATTCACTTCATAATTTTGGGTCAGTTTGCATAAAGCTATGGGCACAGATTTACAATTCAGTTCGGCATATCATCCTCAAACGAACGGGCAATCGGAAAGGGCCATCCAAACTCTTGAAGATCTATTGAGACTCTGTGTTCTAGACTTCAAAGGGAGCTGGGATAAGTACTTACCATTGGTGGAATTCTCCTACAACAACAGTTATTAGGCAAGTATAGGCATGGCTCCATTCGAGGCATTGTATGGACGAAAGTGTCGTTCTCCAGTATATTGGGATGAGGTGGGGGAAGCAACATTGTTGGGACCGGAGTTAGTACGTATGACTACGGATAAGATCCAAATGATCCGGCAACATATACAAACGGCACAAGATCGACAAAAGAGTTATGCGGACCTTCATCGAAAGGACGTGGAATTTAATGTTGGGAATCATGTATTGTTACGTGTTGCTCCATGGAAAGGAGTTACGAGATTTGGGAAGAGAGGAAAGCTCAACCCATGATTCATTGGTCCATTTGAGATCCTTGACCGAGTAGGAAATGTGGCCTATAGACTCGCATTACCTCCAAGCATATCTCGTGTTCATAACGTTTTTCATATATTCGTACTTCATAAATATGTGAAGGACCCAAACCACATTATTGAGTTAGAACCGGACGAGATAGCCGAAGATTTAACATACGAGGAGGTACCTGTCAAGCTCTTGGATAGGAAGGAACATGTCCTACGCTCAATGGTTATACCACAAGTCAAAGTTTTGTGGAGAAACTATGCTATTGAGGAAATGACCTGGGAGTTAGAATCCGAAATGAAAGCGAGGTATCCTCACCTTTTAGAAATACCAGGTACGCACGTCAATTTCGAGGACGAAATTTCACAAGGAGGGGAGGTTGTAAAACCCCAACTTTTTATGAATAAAATTGAATTTTCTCTATATATTATTTTGAAATAGTAAGGGGCTGATTTGATAAATGTGGTAAGTTATCGGTAATATGTGCAAAGTTTACAAAATAAGCAAGTGGTTATAAAATATTCCTTGTTGTCGGGGAATATTCGTTTGGTCATGGAATATTCTTGTTGTCGGAGAATATTTGTACGACAGCGTAGCCATTTGTGGGCCCCATAACGAAAAACTATTGGATGAAGAAAACGACAAGAATAAGTTTTCTAAAAATAATGGCATAACGGTTATCATTAAACTGTTGAAATACCCGGTGGTTAAAGTAAAGTAATACGTGTTGTTGCACAGTAGCACATGGTATTGAACATTATTTTATATTATTGTTGATTCAATAATTGTCACTTCATAGTATTTTACATTATCAAATCAATAATTCATATTATTTGAATAATATTATTAGACAGCATTATTGGCAATATCTAGGAAGTTCTGTCTATGAAAGGGGTTAGTTAATCTAATTGTGCGCTAGTAAGGAGAAATCCTTATCGGAAAGCCATCTCTTTTCTAGCAACGACCTGGTTGTCATTATTGTGATTCTGTAATATTATTTGTGAATAATAATTAATTATTGATAAAAATGATAAGGAAATATTTATTCAACGTGGATATAAATGGAGGGATTTTTAGCAAAAGAGACAATTGTTGAAAATTGATATTTTATCATTTTTGATAAAATAATTCATTTAAATATATTATTATAATATTACATTATAAGTGTATAATGTGATAATATAATAATATAATTTTATAATTTAAATGATAATATTTTTACAATAAAGTCACGATATATGAATAAAATGAGGAGGAAGAGAGCAAATTCGATCCGAATTGATTTTTATTGCGATAAATGTTTAAAACATGTGAGGGCCCCACTGTCTTTTTGGTTGCTAAATGCTAATTTTTTTTTGCTGGGAGTGAGTTTTCTAAGTTTGTATCCGTAGGATTTCATTTTTTCAACTTTGGTGTGCTAAGCATTTTCCTATAAATATAGTGCTTAGTTAAAAATGAAAATCACACCAGAATCAGAAAATTCTTTCTCTATAGTATCAAGCATATTTCTTGTGAGTGTTTAGATATTTTGAGTGTTGATAATAGTGATAGTAGTGTGCATACAAGCCAATCATGTATGATGATAAAGCACATACTTTGTAAACAATCTTATTTATTTATTAATAAAATATTCATTTAAGGCATATAATTATCTACATGGTGCTGTTTTTATAATATGTAAATAACCCATAGTTTTAAGCAATGCTTTTAGAATCATGATGAGATCATGATAATGAGATCTAAATTCTTAGAAAGCTTAAAAACTAAAATAGTTCCCAATTGTGGGATTACTAAAATGGGGATTAGTAAATCCGGATAGATTGGTACATATGTTGCTTGCTCATTGGATGAGGATGACTGATCTCATGGTCATTTGTGTGGAGACACTAAAGCAAGTATGTAGGTGCTTATTGGAGAATAAGTTCACTGAACGTGACTCGCTATGGAATACCTAATGGAGTTTTACTCGCCTGTCAATAGGAATTCCTAATGTAATAGTAGTACATGTGATCCTTGGACTTGAGATCATCATAGTATCTTGTATGTAACAAATTATACTTTGACTAATTCCTTAAGGCCTTTTAAGGCATATATAGGATATGCTTGGGTATAATGAGTTACATATGGAGATAATGAATGATCAATAAAAATCTACCACCTCTAGTAAAAGAGGAGATATGTCCTATGTGATTCGTTAAATGACAACCCAGGAATTCTTGGCCAAGGTAGAATGAAATTAGAAAGAGGTTTCTAATTTGCATTATTTGGAGTTGTGCATTTTCTAATCGAAATACATATGATTAAATAAATTAAGACTTGACAGTAAATCCATGTCTTATATTTAATTGGGACATTGTATGATGCAAGGATTGAATTGTACGGTAACTATTAACTCACAGGTTCTTTTATGATTAATGTTGAAATCTATATAATCTGGAAAGTCGTTGATCGCTAGGGAGGCTTATCCCTATTGTAGAATAAATATTATTTATTTAAATAGATTATTAGTTTAATTTGTTTATTTAAATAAGAGTAGAATTGTTCTAATTGATTTATTCGCAACCGGTTTAATATGGAGAACCTAAAGGGTCACACCATAAAAGGAAGAAGAATTATTTAAGAAGAAAATGGCATGATAGTAATAATGCATTAAGTATAATTAATTTAATCTATGATGATAGAATAAATTAAATAGCTTAACGTTTATTATTTAATATTTTAGAAATATTAAATAGAAATTAATAAGAGGGGTCTTATTAATATTATTATTATTATTATTATTTTAATTCTAAAGGAGTTTAGGAATTAATATAATATCAGTACTCTCTCTCAATCCTAATAAAGATTAGGATATAAATTAATTAAAAGTATTTAATTAATTAATTAAATAAAACCCTATTCTAATTGGATTAGGAGGGTTAACCTAATATCTATATAAGAGAGTCTTATATCAGAAATAAGGTACATGAATTTTTCAAGAGTTGGGAGTACACATATTCTATAGAGATAGAAACAAGGGTTAGCCAATAACCCATCTTACTGAGTTCTTCATCTTCCTTGGTGGATCACCGTTAGAGGCCAAACTTTTGGGTGGCTGACATTGATCAAGTGAAGGAGCCACTACAGAGGAATCAAAAGAGTAGAACTTGTACCTGAGGAAGCTTGGATCTTCAAAGGTATAATTCTGTTTTTCTCCTTCTTCATTCACTGATAATTGATGCACAAGAATGATCATGGTAATGGGTTTGTATAAAATTTTGAAAACCTAGTTTTTACGCTTCCGCCCTATTTATGTGATTTGATTACATGATTGCGTTACGTACAAACCCAACAGTGGTATCAAAGCCAATCTTGTGCTAATTATCAGTCTATGTGATTCCATACATGTATGATATGCCATTGGATCGAGTTCTGGGCTAACAAAAATTTTTCAGATTCTGCGAAGCTGCGCAGCTGCGCCGGTACAAGGCAATATTGCTGCGCAGCTGCGCCGGGTGCTGTTCCTGGTTTTCATGCTGCGCAGCTGCGCCGGTTCCCTTTACATTCTTGGCACAGCTGCGCCACTGGACAGGAACTGAATTTTTTTTTTGTTTTATTTAATTAAATGAATGGTTTATTTAATTAATAAAGGTTTAAAATAAAGATGT
The DNA here is from genome assembly GCA_020205555.1 of Panax stipuleanatus. Taxonomy (NCBI): domain Eukaryota; kingdom Viridiplantae; phylum Streptophyta; class Magnoliopsida; order Apiales; family Araliaceae; genus Panax; species Panax stipuleanatus. The sequence goes on from CM035125.1 coordinate 43,062,533, forward strand.
TTATTTTATATGAAATGAGATTTCAGAATTGCTAAAATTAAATAGTTTAATTTGAAATTATTTTTGAATGAAATAAAGGAGTTTATTTTTCCAAAAACAAAGTTTAGCAAACTTTTGCCCATTAACTGATATTAATACATATATGGAATGAATTTATTTTCATGAGATGAATAAGTTTTATTGATACGTATGATGATATGTATGGTAATAAAAGGGATTGATTATGGACTATGACCAATGTGATTGGATTTTATTTTGGTTGAATGCTTGAATGAATGGGTTTTATAAAATGGGGTCTGCGTACCTCGTCTTCTCTAGTTTTATTCTCGATGTAAATTCTATCTCCTTTCTATGTACTTCCCCTTGACTGCTGATCAAGGTTTCTATTTAATTTTAAATAGTTAATGTAATAGAGATAGTTAGAATTATCTTGAAGAAACTGGAGACCAAGGAGCAAGGAGCGCGTGAAGACCCGTTTGTATGGAGCCCGGGTTTAAATGTAACAGTTACGTTTAAATTTAAATTTTTGCACTCCTAGGTTTGACCTTTTGGTTCACTTGGTGGCTCTAGTGAACCAAACTAGAATAAAAGTCCATAATCAATCCGGGTAGAATATAGTATTCTATATTGCATGCTAAATATTATATATATTATATTTTATACAAACATGCTTCGCATGTTTAATAAAATGACGCGTATTTTATATATATATGTGCATGCGCGCTTAAAAAGATGAGACAAATAATAACAAACCCCTCAAAGAAATAATATTAAGTCTGAAGCGTTCAAATGATTTTTGGAATATCGAACGTCGCCTTCTAGCATGATTAGTTAATAGAGTATTAAATATTTAATATGAGTTTTTTGTGCTATCCACAAGGCGAGTATTGAATATTTAAGATGTTAATTAATCACATTTGATGCTTATCAAGAAAATTGAACGATCTAGTCTTGTTGTGCTATCCACAAGGACAAAAATTTTTCTTTTTTGAATTTATGGAAGTGCTAGGCTGGACTTAACTTATATCATTTTAGTTCGGATGTGCACACACATGACCATTATGATTTAAGAGGCAAAATAAAAGGAGTTACATGGTGATGTAATTGACAACAGTTGTCTACCTATTTATTTGTATATCGCTTGTTGTGCTATCCACAAGGTTATATACATTTGAAATGGGATCCTTAATCTCACTAGCAAATCTTTAATTAGATGTTGCCGAACTATATGAGTGAGGGTAATATAGTTTGATGAAAATAGTGGGAGATACCAATTTAAAATAAAGACCTAAATTTATTTTGGTATGCAAAGTTAATAAAATGAATGTTTGCTAAAATGTTATCTTTTCACATGCAGAATTTTAAAAATGTCAAAATCACTAATCTCACTACGAAGCATACTTGATGCAAATAAGCTTACCGGCCCGAATTATGAGGACTGGCTAAGAAATCTGAGAATTGTTCTCACTGCTGAAAATATTTCTTATGTCCTAAATTCCACTATCCCTGAATCTGTTTCAGAAACAGCCTCTGAGGAAGAGATTGCCACTTTCAATAAGTGGCAAGATGATGCATCTGTGGCTCAATGCATCATGCTCGCATCCATGAATAACGAGCTTTAGCGTCAGCACGAAAAAATGGATGCTCCTGCTATGCTGCTTCACCTCAAGGAGTTGTATGATGAACAGAGTAGGACTACTAGATATGAGATATCTAAGGAGCTCTTTCGATCTCGGATGACCGAGGGCACTGCCGTCGAGACTCATGTTATGAAGGTAATCAATTTGATTGAACGCCTTGGACAGCTTGGGTTCGTCATGGATGGGGAGTTGAGTCAAGACTTGGTCTTGCAGTCACTCCCTGAGACCTTCTCGCAGTTTGTGGTTAATTTTCACATGAATAAGCTAGATGTCAGCTTAACTGAGCTGCTTAACATGCTGAAAACTGCAGAAGGTCACTTCTCATCCAAGAAGAACCATGTCTTGATGGTGGATTCTTCCAATAAAAGGAAGAGGCCCAAGGTGTCTTCTGAAAAGAAGAAATCTAAGAAGGCTAAGGGAAAAGGGAAAGAAAAGGAGCAAAAGAAACCTGAACCAGCTAAAGGAATGTGCTTTCATTGCAATGAGTCGGGACATTGGAAGAGGAACTGCAAGAAGTTTCTAGCAGAGAAGAAGCTTGGAGAAGCTTCGGCTTCCAATCATGGTTTGTTTATGATTGAAATTAATTTTTCTGAAAGTCATAATTCTACTTGGGTATTGGATACCGGCTGTGGTTCTCACATATGTAATACTGTGCAGGGACTGGTCAGAAGTAGAAAGCTGAACAAAGATGAGGTGATCCTACGAGTGGGAAATGGAGCAAAAGTTGCTGCATTAGCTGTAGGAACTTATTGTTTAGAAATGCCTTCGGGCAAATCCATTTATCTTAATAGTTGTTATTATGTTTCAAATATTATTAAAAACATTATTTCAATTTCTGTATTGGATATGGAAGGTTTTGACGTTATTATAAAGAATAATGGTTGTTCTATTTATAAAGACGATGTTTTATATGGTATTAGAAATTTGCGAAATGGACTTTATACACTTGACTTACAAGAAAATATATTTCAAATTGAACAAATTAAGAAAAGGAAAAGAGATGATATTAATTATACCTATATGTGGCACTGTAGACTCGGTCATATCAATGAAACAAGATTATCCAAGTTGCATAAAGATGGGCTCCTCGAGCTATCTGATTATAAATCATATCCAACTTGTGAATCTTGTCTCATGGGTAAAATGACTAAATCTCCTTTTAGTGGAAAAGGAGATAGAGTTACAGAGTTGTTGGCATTGATTCACATAGACGTTTGTGGACCTATGATAACAAGTGCACGGGGTGGGTATTCTTATTTTATTACTTTCACTGATGATCACTCAAGATTTGGATATGTGTATTTAATGAAATACAAATCAGAATCATTTGAAAAGTTCAAAGAGTTCAGAAGTGAAGTAGAGAAACAAACGGGCAAGAGTATTAAGATACTTCGATCAGATCGAGGTGGAGAATACTTAAGCAGTGAGTTTCTCAATTGTCTCAGAGAAAATGGTATAATCTCACAATGGACTCCTCCAGGTACACCACAGTTAAATGGAGTATCTCAAAGGAGAAATCGAACACTATTGGACATGGTTCGATCCATGATGAGTTTTACCGACCTTCCAATTTCCTTATGGGGATATGCCCTAGAAACGGCTGCATACCTACTTAACAAGGTACCTACCAAATCAGCCCCAAAGACTCCATATGAGATGTGGAAAGGGAGGAAACCAAATCTTAAGCATGTTAAGACTTAGGGTTGTCCAGCTTATGTCAAAAAGTTTGAAAATGGTAAGCTACAAACTAAATCCGATAAGTGTAGATTTGTGGGATACCCTAAAGAAACCGTAGGGTATTATTTCTATCATCCAACTGATTCAAAAGGTGTTTGTTGCGAAACATGCTACCTTCTTGGAGAAAGAGTTTATCCATGAAGGGGTCAGTGGGAGCAAGATATATCTTGAAGAAGTTCAAGAACCACAAGTTAGCACGGACCAAAGTCAGGTACCTAACCAAGTAGAAGAACCTACTGTACCACACCCTGTTCGTAAATCTGGAAGAGTACCGAAGATACCTGAGAGGTATGGATTCGTTATAGAGGATAACGATGAGGTACACATCATGAATGATGATGATCCATTGAATTACGAACAGGCTATGAGTAATAAAGACTCAGGGAAATGGCTTGAAGCCATGAAATCTGAAATGGACTCCGTGTATGAAAACAAAGTATGGTCTTTGGTTTCACCACCTGAAGGTATTAAACCTACTGGGTGTAAATGGGTTTTTAAGAAAAAGACTGGAGCAGACGGAAAGGTAGAGACCTATAAGGCCCGACTGGTTGCAAAAGGTTTCAAACAAAGACAAGGAGTTGACTATGATGAAACCTTCTCACCAGTAGCCATGCTCAAGTCCATTCGGATTTTGCTTGCGATTGCAGCTTACAACGACTTTGAGATCTGGCAGATGGACGTGAAAACGGCCTTCCTCAATGGGAAACTTGAGGAGTAGTGTGCATACAAGCCAATCATGTATGATGATAAAGCACATACTTTGTAAACAATCTTATTTATTTATTAATAAAATATTCATTTAAGGCATATAATTATCTACATGATGCTGTTTTTATAATATGTAAATAACCCATAGTTTTAAGCAATGCTTTTAGAATCATGATGAGATCATGATAATGAGATCTAAATTCTTAGAAAGCTTAAAAACTAAAATAGTTCCCAATTGTGGGATTACTAAAATGGGGATTAGTAAATCCGGATAGATTGGTACATATGTTGCTTGCTCATTGGATGTGGATGACTGATCTCATGGTCATTTGTGTGGAGACACTAAAGCAAGTATGTAGGTGCTTATTGGAGAATAAGTTTACTGAACGTGACTCGCTATGGAATACCTAATGGAGTTTTAATCGCCTGTCAATAGGAATTCCTAATGTGATAGTAGTACATGTGATCCTTGGACTTGAGATCATCATAGTATCTTGTATGTAACAAATTATACTTTGACTAATTCCTTAAGGCCTTTTAAGGCATATATAGGGTATGCTTGGGTATAATGAGTTACATATGGAGATAATGAATGATCAATAAAAAATCTACTACCTCTAGTAAAAGAGGAGATATATCCTATGTGATTCGTTAAATGACAACCCAAGAATCCTTGGCCAAGGTAGAATGAAATTAGAAAGAGGTTTCTAATTTGCATTATTTGGAGTTGCGCATTTTCTAATCGAAATACATATGATTAAATAAATTAAGACTTGACAGTAAATCCATGTCTTATATTTAATTGGGACATTGTATGGTGGAAGGATTGAATTGTACGGTAACTATTAACTCACAGGTTCTTTTATGATTAATGTTGAAATCTATATTATCTGGAAAGTCGTTGATCGCTAGGGAGGCTTATCCCTATTGTAGAATAAATGTTATTTATTTAAATAGATTATTAGTTTAATTTGTTTATTTAAATAAGATTAGAATTATTCTAATTGATTTATTCGCAACCGGTTTAATATGGAGAACCTAAAGGGTCACACCATAAAAGGAAGAAGAATTATTTAAGAAGAAAATGGCATGATAGTAATAATGCATTAAGTATAATTAATTTAATCTATGATGATAGAATAAATTAAATAGCTTAATGTTTATTATTTAATATTTTAAAAATATTAAATATAAATTAATAAGAGGAGTCTTATTAATATTATTATTATTATTATTATTTTAATTCTAATGGAGTTTAGAAATTAATATAATATCAGTACTCTCTCTCAATCCTAATAAAGATTAGGATATAAATTAATTAAAAGTATTTAATTAATTAATTAAATAAAATCCTATTCTATTTGGATTAGGAGGGTTAACCTAATATCTATATAAGAGAGTCTTATATCAGAAATAAGGTACGTGAATTTTTCAAGAGTTGGGAGTACACATATTCTATAGAGATAGAAACAAGGGTTAAGCCAATAACCCATCTTACTGAGTTCTTCATCTTCCTTGGTGGATCACCGTTAGAGGCCAAACATTTGGGTGGCTGACATTGATCAAGGGAATGAGCCACTACAGAGGAATCAAAGAAATCAAAGGAGTAGAACTTGTACCTGAGGAAGCTTGGATCTTCAAAGGTATAATTCTATTTTTCTCCTTCTTCATTCACTGATAATTGATGCACAAGAATGATCATGGTAATGGGTTTGTATAAATTTTTGAAAACCTAGTTTTTACGCTTTTGCCCTATTTATGTGATTTGATTGCATGATTGCGTTACGTACAAACCCAACAAATAGTGCAAGTTTTCGTCAGCATAATATCCGATATTCCAGTCAGATTCAGTATTCTACTGAGGTAAGGGATGTTATTTTTCTCGTAAGGGATGTTATTTTCTTGTAAGGGATGTTATTTTTCTCGTAAATGATGTTATTTCTTTCGATATCAGTTCACCGAAATATTGGTATGATTTTTATTATAAAATTTTTACCTTTTCATGTCGGGGTTACTATTCACGTATACGACACTATTCACGAATACAATACTATTCACAGAAAAATTAAATTTTCTTTTCTTTGTCCAAGTTGTCTGTTATAGTTCTTATCTTTGATTGGATCCATGTTTTGAACTTCATTCTTGAATTTTGCTCCACAATTGATTATTATGGAGTATTCTTGAAATTGGATAAACTAATTTACGAATTCTTAATCTTTGTCCTTTATCTCACTAGATTCGTTCTTTAAAATATTTTTCATCATCCTCAGTCCTAAATGGTGAGACTTGATGATTATCTTTGGCCTGTAGTGCAAAGATGAATGATTACCTGATGGATATCTTTGGCCTGTAGTGCAAAGATGGACAGCTGTTGAGATGAACATGACCACTGGTGATACAAATGAATATCTTTGGCCCGTAGTGCAAAGATGAATATTGATTTGAGATATATATTGATTGATGTTACAGGGATAAAATATTGATGATGGACTTTTAAATCATATAAGATAATAGACATCATTTTCTACTTAACTCTTCTAATGAATTATTATTTTCACTGCAGTTGTTGATCTAAAACTTGTTGTCTATAATATTTTATCTGATTTATTGAAGACTAACGATAATTTATTCTTCATTATCTTAGTCATAATATTCTTTACTAGGCTAGTTGAGCTCACCCTTTTCTTCTATTGTCCTCTTCAGGAAATGAGAATGTTGCAGAGACTAGTCAGGGAACAGAGTGATGGGCAGAGTTAGAGCAGTTGTAGTCCTCACTATTGTTGTTAAATAGTGTGATAATAATTAATAGGGACTGAATTTGAGTGTTTATATTTCGTATTATATACGATTTGTATTGAAACTCACAGTTGTGTGGTCGTATTTTGCATGACCGTTTGTTATAAAAGATTGTATTTGGATTTTGTACCATATTTTTGGCGACTCAGAATGGGTTGGGTATTGAATCTATTTTGGGGGCATCACACCGGGGCTGACCTGTACCTCCCGGGTTGAGACCGGGGCTGACCAGTACCTACCGGGTTAAGACCGGGGCTGACCTGTACCTCCCGGGTTGAGACCGGGGCTGACCTATACTTCCCGGGTTGAGACTGGGACTGACCTGTACCTCCCGGGTTGAGACCGGGACTGACCTGTCCCTCCCGGGTTGATACCGAGACTGACCTATACCTCCCGAGTTGAGATCGGGGCTGACCTGTACCACCCGGGTTGAGATCAGGGCTGATCTGTACTTCCTGGGTTGAGTCTAGGGCTGACCTGTACTTTCCGGGTTGAGACCGGGACTGACATATACTTCCCGGGTTGAGACCGGGGCTGACCTATACTTCCCAGGTTGAAACCGGGGCTCACTTGTACCTCCCGGGTTGAGACCGGGGTTGACATGTACTTCCTGGGTTGAGACCGGGGCTGACCTGAACTTCCCGGGTTGAGACTGGGGCTGACCTGTTCCTCCCAGGTTGAGACCGAGGCTGACCTGTACCTCCTAGGTTGAGACTGGGGCTGACTTGTACCTCCCGGGTTGAGATCGGGGCTGACCTGTACCTCTCGGGTTGAGACCGGGGCTGAGTTGTACTTCTCGGGTCTAGATCGGGGCTGACCTGTACTTCTCAGTTTGATACCGGGGCTGACCTGTACCTCTCGGGTTGAGATCAGGGTTGATTTGAGGGCCCGGTATTGAGATCGAGGTTGATTAGAGGGCCCGATATTGAGACCGGGGTTGATTTGAGGTCCCGATATTGAGACCAAGGTTGATTTGAGGGACCGGTATTGAGACCAGGGTTGACTTGAGGGCCCGATATTGAGATCGGGGTTGATTTGACGGCCCGATATTGAGACCGAGGTTGATTTGGCGGCCCGGTATTGAAACCGGGGTTGAATTTGATGGCCCGGTATTGAGATCGGAGTTGAATTGATGGCCCGGTATTGAGACCGGGGTTGAATTAAAAAGACAGTTTTACCCTTCTATAGTGTTAGTAACAGGGACACGAAATTTCGAGTGTCTACACTAATTATAAAGCTTAATGATATCCAAGGTATAATGTCAAAGGATAATTTAAGAGTTTAAGGAATAATGTTGTAAACGAAGATATATCAATAGTTCCAACACTGTCCTTTGAATTGTAAACAGAAGGTCAATTATAGACCGAAGCATTATCAAAAAGGATTCAAAGGTTTCAACATTTTCCAAAAGATAAAGTTTAGTACTGAGCAGTCACTAAGGACTAAGAACTCTTGCTAGAATTACCAGTGTTTAACTGACAATCCGATATAAACAAGTACAACAGGTGATCAGCCGAAAGTACCCTACATTATGCATAATATTCACATGTTATTTGTGTGCACGTCGGTCTCCCGACGGATATATTGTTTCCCCTTCAATGAGGGTTGTTCATCTCAGTCAATTTATAAGATTCCTCACCAAGCAATTGGTTTGGATTGCTTTCAAATTCATGACATAGGTCTAGCCGAATCAAATGGCGTAGACAACTTTTACGATGTATATGAGAACAATTTATAAGTTCAATACTTGCAACATAGTTTGAAGAATATAAACAGGCTTTAAATCAAGCTATGAAGTATTAATTCGTAAGACAGGAATCATACTATCAATTGTTTACTCATACGATTAATAATAGTACAAGCTTAAGTACTGCTTAATAAGGAGTACGGTTTGAATACTTGCATTCAATATAAAATCAAAAGAAGTTAGGAAACTTTCATAATCATAGATTCCTTGCATAAAGTAAATGCATAGGTTAGGATACTTGCTCAATAAAAAAGTAGGGTTAAGAACATGATTGAGTCGTTGATTATTTTCGACCTCGACTTCTTATCCCTTGATTAACCTATTGTTATCGTAACGATTAATCTCTATCAACACATAAACATATAAACCTAAATCGGTCTAATCACACTAGCCTTAGGTATCTAAGACTTCTCAAAAAAATTATATATTGTTTCTCTAATCGTTATCTCTATCACTATATCATTAATATAATACTTCATTATTATCTGAGTAATTCCCTTAATCTTAATTAGGGATATTCATATTAATGTCTCATTGGTTCACAATTAAATAATCTTTGAAAGTATTTAATTGTTTAGTAATTATTATTCACCATTAAAATGTTTATTAATGTTACTTTAATTGTTCATACTTATACAATTAGAAATAGTCTTCACTATTACCAATTGGTTTAAGTCTTATTGTTTTATAATTAAGTATTACCTTAATTGTTTATTCGTTTCACAATTAAAATCTTGTTTAATTTTAATTGTTTATATTTTAAGAATATAAGATTAATTATCACTTATTGAATAACAATTAAAATTATTTTAATTGTTTAATATTCTTTAAGTCAAATAAGTCTTAAACTTTTAAATTTCAAATTGTATTTAATTAACTCACAATTAAATTACTTTAATTGTTTAATTATCTTTGATTAATAAAATCTATTAATATTAATCAAATTAAGTATTATTATTATTTAATTAATTATTATTTTATTTTATTTCATTTTAGAAAAAATAAGTTTTCTAATCCGGGCTGACCCGACCCGACCCACCTTGACCCAACCCGGTTTGACCCGGATCCGGGTCAATTGTGAACAAAGACTGGCGCTGCAGTGCCAGGTTTAGTACTGCAGCTGGCGCGACAGCGTCGGCTCCTGCAGAACCCAAACCCGGTCTTGACACTGCGGCGCTGGGATTTGCAATGAGGACGGCGCTGCAGCGCTGGTCCAAAAATTTTGAAAAGATGCTGGCAATGCAGCGCCAGCCAAAGCTCTCTGGGCAGCGAGGCAGCGTCTGCCCGGCAGAATGCTTGGCCAAGTGATTTCTCAAATGTTCATTAACCCCTTTTGGTTCAAACTTACATAACTTAGTCATTTTACATCCAAATGAGTTGAAACCACTTTCAATATCTCATAAACTTGTATATCTACAATATATGATATCTTGCACAATTTTTAAAAATGTTTATTTAATTAAATTTAGTGCTTTTCCAAGCTAGGGTTTGCATAATGATATATTTTACGAAAAGTTCCGCTATGGGTTCGTTTTATGTTCGATTATCATGATTCCACTTGGGTTATGTCCTTATTTCATAGAGGTTCAACATAACATTATTGGATCATATGTAAAGCTTATACATTTGAAGACTCTTAACAACATATCTCATGTTTACAAGTGTTATAACTAGGTTTCAAGCTAAACATGCATTTCTACTATACTAACTTAACTTGACAAGCATAAAAGAAGTAAGTTAATGATGTTCCTACCTCTTGATGGCTTTATTCCTCTTATCTAGAAATCTTGAGTAGGCCTCCACTTTGTTTCCTTGGACCACCAACTAACAAGAACTCCTCTAAGTTTTCTCCTTTTTCTCTCAACTCTCTCTAGCTTTCTATATTTCTACACTTAGCAAATGAAAAGGCAAACTCTCAACACCAATACAAGGCCTCTATTTATAAACAAGCTATTATCCTCTTATGGTCATTACACAAAGGGCAAAGAAGGGAGTTAGTAACTAACTCCACCAATTACTACTATTCATGTACCCTTAGCCATTGGGCTAATCATCATTGCCATCACATGGGCTAGCTTGTGAGGCTTGTGAGCTTATACAAGCTTAAAAATTAGTATTTTGAAGGTCATGGAAGGGGTCTATATTACATTTTTAATTCTCACCTTGTACATAATGCTAGTATACAAGGTTCTTATACACACATATACATATAAATACCTCTATTATACACCCATATACATATATACCTATATATATATATATATATATATGTATACATATATCCATCATCATATATAGTCATTGGGCCATTCCAAGCTAAGTCAAATTGGGCTAGGCACATTACTAATGCACATGGACCCTAATATTAATCTAGCACATATAGTAATTGGGCCACATCTCCTAACTCTTATAAACATGTCACATTAATGTTGTTGGGCTTGGATAAAACCTAAGTCCAATACATTATTAAATCATGTCCCAACTAGTCCAATTAGGAAATTAATTATGCCACACAAGGCTTAACACTTAAGCTTAATTAAGCTTATCATTATCATCAACATACTTGTTAATCATTCATACTTGATTTAATTATTAATCACATAACATATATATATATATGCACACAAATAATTATAATAACCTTTGTTTTAAATTCTAAAATTATTTATAAAATTCTCAGTTATTACACTGCCCCTTCGGGCTAATCAGGGAAGGTGTCCCATCCTTGCTCGTTGATTTAGTGACCCATCTCACCATTAAATTCATCAGGCCAAAGGCCTAGTTCAGGGGTGAGTGCCTTGTTTGCTAAAAAATTAAATTTATCTGTGGCCAAGGCACTGATGAATTTCTTGCGGTTAAACTGTCGTGTGGGGGTGGACGGACACTCACCCTTTTGTCATTTCGGTGATCTCGGTGGCATGGTGTCTCAACCAAAATCAATTCTCAAATGAAGGGTGTCCACTGAAGTTCAATTGTCGACTAGTGCTTACCCCTTGTGTGAAATCTTGTTGAGGCCTTTTTTCAAACACCTGGTGTGCGTTGTCGATGTTGCTTGATAATGGTTACTTCCAAACTCCAGTTCTTCACCCAAATTGTACTTATAAAGCAAACTCAAGCATAATATTACCAATTTCAAAAATCTCCCACCCAAAACCAGTACCCAACATTCAATTACTCCAAAATTTCAATTTCCCAACTTGATTATCCAATTTAACCAAATAACTCAATCTATTACACAAAATCAATCAGAGTGTACTGTTTATGTATGCTTACCAGTTGAATTTGTACATTGCTACAAGTTTGGATTGATTTTCAAAATTGCAAAGATTCACTTCAGGCCCCTTGTTTGCTTGGATTTGACCCAGAAGAAAAATGAAGATTGGGAACCTTTGTTGTGTGTACTTTTGCTTGATTAGGTGGTAAATCATCACAATCCGAAGTGGATATGGGTTGAGAGGACAAATTTATTGATGAGAGTCTTTGAATGAGTGTTTTTCTGAAGGTTAGGGTTCAGAGTTCTGTTTTGGAATGGATAGTGCCGACTGCAGCTTGGTGTTTTAAAAAAACTGAATTCCCGTACCCCCACTAGGGTGGGCTATTTTTGACTGTGGATGCCCATCAGGGCGGAAATGAGCAGAGGACTCGGCGTCGGGGCAGACGGGGTATCACCAGTTGAAGGTTAGAGCGGAGGATGTACCTAAGATGGCATTCAGAACACGTTATGGCCATTACGAGTTCCTGGTAATGTCGTTTGGGTTAATGAATGTGCCGCTGCATTCATGGACATGATGAACCGAGTGTTCAAGTAGTATTTGGACAAGTTCGTCATGGTGTTCATTAATGATATTCTAGTCTATTCAAAGACGACAGAAGATCACGCTGAACATTTAAGATTAGTGTTGGAAGCACTACGGAAGGAGAAGTTGTATGCGAAATTCACTAAGTGTGAATTTTGGTTAGAGAGAGTGCAGTTTCTAAGTCACGTCATTGACAAGGATGGGATTTCAGTAGATCCAGCAAAGGTGGAATTAGTTATTAACTGGGAACAACCGAGAACCCCGACTGAGGTGCGGAATTTCCTAGGGTTAGCGAGTTATTATCGGAGGTTCATTCAGGACTTCTCGAAGATAGCTATGTCATTGACAAATTTGACACGGAAGACCGTGAAGTACATATGGACAAAGAAATGTGAAGATAACTTTCAGGAGCTGAAGAAGAGGTTAAGTCAAGCACCGGTATTGTCCTTACCGGATGAGACGAGGAACTTCGTAGTTTATAGCGATGCTTCACATAAAGGACTGGGTTGCGTGCTCATGCAGCATGGCAAAGTCATTGCGTATACATCTAGGTAGTTGAAGGAGTATGAGAAAGGTTATCCTACTCATGACCTTAAACTTGCAGTAGTGGTTTTTACCTTAAAATTTTGGAGGCATTACCTGTACGGGGAGAAATGTGAGATATACACAGATCATAAAAGTATGAAATATATCTTCACACAAAAGGAGTTGAATATGAGGCAGAGAAGATGGTTGGAGTTGATAAAGGATTACGACTGTGAAATCCTGTATCACCCAGGAAAGGCGAACGTCGTGGCCGTCGCCTTAAGTAGAAAGGGTCGAGAGAAGCTGTCAATGTTATCAACTTAGGATGAGTTGATAACAGAGATGGCAAGGATGGAGATAGAAGTCAGATGTCCAAATGAAGAAGTGGAGAAGCTGTTTGCAATGGAAATTCAACCTTCAATTGTGGAAAGGGTGAAGGAAGTGCAACTCAGAAATGAGGAGTGCGAACAGATTAAGAAGAAGATTACAGACCATACGAAGGATAAGTGTAGTCTTGATAACGAGGGGTTATTAAGATTTGAAGGTCGAATTTGGGTTCTGTGTGAGTCAGAATTGAAAGAAGAAATAATGGATGAAGCTCATCATTCAAGGTACTCAATTTATCCTGGTAGTACCAAGATGTATCAAGACCTTCGACAGAATTTCTAGTGGGCCAACTGAAGAGAGAGATAGCAGAGTATGTCAGTAGGTGCTTAACTTGTCAAAAAGTTAAGGTCGAACATCAACAACCCAGTGGGTTGCTACAATCATTAGAGATTCTTGAATGGAAGTGGGAGCATATCACGATGGACTTTGTGGTAGGACTTCCGACGACGTAGAAAGGGTACGACGCTATTTGGGTAATAGTGGATCGTTTGACGAAGTCGGCTCATTTCTTGTCGGTAAAAGTCAAGTATAACTTAGATCAGTTGGCTAAGCTATATGTCAAGGAGGTTATCTCAAGACATAGAGTGCCAATTTCGATTGTGTCAGATCGCAAACCGCGATTCACATCGAATTTCTAGAAGAGTTTGCAAGAGCAGATGGGAACACAACTAAGGTTAAGCACGTCGTATCATCCACAGACGGATGGAGAAAATGAGAGGATAATTCAAATGCTAGAAGATATGTTAAGGTCTTACGTTATGGATTTCAAGGGGAGTTGGGACGATCATCTACCATTGGTAGAGTTCACCTACAACAACAGTTATCAGGCAAGTATAGGCATGCCGCCTTACGAAGCGTTATATAGACGAAAGTGCAGAACTCCTCTGTGTTGGGATGAAGTAGGAGAACGTCGAATGTTGGGACCAGAGATGGTATAACAAACGGCGGAGGTGGTTAAGTTGATACGAATGCGGCTAGTAGCAGCTCAAGATAGACAAAAGAAGTATGTAGATCCGCATCGAAAGAACAGAGAGTTCGAAGTCGGTTCGTACATATTCTTGAAGGTGTCGCCTTGGAAAGGGAAAATACGCTTCGGGAAGAAGGGAAAATTAAGTCCTAGGTTCATAAGACCTTTCCAGATTTTGAGAAGGGTAGGATAGGTAGCATATGGGATAGCATTAACTCTAGAGTTGGGACATATTCATAATGTGTTTCACGTGTCGGTATTGCATCCCTATAAGCCCGATTACAAGCACGTAATCGAGTATGAACCTATTCAGGTTGAGAAAGACTTAACGTATGAAGAAGTTCCTATTCAAGTTATTGATAGGAAAGAACAAGTCTTGAGAAGTAAAGTAATACCTTCGGTGAAGGTGATATGGAGGAACCACAATACCGAAGAAGCAACGTGGGAACTCGAAGACAAGATGAGAAAGACATATCCCTATTTATTTGACTAACTTGTATTATAATTCTGGGGACAGAATTCTTATAAGGGGGGAGAATGTAACGCCCAAGAAATTCAGATGTTTATGTAAATGAATTTTATTTGATTATTTGAATAAAATCATATTAAATGTTTATTTAAGTGAGTAAGCTATTTCTAGGTCATTCTATGACCTAGAAGATGTGAATATGGTTAGTATTCTGGCTATGTGCTACAATTAAATCATATAAATTTTCAAGACAAAAATGAAAGTTTTCCGAGAAATTTCTGTAAAATCACTATTCATCCATTTCTGCTCGGGAATTATATTTGAATTTTCGAGAAACGCGTAATGATAGGATTTAAAGACGAAATGGAATATCTAATAATATTCTAGTTATGGCTCACGAAGTTTTCGCATGAGGACTTAAAATCCTAAATGTTAGGAATATTAAAACCTAATTAATAATTATTATTATACGAAATAAATACGAGTATAATACGAAAAGGATACGAGAATTAATACGACGTATAATATAAATTTTATACGAAGTAAATATGTTCAATTTGAATTAATTTTAATAACTAAACCCGTGGGTTGAACCGATGGGTTAAACTCATGGGCCAACTCATGGGCACATGAGATGATAAGGGGGGTATGTGGGGTGCATGTGGGGTGCATGTGCTAGTGAAAGTAGTATGCATACAAGCCAATCATGTATGATGATAAAGCATCTACTTGGAGACGATCTTGTTTATTTATTAATAAAAGTATTCATTTATTAAAGGCATTTAATTATCTACATGATGTTATTTTTATAATATGTAAATAACTCATAGTTTTAAGCAATGCTTTTAGAATCATGATGTTAATCATGCTAATGAGATCTAAATTCTTAGAAAGCTTAAAACTAAAATAGTTCCCAATCGTTGGATTACTAAAAAGGGGATTAGTACATTCGGATAGATTGGTACTGTGAAGCCCCCAAATTCAGACCATCATGATCTCGAATTCGGTTGTCACGTACTAATTCTAATAATAACTAAAATCTCAAACAATAGAATAACAGAATAATTTACATTGATATAACATAAATATTCTCGTCCCAAGTCTCGAAACTATTACTAATACACTTCATAACTTAAACCAAATATTTCTTAATACATAACATTTAAATAAGTCTTAATACAACATAACGGAAACATCCTAATATAGAAAAGCACAGCTACTCCATAGCCTTGCCTTCACACTTGTCCTGTCCTGGGGTTCCACCTTGCCCTGCCCTAACTGAAATGTTTATGGGAAGCAAGAGTGAGCAACAAATTTGCCCAGCAAGTAATATGCCAATAAATGTGAACAAGAATATATATGGTTCTAAATCGTCAAGGGTAAAATGGTAATTAATCACTCAGGAATTTAAATAAGAATGTTGTGAACAAAATAAATAGCAATGACTTCCAAATCTATTCCGTGAAGTTGAATAAGGACCACTACGGGTCGAGAAGTTATTAAATGTTTCAAAAGTTTCAACAATTTCAAGTAAATGAATAGATATCACTTAGTGTCGCTGTGGACCAAAGATTAATAAAAGAATCCAACGAGATCAAAGTTTCAAGTTAATAAATACTGGATACTAAGTGGTCGCTAAGAACCATGAACTTCTACTAAAATTACCAAAAATATTTCTGGTAATCCAACCAGCCTGTCGTACCTGGAGTTATGCATAACCTGTCACACCACTGTCGGCACCCCGACTATATAGTTCCCCTTTTTACAAGGGTTGTTCAACTCAGTCAATTTATAAGAGTCCGCACCAAGGTAATTGGTGTGGATTGCTTTCTAATTCATGATATTGGTCTAGCCGAATTAAATGGCGTAGACAATTTCAACAATGTATATAAGAACAATTTATGAGTTCAATACTCGCAACAATAATTCGAAGAATATAATCGTGATTTAAATCAAACTATGAAACATAAGTTTGTAAGGCAAGAATTATTCTAGCACCTATTTACTCGTACGACCAAAGTTAGTACAAGCTCGAATATGTGTTCAATAAAGAGTATGAATCAAATACTTGCTCAATAAAAGAGTAGTCAGATACTTGCAATTAATATACAAGAACGATTTTAAGGAAACTTGCACAATGAAAGAGTATAAGTTAGGCAACTTACTTACGACGTTCCTCGAATAAAGTAATGCAAGGGTCTAGGATACTTGCACAATAAAAGTAGGGTTCGGATACTTGCACTATAAATGAGTGTAAGTCAAGAAACTTGCACTATAAATGATTGTAAGTCAGGAAACTTGCCTTATGCGTAGTTTATCCTCGTTAAATAAATCGACACTTTCGAATCCCTATCGTAATATATATATTTATATGTATAGGATATTCATTAGTCATATAGTATAACATCATATCTTATCTTGGATATACAATCAACACACAAGCTAAGTCTTAGCCTAGCTACACAGTTATATCATATATTTAATTCACAAGTCTCAACTAATATACTTTTATCCTTAACGTTCCTCGTTTTGAGTTTAAACATATTCTCACATTATTAATATCACATAAGACCACAATCAATACTAAATATAGGTTATTTTAGTAAGTTATGGTATTTCAATAAGTTAACCGTCAAAAATCGGATTCAAGTATCAACATATGATATCACATAGTATGTATGCATATTAAAGGATGCTTTCATGCTCGTTCAACCTTTTCACGTTTGATTTACATGATATTGTTCTAATTCATGGTTCCTAACGACCTTGGGTCATACAACGCCATGAATTCTCATAAGTTATCATGCTTGTCATTTAAACCTATACGGTAGTCATATAACCCAAGCTAGGTATGCTCACGAGTATTCACATCACATATATATAACTAGCACCGTTATTGGTTTGAAAACTTAATCAACCTCATACTCGATTAACTCGCATTGTTTTTAATAAGTATGTGTACATACATGATATATTAGCGATGTTATTACACTATGATCATGCAACTTAGTTTGCAAAAAGTCAGAACTTTGCTTTTAAAATCGTTACGACTTAATCATGTATGCTAGCGTAAACTCAACACCTTATATTCATATTGCATAGGTAGTTAAGTTAACTTTACATGCTCACAAGGTTAGAACATCTCTCATATGGTATTCATAGATATTAGTTTCAAATATATCAAGTTTCCTTTGAAAAACCATTTAGTTTAAAGTTAAACAATTGGACACGAGCAAGGAAACTATGTATTACTAATCATGCTAGCTTATGGTCATAATTAGTCATATAAGTATATTATCATGCTCATATGATCAAAATATGAATATCATACTTATATGTCAAAGTCCATTCTCAACGTATACTTTCCTTTAGTTAAATATTCACTATTAAGGTCCACATGCTCAAGTTATAATATGACACCTATATACACAAGGTAATACATTTTTCATGCATCTCTACATTATACTAACATGCTGGCAAAAATCAGATTACATATATGATACCTACATGCCAATGTTCACCTTTGAAACTTCAATTTTCGTTTAGAAATTTTCGCTAGTGAGGCCCGTATGTTCATGTTACATTATGAAATATATATACACAATTTAGCATGCTTTTCATACATTTCTAGGTCACAATAATATGTGTCTAAAGTCAGAACCTTAACATCATACACACATGTCAAATTTACTTTTAAAAGCTCTAAGTTCCTTTTCAAATTCTAAGTTCACTTAGCAAGGGATTTTAGTGAAGTTAAAACAACCCAAGCTATCTCAACAAACACATATACCCATGCTGTCATATTCCTCATGCTGGCCTAAGTAGTGTATCTAAGTTAATAATGACCAGATTGCAAACAAAAGCATAAACTGTCTCCAGAGGCCGGCGCAGCTGCGCAGCTCCCCAATTCAAAACTGGCGTAGCTGCGCAGGGCCTTGGCCAACAAAATGCAAGTCTGGTACTGGCGCAGCTGCGCAGCACCCCAGTATAACCAAGGCGCAGCTGCGCCGTTGCCTGGATCAAGTTGATTGCTTCTGCTTCGGTAGAAGCTAAGCCAAATCCCAATTCTTTCTACGAATTAACTATCAAATCAATTATATTACCTTACTAACACATATATGAGCTTATAACAACTAAGTAATCATTTCCCAACTCCATTATCATTTAACTTCACATAATTAAGAAATTTGGAATTCAATAGAAATTCTTTTGACAGAGAATAAAATGAAGAACAAGGAAGAAATTTTATACCTCTGTAATTAGTTAGATAGGAACTTGCTGCTAAATTGCTTTCCTTAATTCTCAGAATCCTCACCAACTCAGTAAACTCACTCTATATTTAACACTTAACAGGTTCTCAGCAATTGAAATGAAGAAGGAGAGATGCCTTATTTATAGAGAAATGGTTACACAGTCCATGCCTTTGATCATCAAATCAAACTAACGGGAAGAGCAAGCATACATTGGTTAATGGAGATGGGTTGGTAGAGTGGTTGGGATTTACTGTTAAGACCACTCCCCCTTTGATCATTGGCTATGTTTGCTGAGTTTGATAACAAGGAATAGGCTAGCCTTAGAGTTTATTCATGTGAGGAGAGAATGATCACTCATTATGGGACAACCTTCTAATACCCAGCATTTGTAAGTTGTAACAAATTAATGCCAACACTTAGGTTAAAATTTTAATTAGAGTGTATACATGGACTCTAATTGATATAATAATATTACAAAATGGCAAGTTGGGGGTATATATATATTCACATCATATAATCCATATACAATTATAATACCGAATATAATTTATCAGGTATTCTCACATTACATCATCTTCTTTATTAAAATAATTGTTTAATAATTAATAAAGATAACATAAGATAGTTAAGTATTATTAAATTATCTACCACATACTCATGATGTTTCACCTTAATGTATATTCACATTGTTACATAGGCATTTCATGTAACTCTCATAATTCATAACATATGGTTTCAATAAATATAATTCTTATTATATGGTTTTTATATAATATAGTCACACCTCACTTTAAACTTTATATATTATATAGTTAACTACTATATGCTATACATTTAATTCATATTCTTGAACATAACAATCAATATTAATAATTTACTTATTTGTCAAATAAATAAATTAGTCACCTCATCGATTAATTAACGATAATATTAATTAATCCATTCCTCAGTGATTATTAATTTCCATAATAATGAACTAACATTTACATGATTAATTATCACGTTAAATAAATATAAATCTTATTATATTTATAAACATGTTGCTTATTATTATCATGTCTCTTGCAATAATAATAATCACATATCATTAACTAATCATCATTAATATTTTATAACAATTAATTAATATTCTATAATAACAATTAATAATCAATATAGATTAATTGTTCGCGTAGTAATTCTTTATCAATTATTATTATGCGAGAAATAATCACATTCCTTAATAGTTTAATAGATACGAATCTTATAAATCATTTTCTTATTATTATACTATTACTTGCAATAATAATAAATCAACAAACTATTATTATATTTCTCATAATAACAATTAATAATTAATATATATTAATTCTTCACTTAATAATTCATTTACTCTTTAACCGATTATTATTCATAATAACATTTAACAACGTTATTGTATGATTAACTATCACATGTATTGCACACAACAATTAATTGAATAAATATAACTCTTATAATATTCATCAATTATTTACTCATAAATGTTTTGTTACTCACAATAACATATTATTAATAAATACTCATTAATAGGCTATCATATATAACAACAATTAATTAACAATGTAATATTAATTAATTTTTCACTTATTGATTTCCCTCTTGAATTAATTAAATCATCATCATTTCCATTCTCATGCCACACAAGGCATTCTACGAGTTCATCGCAATTCTCCATATTTATAAATTCAATTTAATATAATCGAATTACTTATCTCATAACTCATAAACATTTATGTTCCAATACGTATTCATTTTCTTATTATATCAAATAAAAAAAAAATTAATTATTCATGAAATTCACGGTTCTTACAGGTACATATGTTGCTTGCTCATTGGATGAGGATGATTGATCTCATGATCATTTGTGTGGAGACACTAAAGCAAGTATGTAGGTGCTTATTGGAGAATAAGTTCACTGAACGTGACTCGCTATGGAATACCTAATGGAGTTTTACTTGCATGTCAATAGGAATTCCTAATGTGATAGTAGTACAAGTGATCCTTGGACTTGAGATCATCATAATATCTTGTGTGTAATGAATTATAGTTTGACTTATTCCTTAAAACCCTTAGGGTATATTAAAGGGTATGCTTGGGTATAATGAGTTACATATGGAGATAATGAATGATTAATAAAAAATCTACCACTTCTAGTCAAAGAAGAGATATGTCATATGTGATTCATTAAATGACAATCCGATAGTCCTTGGCCAAGGTAGAATGAAATTAGAAAGGAGTTTCTAATTTGTATTATTTAGAGTTGTGCATTTTCTAATCGAAATACATATAATTAAATAAAATAAGACTTGACAGTAATTCCATGTCTTATATTTAATTGGGACATTATATGGTGAAAGGATTGAATTGTACAGTAACTATTTACTCAAAGGTTCTTTTACGATTAATGTTGAAATCTATATTATTTAGAAAGCCGTTGATCGCTAGGGAGGCTTATCCCTATTGTAAAATAAATATTATTTATTTAAATAGATTATTAATTTAATTTATTTATTTAAATAAGATTAGAATTGTTCTAATTGATTTATTCACAACCGGTTTAATATGGAGAACCTCAAGGGTCACACCATAAAAGAAGAATAATTATTTAAGAAGGTAATGGCATAATCGTAATAATGCATTAAGTGTAATTAATTTAATCTATGGTGATAAAATAAATTAAATAGCTTAATGTTTATTATTTAATATTTTGAAAATATTAAATATAAATTAATAAGAGGAGTCTTATTAATATTATTATAATTATTATTATTTTAATTTCTAAAGGAGTTTAGGAATTAATTTAATATTAGTACTCTCATTTATTCCTAATAAGATTAGGTTGCATATTAATTAAAGGAGTTTAATTAATTAATCCCAATATGATTGGAAAGCCTTATTAATTAAAGGAGTTTAACTAATTAAATGAAAACCTATTTCTAATAGGATTAGAAGGGTTGACCAATATCTATATAAGAGAAGTCTTATGTTAGATATCAGTTGATGCAATTCTAATTGTTGGAGAGTACTCTTTTTCTATAGATGATAGAAAACTAGGGTTTAGCCAACCACCCTCCTCCTTGAATAATTCATATTCCTTGGTGGATCACCTCTAGAGGCCAAATACTTGGGTGGCTAACGTTGATCAAAAGAAGGAATCAACCCCGAATATTCAAGGGGATCGCGAAGAACAAGGTGTTGAACTTGTACCTGTGGAAGCTTCGTTCTACAAGGTTATGAATTCCATAACTTCTTATTTATCGTTTTAAATTAATAATATGCATAAAGGATGATCCGGGTAATGGTTTTGTAAAAAATTTTAAACTCTGATATACCATGCTTCTGCTAATTATTGTAATTTAATTGCGCTATGATTTCTTACAAACCCAACAACTAGCACATGGCTTCACATGGCAAGATATGGGGCAAAGGAGGTTTGGTCCTAATGACCAAACTACCTTAAGCTTTGCCAAGTCTATAAATAAGAGGCTTTGGATAGTCATTTGTTGGTTGATCAAATTGCTAACATTGAGAGATAGAGAGAAAGAGAAGCTAGCTTATTTTCTTTCATAAGAATCAAGCAAACATGAAGCAAGGAGTCTACTAACCTTTTGATCAATCAAGAACACAAAGAGGTATACATATCTAAACCTTAAAGTTCAACTTTCTTCAAATACCAACTTTGATAGAGAAGTGAATTGGTGGAGCATGATTAATGAGAATTAATAAGGTTGGCCTTATAGTGGACCTAAAACACTAATAAGCCATGAAAAAATGAAATTATAATAATTGATTAAAGATTTAATAAAGAACTTATCAAAATCATGAGAGTTTGGTTAATAAGTATGTGAAACCATTAAAACTTAGAAGTTCGTAATGATTAGTATTAATAATGAATAACCAATGAATTGATTCCATTTAGTTTGAAGTAAAAATATTGAATACCGAAGATTCGGCGAAAGTTACGCGATTAGACGTTAATCGTCGAAACCGTGAATTTTCCCGGAATAGAAGTCAAAAGTCGTCGTTTGATTCGAAAACGATGGTTTAACGATGGTTTTCGATAGCGTAATGTGTAATTACACTACTACAAAATAGTAAATAGATGACGCTTAATCGACAACGTTTTTATAAAAAACGTTGTGGTATTTTTTTCCACAACGTTTTTTCAAAAAACGTTGTGGTTTAATATGGAAAAACGTTGTGTATTCACTAAGTCCATTTTTTGGTTTTAAATTTATAACGTTTTCTTAAGAAAACGTTGTGTATTAAAAAAACACGGAGGGTGATTACTGAGCTAAATTTATTCTCTCTTATTCGTGAACCTTTATTCATCTTTAACATCGTTCATTCACAAGCCCTAAATTCTGCTCACAAGCCCATCTCTTTTCTCAATCGTTCTTGGAATTGTGGCAGGGATCGGAAAATGGAGTTAAAATCATTTCTCTGGTGATTCATTGTCGCCATCATTCACTCACAAGCCATCAGTCCACTCACAGTCCATCGTTCTGCTCACAAGCCCTAAATTCTGCTCTGTCGAACATCTCGTTCACTCACAAGCCATAAGTCCTTCGTTCACTCACAAGCCATCGTTCACTCTGCTCTGTCGAACATCGTTTACTCTGCTCTGCTGAACATCCATCGTTCATACACAGTTGAAAGCAATTTTGCAGGTTAAAATTCGGTAAACCCTTAACTATTTTTTGATTTCTTTAAGATTTAACTAGGTTTCGATTTTAATTTTTGATTCGATTTGGGAATTTTTTTCATCTGGAAATTAGCCCTAATTTCTTATTATTATTTTTTTAATTTTTGTTTTGGGATGAACATGAGAATTGCTGGAATTTCTCATATGTTTTGGTTTTATATGGTTTCCTGGGGTGTAATTTGAGTATCAGTAACTGACTAAAATGATAATTCTGGCTAAAATGATAATTCTGGCTGGTATAACTATAGTTGGGATGAAACTAGTTAATAAAATATGTTAGATGCTTAAGAAATACCTGCTCAAGATTAGCAAAGGTTAGCTACATGTACTTGCCAAAATATATAACACTTATGATTTTGATTAAAGTATTCTGGTCAATGTAGCCTATGTATGTGCTTACCAGAAACTATTGCTAGCTGAGCATATGCATAATATCTTTTTCTATTGGAGTAAATAGACAACGTTTTTTCTAAAACCCCTCAAGCAATCTGACGTGAAGAAACTGAGAAGTCAATTAATGAAATGGTGATTAAGTTCATTTTATAAACATTAACTTTCAGGTTAATGTTCTTTAAGCAGGCAATTTATTTTCTGCTAGTTTAGCTTCCCTCTCAGAAGAGTATCTTTACATTGTTTCTGTCTCTAAAAGCTTATTCTTTCATTTTGATAAGTTCAATGAACCTTTTAAATATTTGTTGTGGGTTTCCTTTATATTTCATAATAGTAATTTTTCATTCTGATGAGTCTTCAATTCAAATATTCAGCTTCTCTTGATGCCAGTTCTAGATGGAAGAGCAATATTATACTCTTTTATATCAACTCCAGAGGTTAGAATAGGTGTTGCATTTGGAAGTGGTGGAAGCCAATCACTACCTGCAACAGAATTGCCAGGTGTTTCGTCATGGCTGGTATGTATTTTAGCTGGTTTGATTTGGTTCCTCATTACAGATCATAACATTCTTATTCTTAATTTTTTTCCCAAATACATTGCCTTGTATTCCTGCAGCAATATATCAATAGGTTCAGTATACACACTACAGGATTTTATTCAGATAAGCATTTCATTAGTAATTGTAAGCAAAACTTATTGCTACTTATTCTTGGAGCATTGGTGATATTTGGCTAAAAACAATCTTAGATAACTGATCATAGTGCTATGTAAAATACGAGCCTACTCCACCCATTATAAATTGGTTGAGTTAGATGGTTCAGCATGGTATAACTGTATAAGGTAGATATTTTAAATCACATGCTGCTTAATGACATTTGTGCTCCATCATCCTCTAGGAATTGCCCACATATTCGTTCAAGTTAGGCCACACATGTGACTGCATGTTGAGACTATAAATGTCCCACATTGGGGCCTTGGGACTCAATATATAAGACAATGGTTGAACCTCGTCGTCGCTGCTTCTCTATATTGAATTGTAATATCTCTTGTTTTCTTCCCAGGTTAAAGTTATAAATGACAGCGTAGTTAAGACAATGGTTGAACCTCGTCGTCGCTGTTTCTCTCTACCAGCAGTTGAGCTAAGGAAAAAGGCTGTTGGAGGCATAGTCTATGTGACTAGTTAGTGTTCTTTAATTCACTTGTTGCATATTCTTTCTCATGATTGGATTTTTGTGGGTTCTTGGATTTGTGGGGTTTTGATTATTTATTTATTTTTAAAAAAAAATGGAATCTGGTAATTTTGATGTTTGGTTGCTTAGAGAAAAGTATTAAATTACTGTGAAAAAATTAATAAACTTAACAACATTATATATAATTCCAGTTATTTTGTTGTTAGTTTGAATAAAATAACAAAATTTGGGATATGCAAAGTTTATCAATATATGCACAAAATTCATTGATTATCTTACGAATGGACCTGTTATTTCAATTCTTTTGTTTTCTAATTCTGCAGGCATCTTGATATGGGTATCATTAGTGACCTGACTAGGAAAACTCCACTCTTCCAACTTCCTGTTTGGGCTTTAGTTGTGATATTTGTGGTAGTGCCTATATTTGTGGTAGTGCCTATTTTTAGGGTAAATAAGCCATTTACCTATACTACTATCCAATTGAGAGATGACAAGGAAAAATATAACTACCAAAAAAAGCAAGACAAGAAAAAAAAATCATGTGCATATTGATTAAATCTTTAACTGGAAATTATGTTGTGAATTTGAACTTCTCTAGGATATGTTTGAATTGTTTATGTAAATTTAAAGCTTCATTGCATGTGTGCAAGTCACTTCATTCTTGAAGTAAGCTTGTTTTCAGATCTTACCTTTCTTTGTGAGTGATAGAGGATTGTGTAATGGCTTATTATGAAAATGGTGTTTACTGTTCCATCTTTTTAAACCATGTAGATTCTGATGTGTGCTATCTCGAGTGCACCACTTGGAAACTATAATGTATGGTGGTCTCTTTCAGATACAAAATATGTCGGGACTGCATTGTTTGTGAAAAAGTGTTCCCAATCGAAAAAGGTCTCTTTTTCTCTTGATCGAACAGGTACTAGAATTAATATTTGATTTGTGTATACATATTACTGCTACATATGATATAAGTTATAGTTCACCTTTGTCTAATTTATATTTTCTAATTATTATGTGGAAAAAATTCTCTAGCACCTAGTACTATTATTGATTTTTCTGGTAGTTCTGATTTGACTGTAAATTCATCTTTCACAAACTTGCTGATTAAAGAAAGAAAGTTTCCTTCTTTTTCTATTTCTACGTACCATTACTCTACAATTGCTCCAGCACAATTATCCTGAATTTGTTGCAAAGCAGGTATACTCTTTTTCCTAAGTTTTATTATGTAGTTACTATATTTGTCCCAAAATGGGAGTCCCTTTTGGTATCTGGCGTTTTATACAATGATCAGTCCGTTCATTACCTAGAGAACCAAAAGCAAGTTTGTATTTGCTAGCCCTGCCAAAACTGCAGAGTAATATACCGGACGGCCAGTAAATATAATGCTGACCTTTTACATGTAGAGTAATATACAGCCATCCATTTTTACTCATTAAGATCTCACAGTTATGTTCATGTTTTGAGATTCCGGTCAGCTGTGTATATGGTTAGATGTAGCCCAAAGATAGTGGTTGTCGATCTGACAGCATAAGTAAGCCTTTACTTTTGTCAACTGTTCTTTAATTTTGTTATAATTGGCTCAGTTAATTTGAGTATTGGATGCTAGAACTCATTAACCAAATCTGTGTCCTCTATGCTCGTATAAACTTGATTTGGGTTGGTATCATTAATTTTATACCTGGGAGATGTGCAAAACTTTGCAGGCTACAAGACTGCTGCTAGTTAGTTAAGTGCTCATATGAAAATTATAGGTGAAAGCTTCAACTGATCACTGTATACATATCTTGTATGAATGTAACAGGTACCTAAAAATTGGAATGCTGATTGGACCAAACTTTTAAAGAATACTGTCACTTAGTGGTATATAAAATATTCTTTGTTGCTGAAGATACTTTGGAGGAATAAAGAGCGATAAAAAAATCACTAGGAATATAATAGGAGTATAATCTATTTTTAGATTTGCTATAAAGATGATTAAGTTAAACATGAGTAAGTCTTTCTTATATAGCTTAAAGTTAACTGTTTATTACAAGATTCGCATACAAGAAAAGATAAAAATTAAATTCCATGTATCCTCAGAGCTCAGATTATAGATGAGTGATCCGTAATTCTTTTAAAACTAAGTAATGATATACATTTAAGTATTTATCATGAGCTTGACTTGTATTTTTATCACTCTTGTACATCTGGGAAATGAATGGAGTTCATCATGCATTGAACCCAGACCCATACAGAGGAGTCTTCGGTTCAGATGGTGAAACGTATGCCAAAGATGTTCAAGATCTCATTCAGTTTGGGACATCGGGCAATATTGCTGGTTTTATTTGTGAAGCAATACAGGTAAGCACATTTATTTATTATGTCCTCTAAATAGTTTTAATAATGACAACAGATTCATACTATCAAAACTGAATTGCTTGTTTTGGTTGCAGGGAGTGGGTGGTATTATTGAATTGGCTCCAGGTTACTTGCCCGCTGTTTATAGCAGTGTCAAAAAAGCAGGAGGTCTCTTTATTGCTGATGAGGTTCAGTCTGGATTTGCTCGCACAGGAAGCAATTTCTGGGGATTTGAGTCCCATGGTGTTGTGCCTGACATAGTTACAATGGCGAAGGTTAATCTTCTCTTTTGGTTTCGGATATATCTGGAAAACGTCTAGTTTCCCCAGTAATCTAATTAGTATCACAACCCATCTCTAACATAATTTCAATCTGCTTCAAATATCTACTGCCTTTGATTGATATAGAGTTTTACATGTCTTGAACTTCATTTCACCGACTTTTCAAATTGCAAGTGCTCAGCTAAGTCACTACTAGACTGCATGTCCTAACAAATTTTTGTGTCGACACAATGTAGCTTTGGTTTTTAAAATATTATTAAAGTCCATATATACTAAAATTAGAACCCTTATATTTATTACTGGTGGTTTTAGTCTTCATACTGAGTAATGAACTTTTTGGGTTTTAATAAAAAAATAAGAAATAAAATTTTAATCAGAATGGGATATGTTTGGAATGTGATCATGTGGGTGGATAATGGATATACAGGTATAAGCGTGAAGAGGTGAAGATACAAGCCTGGGAGAATCATGAGAAAAGGAAAGTTGAAATGGAAATGAAAAGAATGGAGGTACGTACTGGCTGCTATTTATTTAGGATTAGGATTTTCATTCTGATCAGCCAGAATTTATGGCAAGGGCAAGGCATCTCAGGTAGTGAGTTTGTTTTTGAACTTGTAGGTGAAGACTGAAAGACTAAAATCCAGAGCACAGGAGAGAGATTCAACAAGCTTGCTTTAACCAGGAGGATAGCAGAGGAGAATGAAATGCTAAGAGAGAAGCTGACTACAGTGGAGCTAGCACAAGAAGAGGTCAACATCTTAATTTTATGGATAGTTTGGTATATTTTGTGGATGTAGTCAAATTCGTAATTCAATGTACGTAGTAGTAATTATATTGACAAGTGAATTTGAAACTGTAAATGTATGGTATTATTGGAATGTATGATATTTTGAAACATAGAATGCTTACATTTTGGCTTTAAATATTGTAGATTGTGTCAAATAGAGAACACTTTTTTAGAAAAAATGTTGTCTAATGTATCAAATAAACAATGTTTTTTTAAAAAAAATATTGTCTAATGTGTCCAATAGACAACGTTTTTTTGAAAATGCATTGTCTAATGTGTCATAAGACAACGTTTTTTTAACGTTATCTATTTGTGTCTAAAAACGTTGTCTATTTGACAAATAGACAACGCTTTTTTGAAAAAACGTTGTCCAATGTATCAAAAGACAACGTTTTTTAAACGTTGTCTATTTGTGTTTAAAAAGCGTTGTCTATTTTTTTTGAAAAAACGTTGTCTAATTTGTCAAAAGACAACGTTTTTTAAACGTTATCTATTTGTGTCTAATAGATGACACTGCTAACAACGACACTTTTGGGGGACCTATTACAACACTTTTTAAATGTTGTCTATTTACTTTTTCTACTAGTGTTAGGTAAATAAGGCTTGCGGGAGCAAGAACGAACCAATTCGGACTTAAAACGAAGAATTGAGCGTCGAACGTTTAACGAATACGAGAAAATGGACTAATCGACGAATTTCTTGCCAACGGATTCAGAAATGAATTTCAACTTGATGAAATCATAGAACATAGGATTTTATGAACTATTGGCTTTGGAATGAGCCAATTCCGAGTTGTAACGATCGTGTTACGAGCTCATGAATTTCATCAAATGATTTTTTTTTCTGAAGAACAGGGTCGACGCTGCAGCGCCGCCCAAGTTGTAGTCCCCAGCGCCGTAGCGCCAACCCGAGGAGGGAACCCTGTATAGGGGGTGCCGCAGCACCGCTTGGCAAGGCAAACCTGGCGCCTAGGGCCGGGACAAGGGAAATCATACTACGAGCCAGGGCCGCAGCGCCGACTTTAAGCTTAAGTCTGGCGCTGCAGCGCCCTTAACAAAAAAAATCTGACGTGAATGTTTATTAACCTAGCTTGCTACATGGTAATTATGGGGAAACTATATGGTTAATATTCATGAAGAAAAATCACTTACACAACATGTTTAAGAATGGTTTTATGAATTAAACGTTGACAAAACGTATTTAAATTTAAAACTCAAAAACCGATAATGTAAACAGTAAATCGTAATCCAGTTGTGAGCGTACCTTAAGGTTAGATAACATGTAATAAAGGTTTGTGGTACTTGAATGATATCAAGTGAAGTTAAAGCTTGCCTAAATTCCATACGGAGTCCGATGAACATGAAACCGATGAGAATGTGATGGACGAAGCGAACCGATTAAGGTTTCGTTGGTCGTTGTGCATAACAAGGATCAACGAGAGTTGGCTTATGACTAATGAATGTTATCAAGCCATGACGAATGATAAATAACTTAAACGGATGTTATTAGTTTAACAATTAGGGTAAGTTATACAAGAAGTAGAAGTTGGGTTATACATGGTATATCAATTGTGGTTTCTCCTCTTGTAGAGGTTGTAAAGACCGAGTAGCGTACACTTAAAAGGTTTAAAAATGCGAAGGCAAGTTTTCTAACTCTTGTATTAACGTTACGTTATGCAAGCTTTCTAAACTCTTGTTTATACGTAATGTTGGACAAGTTATCAATAAACATGGTTGCCTATGCATGAACTATTATTGAATAGTCAATGCCATTTGATTCGGCTAGACGTATATGTAAAGTATTTTGATTGATTTTTCATAAATCTTTCAAAGTATTCTTGATGATGATATCCTATGCCAATTGCTTTGGTACGGATTCAGAGATATACCTGAGTATGAATACACAAAGGTTTTAAATGTCGATAATTCGACGGGCACTGGGAGTTGCCAAAAAGCTTAAACGTGAAAACATTTAAGGATGGAGTGTTGATCAACAAAGAGTACTACAGGCTGATCACCTGGACGTGCTCGTAAGATATATCGGGCTTATGGTCTTGTTACGAGTTGTCCTTTTATGAATGGAAATGGAAACGAATGTTCGTGGTCTTTGACCAGCTCAGACGCTTACGTGACTATATGTTCTTAAGGATGTTTTAAAGGAATTCAAAGCACTATTTGGATTATTCCTACTATCTCATAACTATTGTACAGTTATGAAAGATGAAGTCATATAATTTTTGATTTTGTGGTTGTAAAGTAAAATGTTAAACTTGCTGAGCTAGTTATGCTCATTCTTGCTTAAAATCATATGTTTTAGCTAAGAGCTATCGAACCGAAGGATCCGGTAAGGACAAGGGAAAGTCCAAGATGGATACTTAGCTATCCTTATAATAGCGTAGTATTTTTGTTGTAATGAATGATATTATGACAACGAACGTAAGTAAAGGTTGTTAGTTCCCAGAGACACAATAGTTATCTAGAAGGGGGGTTGAATAGATATTTTAAAACTTTTTCTTTTTCAAAATACTTGTCAGTATTGATTAAACTGACTGCAGCGAAATATATATTTGTTCCCCTTAAGATTAATGCAATAATTGTTCGATAAGCAATTATGACAGTTATAGCATATATGGCAGTTATAGCAGTTAATAAGACATAGTGATTTTAAGTGGATCAGAGCACTCAAGGCTCCTAGTCCACTCTTCTACTCCACGAGTAGGAAATCCACTAAGGATATCTTTACAACTTCGAATCACTAAGATTCCTTCAAGATCAACAATCTTGGAACTTCTTTAGTTCACTTAGAACTCTTCAAGTCCAGCAGACTTGGTACGCTTAGTTGAGAGTGGTTTTCTGGGGTGTGCTACTCAGTTGCAATTAAGCATCAGTTTTGAAGAACTGAGTAGCGAAGCAAGTTTTTCTCTTAGGATCGTAGTGTTTGTGCGTTGAGAGTTCTTAAGCTTTTTCGTTCTTTTTGCTTGCTTAATTGCTTAGACTGAATCCTTGTCTAATTTGCTTATGAAGGAGCCTTTGAAATATTTTCGTAGAAGGCATCCGTTGTAGCATTAAATGCTTTAGACATTTCTGAGCACTGATGTTGACTTCCTGCAAATCTGCTGTCCAGCCATCTGGCCCACTGACACAGCAGACTGCTTTCTCACCTAACACCTGAAAAGGTGTTTTCAGCAGGCATGTAGTCCTTTCCTTAGCTTCTTTAATACTCTTCTTCGATTCATACTAAGGATGAATGTAGGATCATTGGGACTATCAAAATGTCAATGTCTGTAAGCCTTTCTTCATTTGATACTCTTCCTCCTTCATCAGATAGACGAACTTTGATGCTGACTGGAGGGTCACCACGATCGTGGTCTTTGTACCACGATCGTTGTGTGCTGGCTTGCACAGGCTAGGCTCAGTCTTGATCGTAGAGAACACTACGATTTCTCTTTAAGCTCTTTGCTAGACTACGATTTCCACTTGCTTGTCTTGCAGACTCCACGCTTCCAAGAGCTGACTGCGATTCTTGACTTGGCTCGGCAGGCGCTCTGATCATCTCCACGATTCTGAGTGTGGCTTTCAAGACAGACTACGATCTTTGGACACTTTCATTGAAGCTCCACGATGCTGCCTTGGCTTTTGCAGACCGGCTTTGGCAAACTACAATTCTGTCAAGGCCTAACATTTACATCTCAAAATAGATCAACCTAACAATTTTAATCTCTCTTCTATACATTCATTTACAGAATGATAAACATTAAAACACAGATCAACCTAACAATTTTGATCTATCATCTAAGTCATTGTACATATGTTCTTTGAAGGACTTTACACTTAAGCATTTATATTTACTTTCAACATCAAATTTGAATATGCAATTCCCAACAATCTCCCCCTATTTGATGTTGACATAACCAAGGAGATTTGTATCATATCATCAATTTCTAAATGCAGAATGCTAGAAAATAAATATGACTTACTGTTTCAGTAAGCAGCTGAAATTTCTAGAGAATAAGCATGAATTTATTGATGTTTGAAAAAGATATTACAATCTAGCACAGATACATCAATAAGAAAACAAACTATAACTTATCTCTATTTTCTTTGCCTCTTGCTCTTCGGAGGGTTGGCATACTCAGCAGCTCTCCTTCTTCTGGTTTGCTCATCTCTCCATGCAATGTCGTCTAGCTCCTCCTTGCTCAACATTTCTGAATGATTATGTCTGTTCATGAACATAGGATCTCCAACTGGCATGTTAAGACCAGTAGAGGATACTCCTTGTGAGCTAGGAGCTTGACCTTGACTTCTTTCATAGGTTTCAGCTATGAGAGGAGGTGGACGGTTCTGCTGCTGTTGATCAATTCGTGGAGGATTATAGCTTGAACTTCTTGGGATGCTCCTCGACGATTGGCCAATGTAAGTTTGCTTTCCTTTGCTTCTGCCTCTGCTACCTCTCCCTCTGCCTCTGTCTCCTTCCTCATTATTCTCCTCCTTTATGTCAGCATCAAGGGTTCGAATGTCTTCAGATAGGCGGTTGACACCTTGCACCAACTCATGCATCTGAGAGCGATTTTGGGCAATGTCACTACGATTTTTCGCTACTATAGCCTCAGTATTTCGTCTCTGTTGCTGAAGTCGCTCCATGGCTTTAGTAATTTGCTGAACTTGAGTCATGATAAAGGTTTGGAATTCTCGTAGTGTGAGACGCAGCTCGTGAATCTGTTTAGTTATAAAAGCATTCTGAGATTCTTGAGTTTTCTGAAGAATCTCCACAGATTCCTTATGCTTTTTCATAGCTACAAAGTGAATAGCATCCCTTTGGCTGAGGCTGTCACCCATTTATTTTACAATCTCCCTCAGCTTCTTTGACAGCTCAGTTGCCAAGTTCCCTGGTAGATTTTTGACAGAGTCTATTATATGGTCGAATATTTTGTGAAGTGCCAGAGAGTTTACTTCAAGATTCTCCTCTGTCTCTAGGGCCATATGGCTTGTTAACTCAGCAAGCTCCTCTTTGGTTGGTAGTAGAGACAAGTGTTCAAGAATTTTATGAGCATCAAGAGGAGAGGTCATAGTGTACTCACCTATCCTTGACATGCTCGTGAGAGCAAGTGCCATATCAAAATATTCGTTATTGGAGGACGAGGGAATGTCTGACTGGGTAATAGGGGCTTGTGTTTGGTGTATGGGAGAAGTGTTTGGTTCAGGGTCTGGTGTATATGGTTCATTGATTTGTTCTGAAGACTCAACGATCTCAGTGTCAGGTTGGTTGACAAGCATGAATCGTAGTTCGTCGTCCAGATTTGGTGTCTCAAAGGTTGATGTTTCAAGCATTTTCTCGGCTATTCTGGTTATTTGCTCGATAATCATAGGATCATTGACAGATGGTTCTATAAGGGCAAGTTGGTTATTTAGTTCATCAATTACAGAGTTTTGGGACTCTGTAACTGGAAACTAGTTTAGTGGGTGAAGGACCACTTCCAAGCATCTTGGAAATTCGTAGAACTGATTGAAGTGTGATGAAGGACAATGGTTGATAATGAAAGAGATGGGAGTAGAATGTACCTCATACTTAGTCTTTGAAGATGAATCATTTGTGATCAGCTTTTGAGCAAAGTTGAGGTTCCTTGGGAAACCATAGGCTAACACTGAGATTACTGGATAAGCCTTGTAAATCCAAAACATGTGATCCCAGGTGTTGAGAATCAGAGCTCTAATAGGGCATCATAGGCAAGTAGTCAAATAGCTGATTGAAGTTAGCTATTCTTTCTCCATCCCTGCATATTGCAAGAATCTCAAGTTCATCATCCTCTTCTTCATTACCATCTTCATCAGGAACTTCCACCATATCTATCATCTCATCATCAGCAATATCCACTATTTCAGCAATATCCACTATTTCTGCATTAGCAGACTCTACGAACTCTTCAGGGGCTGAGGGAACTCCATCATTATTTACTGGTAGCTCCCCTTCAACTCCTGCATTCTCTGGCTCTTGATCTTCTAACAGCTCCCCCTCAGCTGTAGCACTTCCTTGAATAGGAACTTCCAGAAACTCCTCCTCAACATCATCAGGGCTCATTTCAGTTGCTTCTGGCACCACCTCTTCAGACTGAGCCATATCTTCTACTAGGTCTTCCTCAGTATGATCATCTTCAGGCAGCTTCTCCTGAGCATGGTCCACAGCCTGATCAGATGTATTAGGATCTTCTGCACCCTTGAGATAGGTTTCTACATCAGCAATGACTCTGATCTCTTCCATAATTGGACAAGATGCTTGAGGCTCAGTGCTTTGTTCAGCCTTCTCAGCAGCCCTTCTTCTTTCATCTTCCCTCAACACTTCCTCATTTGCCTGTATATACTTCTTGACAAGCTTTTTCTTTGATTTATTTGGCTTGGACACAGCCTTAGCACTGTCTTCAAGTTTAGCCCTGACAGTTTGTTCAGGCTGAGAGGCTGTTGCAGCTTCCTTCTTCTGAGAGGTGGCAAGTCTGGACTCCACAATTGGTGATGACTCCACAATCGTAGTGAGTGAAGACTTCTTAGATTTATGGCTGCATTTCTTCTTCTTCTGAGGCTCAAAACTTCCTTCAGCCTTATCCTCACTTGACTCCCTCTTCTTCTTCTTCTTCTCCTTCAAAACCTCTTCTGGTGATTCGGTTGCTTCAAGAGTGAGTTCCCTCTCAGTGACAAGACCTCGAATCCTAGTCCCAGAACCAGAACCCCCTTGGGGTGCATCAGTAGTTGAGCCCTGAGGCTCCTCAGCTATCTAAACACCTTCATTCACTTTCCTTTTCTCTTTGTTCTTTCTGATTAAAGCCAAAGGTTCTTTTTAGTTGACTTCTTCTTCCTCCTCAATTTCCTTTACAGCAGATGTATTTCCAGACATCATCTTTAGATTCTCTGCTGGATTCCTCTTCCAATTCTGAAACAGCTGTTGTGTCATCTTTCTGTTGGGATTGATGGGAACACCTTCTTTATCCCCAATCTTGTCACCCAGGGCAGACTGCAGGATTATGCTGATGAATCTCCCATAGATCATCTTGGCAGAGCTCTTTATCTTCTTTGGGCTGAGCATCCACTTCCCAAACCATTCCATCAGCAGAGCCCCATAGTTGAGTTGAATTCTGAAGCAGATGGCTATCATGAGCTTCAGTTGCTTCTCATTAACAGAGTCGTGGCCAGATCCCTTGTAGCATATGCATTTTCCAACAATGTCAGCCAAAAATTTGTACTTCTGGGGAAACTCTTTCTTCTTGTAGCCCTTGATTCCTTCAAACTTGGAGTGGTACATCTTCTGTAAGCCTTTATGGAAGTCGATGACATCTATTGACGGAAGACCACTTGATTTAAACCCTAGGGCCAGGTTTATGCTTTCAGCATTGAGTCAAATCTGCACGCCCTTGACTTTGGTAGTGATGACGTCGCCTTCGAAGACCCCATTACAGTAAAACTCCTTTACCAGCTTCGGGTAAATCAGTGTGCTGGTGCTCAGAGCTTCTTCAAGGCTAGCTCTCTTTAGAAGTGACAGAATGTTATGAAACTCAGAGTCAGCAGACTTGAACTCGTCAAATCACAGCTGGTAACCAGAAATAATGTTGGAAGCAACCATTGATTCTGTTGATTATCCTGTGATGAACAAATTTGGCTTAGCTTTCTGAAACTTAGGGTTTTCTTTCGAGAGAGAGAGAGAGATAAACTGTTGAAATTCAAAGATGAACTGACGAAAAGCAGTTCAAAATGAAATTATAACTTCCCTCCATATGATTTGCAGAGTGGGACACGTGTCGAGTTCTGCAGGACTCCACGGTTTTAAGTTATGTGGAAAGTACGGTTCTGCCCTTAGCTCCCCCTGAGCTAGAGAGTTCTCTTGAGAGGACTACGATTGCCGAGAACCACTCCACGATTGTTGAGTTCCATGCTTAGCTTGCTCCTTGACAGTTGACTCTACGATTTTCTGTGATGCATTCTGAAATAACATCCCTTCTGGATTAAGGTTGCTCAGGAAGGGCCAACCTCTTAGTCTGACACTAAGGGTCAGGTTTGTCCCTGAGGTGCTTATCAGAAGGGCTGCTTAGCTTGATAATGTTGCCATCACAGTGAGCTTTTCTGCTATGACTAGATCACTCCACGATCGTGGTCTTTCTTAGTCATCTCTACGATTTTGACTTAGCCTATCTATCTGCATGGTTAGCACCAACTAGAGCATAGAATTCATAGTTATAGATTTAACATACCTAACTCATTTATTAATTTATTAAATCTGGATTCATCTAAGGGTTTTGTAAAAACATCAGCAAGTTGATTTTCATTAGGGATGTATTGCAAAGATATAGTTCCATTTTGAACATGATCCCTAATAAAATGATATCTTATCTCTATATGCTTAGTCCTAGAATGCATAACAGGATTATGTGTTATTGCTATGGCACTTGTGTTATCACAGTGAAGAGGTATAGATTTGAAATCAAACCCATAGTTTGCTAGCTGGTTCTTCATCCATAGGATTTGAGCACAGCAGCTGTCTGCAGCAATATATTCAGCTTCTGCTGTTGAAGTTGATAATGAGTTTTGCTTCT
This sequence comes from Panax stipuleanatus, assembly GCA_020205555.1. Lineage (NCBI taxonomy): Eukaryota > Viridiplantae > Streptophyta > Magnoliopsida > Apiales > Araliaceae > Panax > Panax stipuleanatus. The sequence continues at coordinate 43,099,843 of CM035125.1, forward strand.
TGCTGAACCAGGACACTAGTCTATTTCCTAGCAGTTGACAAGTGCCACTGGTACTCTTTCTATCTATTTTGCATCCTGCAAAATCAGCATCTGAATATCCTGTCAATTCAAAGGAGGACTCCTTGGGATACCAAAGTCCCAAGTAAGGTGTGCCCTTGAGATACCTGAAAATCCTTTTTACAGCAGTTAAGTGTGATTCCTTAGGATTAGCGTGAAATCTAGCACATATATATGTTGCAAACATTATATCTGGTCTACTGGCAGTTAAGTAGAGAAGGGAGCCTATCATACCTCTGTATTGAGTAATGTCAATAAATTTACCTTTCTCATCTTTGTCAAGCTTAGTTCTTAGAGCAATTGGTGTTTTCATGGGAGAGGCTGATTCCATGCCATACTTCTTAAGTAAGTCTTTGATGTACTTGGCTTGGTTAATGAAGATACCTTCATCAGTCTGCTTCACTTGCACTCCAAGGAAGAAATTTAGCTCACCCATCATGCTCATTTCGAACTTGCTCTGCATAAGCTTGGCAAATCTCTTGCACAGATTTTCATCAGTAGAACCAAAGATAATATCATCTACATATATTTGAATTAGTAAACTTTGTCTTTGTGCTTCCTAAGAAATAATGTGGTGTCTACTCTAGCTCTAGTGAATCCTTTTTCAATAAGAATGTTAGTTAGTGTTTCATATCATGCTCTAGGTGCTTGTTTAAGTCCATATTGATAGTAGTGTGCATACAAGCTAATCATGTATGATGATAAAGCACATACTTTGTAAACAATCTTATTTATTTATTAATAAAATATTAATTTAAGGCATTTAATTATCTACATGGTGCTATTTTTATTATATGTAAATAACCCATAGTTTTAAGCAATGCTTTTAGAATCATGATGAGATCATGCTAATGAGATCTAAATTCTTAGAAAGCTTAAAAACTAAAATAGTTCCCAATTGTGGGATTACTAAAATGGGGATTAGTAAATTTGGATAGATTGGTACATATGTTCCTTGCTCATTGGATGAGGATGACTGATCTCATGGTCATTTGTGTGGAGACACTAAAGCAAATATGTAGGTGCTTATTGGAGAATAAGTTCACTAAACGTGAATGGAATACCTAATGGAGTTTTACTCGCCTGTCAATAGGAATTCCTAATGTGATAGTAGTACAAGTGATCCTTGGACTTGAGATCATCATAGTATCTTGTATGTAACAAATTATACTTTGACTTATTCCTTAAGGCCTTTTAAGGCATATATAGGGTATGCTTGGGTATAATGAGTTGTATATGGAGATAATGTATGATCAATAAAAAATCTACCACCTCTAGTAAAAGAGGAGATATGTCCTATGCGATTCGTTAAATGACAACCCAGGAATCCTTGGCCAAGGTGGAATAAAATTAAAAAGAGGTTTCCAATTTGCATTATTTGGAGTTGTGCGTTTTCTAATCGAAATACATATGATTAAATAAATTAAGACTTGACAGTAAATCCATGTCTTATATTTAATTGGGACATTGTATGGTGGAAGGATTGAATTGTACGGTAACTATTAACTCACAGGTTCTTTTATGATTAATGTTGAAATTTATATTATCTGAAAAGTTGGTGATCGCTAGGGAGGCTTATCCCTATTGTAGAATAAATGTTATTTATTTAAATAGATTATTAGTTTAAATTATTTATTTAAATAAGATTAGAATTGTTCTAATTGATTTATTCACAACTGGTTTAATATGAAGAACCTAAAGGGTCACACCATAAAAGGAAGAAGAATTATTTAAGAAGAAAATAGCATGATAGTAATAATGCATTAAGTGTAATTAATTTAATCTATGGTGATAGAATAAATTAAATAGCTTAATATTTATTATTTAATATTTTAGAAATATTAAATATAAATTAATAAGAGGAGTCTTATTAATATTATTATTATTATTATTATTTTAATTCTAAAGCAGTTTAGGAATTAATATAATATCAGTACTCTCTCTCAATCCTAATAAGATTAGGATATAAATTAATTAAAAGTGATTAATTAATTAATTAAATAAAACCCTATTCTAATTGGATTAGAAGGGTTAACCTATTATCTATATAAGAGAGTCTAATATCAGAAATAAGGTACGTAAATTTTTAAAATGGTTGGGAGTACACATATTCTATAGAGATAGAAACAAGGGTTAAGCCAATAACCCATCTTCCTGAGTTCTTCATCTTCCTTGGTGGATCACCGTTAGAGGCCAAACATTTGAGTGGCTGACATTGATCAAGGGAAGGAGCCACTACAGAGGAATCAAAGGAATCAAAGGAGTAGAACTCGTACCTGAGGAAGCTTGGATCTTCAAAGGTATAATTCCATGTTCTCTCTTTTCTGTTATTGATAACTAACACAAAGCATGATCATGGTTATGGGTTTGTATAAATTTTTGAAAACCTATGTTTCGCGCTTCCGCCCTATTTATGTGATTTGATTGCATGATTGTGTTACGTACAAACCCAACAGTGGTATCAGAGCCTAACTTTTGTGCTAATTATCAATTTTATGATTTCATGTATGAATTGATGTGAGAATTAGATCGAATTTTCTGGACAAAATCGTTTTCTGCAAGTTTCTGCGAAGAACGGCGCAGCTGCCCAGTTCATTACTGGCGCAGTTGCGCCGGTCTGCAAAAACTGGCATTTCAGGATACCTGCGCAGCTGCGCAGCATCCCAGTTCATTCTGGGCGCAGCTGCGCCGGTTCCTAAACAGGCCCTGAAATTTGATTTTCATTAATTAAATAAACTGTTTATTTAATTAATAAAGTTTTAAAATAAAGATATTTATTTTATCTGAAATATGATTTCAGATTGCTAAAATTAAAGGAGTTTAATTTGAATTTATTTTGATTAAAATAAAAGAGTTTATTTTGTTTCAAAAATAAAAATTTAGCAAAACTTTTGTCCATTAAATGACATCGATCTATACATGGAATAGCTTTATAATTCATGAGATAAATGGAAATTTATTGATACGTAAGATGATATGTATGTTAATAAAAGGGATTGATTATGAACTATGACCAATGTAATTGGATTTTATTTTGGATGAATGCTTGAATGTATGGGTTTTATAAAATGGGGTCTGCGTACCTCGTCTTCTCTGGTTTTACTCTCGGTGTAAAATTCTATCTCCCTCCTATGTACTTCCCCTTGACTGCTGATCAAGGTTTCTATTTAATTATAAATAGTTTATGTAATAGAGATAGGTTAGAATTATCTTGAAAAATCTGGAGACCAAGGAGCAAGGAGCACGTGAAGACCTGTTTGTATGGAGCCCGGGTTTAAATGTAATAGTTACATTTAAAATTTAAATTCTTGCACTCCTAGGTTTGACCTTTTGGTTCACCTGGTGGCTCTAGTGAACCAAACTAGAATAAAAGTCCATAATCAATCCGGGTAGAATATAGTATTCTATATTGCATGCTAAATATTATATATATATATTATATTTTATGCAAACATGCTTCGCATGTTTAATAAAATGACGCATATTTTATATATATATGTGCATGCGCGCTAAACAGGATGAGACAAATAATAATAAACCCCTCAAAGAAATAATATTAAGTCTGAAGCGTTCAAATGATATTTGGAATATCGAACGTCGCCTTCTAGCATGATTAATTAATAGAGTATTAAATATTTAATATGAGTTTGTTGTGTTATCCACAAGGCGAGTGTTGAGTATTTAAGATGTTAATTAATCACATTTGATGCTTATCAAGAAAATTGAACAATCTAGTCTTGTTGTGCTATCCACAAGGACGAACATTTTTTAAAAAAAAATTATAGAAGTGCTAGGCTGGACTTAACTTAAATCAGTTTAGTTCGGATGTGCACACACATGACCATTATGATTTGAGAGGCAAAATAAAAGGAGTTACATGGTGATGTAATTGACAAGAGTTGTCTACCTATTTATTTGTATATCGCTTGTTGTGCTATCCACAAGGTTATATACATTTGAAATGGGATCCTTAATCTCACTAGCAAATATTTAATTAGATGTTGCCAAACTATATAAGTGAGGGTAATATAGTTTGATGAAAATAGTGGGAGATACCAATTTAAAATAAAGACCTAAATTTATTTTGGTATGCAAAGTTAATAAAATGAATATTTGCTAAAAATGTTATTTTTTCACATGCAGAATTTTAAAAATGTCAAAATCACTAATCTCACTACGAAGCATACTTGATGCAAATAAGCTTATCGGACCGAATTATGAGGACTGGCTAAGAAATCTGAGAATTGTTCTCACTGCTGAAAAGATTTCTTATGTCCTAAATTCAACAATCCCTGAATCTATTTCGGAAACAGCCTCTGAGGAAGAGATTGCCACTTTCAATAAGTGGCAAGATGATGCATCTGTGGCTCAATGCATCATGCTTGCATCCATGAATAACGAGCATTAGCGTCAGCACGTAAATATAGATGCTCCTGCTATGCTGCTTCACCTCAAGGAGTTGTATGGTGAACAGAGTAAGACTGCTAGATATGGAGCTCTTCCGATCTCAGATGACCGAGGGCACTGCCGTCGAGACTCATGTTCTAAAGGTAATCAATTTGATTGAACGCCTTGGACAGCTTGGGTTTGTCATGGATGGGGTGTTGAGTCAAGACTTGGTCTTGCAGTCACTCCCTGGGACCTTCTCGCAGTTTGTGGTTATTTTCACATGAATAAGCTAGATGTCAGCTTGCCTGAGCTGCTTAACATGCTGAAAACTGCAGAAGGTCACTTCTCATCCAAGAAGAACCATGTCTTGATGGTGGATTCTTCCAATAAAAGGAAGAGGCCCAAGGTGTCTTCTAAAAAGAAGAAATCCAATAAGGCTAAGGGAAAGGGGAAAGAAAAGGAACAAAAGAAACCTAAACCAGCTAAAGGAATGTGCTTTCATTGCAATGAGCCGGGACATTGGAAGAGGAACTGCAAGAAGTTTCTAGTAGAGAAGAAGCTTGGAGAAGCTTCGACTTCCAATCAAGGTTTGTTTATAATTGAAATTAATTTTTCTGAAAGTCATAATTCTACTTGGGTATTGGATACCGGCTGTGGTTCTCACATATGTAACACTGTGCAGGGACTGGTCAGAAGTAGAAAGCTGAACAATGAAGAGGTGATCCTACGAGTGGAAAATGGAGCAAAGGTTGCTGCATTAGCTGTAGGAACTTATTGTTTAGTAATACCTTTGGGCAAGTCCATTTATCTTAATAATTGTTATTATGTTCCGAATATTATTAAAAATATTATTTCAATTTCTGTATTGGATATGGAAGGATTTGACGTTATTATAAATAATAATGGTTGTTCTATTTATAAAGACGATGTTTTATATGGTATTGAAAATTTGCGAAATGGGCTTTATATACTTGACTTGCAAGAAAATATATTTCAAATTGAACAAACTAAGAAAAGGAAAAGAGGTGATATTTATTATACCTACATGTGGCACTATAGACTCGGTCATATCAATGAAACAAGATTATCCAAGTTGCATAAAGATGGGCTCCTAGAGCTATCCGATTATGAATCATATCCAACTTGTGAATCTTGTCTCATGGGTAAAATGACTAAATCTCCTTTTAGTGGAAAAGGAGAAAGAGTTACAGAGTTGTTGGCATTGATTCACACAGACGTTTGTGGACCTATGACAACAAGTGCACGGGGTGGGTATTCTTATTTTATTACTTTCACTGATGATCACTCAAGATTTGGATATGTGTATTTAATGAAATACAAATCAGAATCATTTAAAAAGTTCAAAGAGTTAAGAAGTGAAGTAGAGAAACAAACGGGCAAGAGTATTAAGATACTTCGATCAGATCGAGGTGGAGAATACTTAAGCGGTGAGTTTCTCAATTGTCTCAACGAAAATGGTATAATCTCACAATGGACTCCTCCAGGTACACCACAGTTAAATGTAGTATCTGAAAGGAGAAATCAAACACTGTTGGACATGGTTCGATCCATGATGAGTTTTACCGACCTTCCAATTTTCTTCTGGGATTATGCCCTAGAAACGGCTGCATACCTACTTAACAAGGTACTTACCAAATCCGCCCCAAAGACTCCATATGAGATGTGAAAAGGGAGGAAACCAAATCTTAAGCATGTTAAGACTTGGGGAAAAGTTTGAAAATGATAAGCTACAGACTAAATCCGATAAGTGTAGATTTGTGGGGTACCCTAAAGAAACCGTAGGGTATTATTTCTATCATCCTACTGATAAAAAGGTGTTTGTTGCGAAACATGCTACCTTCTTTGAGAAAGAGTTTATCCATGAAGGGGTCAGTGGGATTAAGATATATCTTGAAGAAGTTCAAGAATCACAAATTACCACGGATCAAAGTCAGGTACCTAACCAAGTAGAAGAACCTACTATACCACACCCTGTTCGTAAATCTGGAAGAGTACCGAAGATACCTGAGAGGTATGGATTCGTTATAGAGGATGACGATGAGGTACACATCATGAATGCTGATGATTCATTGAATTACGAACAGGCTATGAGTAATAAAGACTCAGGAAAATGGCTTGAAGCCATGAAATCCGAAATGGACTCCATGTATGAAAACAAAGTATGGACTTTGGTTTCACCACCTGAAGGTATTAAGCCTATTGGGTGTAAATGGGTTTTTAAGAGAAAGACTGGAGCAGACGGAAAGGTAGAGACCTATAAGGCCCGACTGGTTGCAAAAGGTTTCAAACAAAGACAAGGAGTTGACTATGATGAAACCTTCTCACCAGTAGCCATGCTCAAGTCTATTCGAATTTTGCTTGCGATTGCAGCTTATAACGACTATGAGATCTGGCAGATGGACGTGAAAACGGCCTTCCTCAATGGAAAACTTGAGGAGGATGTGTATATGACACAACCAGAGGGATTTATTTCAAAAGTTGGAACAAATCAAGTCTGTAAGCTACAACGATCCATTTATGGGTTGAAGCAAGCTTCTCGTAGATGGAACATTCGTTTTGATGAGACAATCAAAGTGTTTGATTTTATCAAAAATGAGGATGAACCATGTGTATACAAGAAGGTTAGTGGGAGCGCAGTATCATTCCTTGTATTATATGTTGATGATATATTACTAATAGGGAATGACATTCCTATGTTACAATCAATTAAAATCTGGTTATCTAAAAACTTCTCCATGGAGGACTTGGGTGAAGCATCCTATATTTTGGGGATAAAGATTTATAGAGATAGATCTAAAAGGATGCTCGACTTATCCCAAGGAACGTACATTGATACGATGCTAAAGAGGTTTAGCATGGAAGATTCCAAAAGAGGTCTCATGCCGATGAGCCATGGAATACATCTCTCCAAGAAACAGGCCCCAAAGACACCTAAGGAGAGAGACCGTATGAGTAAGATCCCTTATGCTTCTGCAATAGGATCTATCATATACGGTATGATATGTACTAGACCGGATGTTGCTCACGCACTTAGTGTAACGAGCAGATACCAGTCGAATCCAGGAGAAGAGCACTGGAAGGCAGTGAAGAATATCCTAAAGTACTTGAGAAGGACTAAAGATATTTTTCTTATCTACGGTGGCTCTGAATTAAAACTCGAGGGATTCACGGACTCAAGTTTTCAAACAGACCAAGATGACAGTAAATCTATTTCAGGGTATGTGTTTACCTTGAACGGAGGCGCAGTGAGTTGGAAGAGTTCCAAGCAGCAAACAGTTGCTGATTCAGTGACAGAGGCAGAGTCTATAGCTGCAAGTGAAGCTGCAAAGGAAGCTGTTTGGATGAAGAAGTTCATAACTGAACTTGGTGTGGTTCCTAACATTGGAGAAGCAGTTCCCGTATACTGTGACAACACCGGAGCGGTTGCACAGGCTAAGGAACCCAGGTCTCATCAAAAATCCAACCACGTGTTGCGGCGATTTCACTTAATCAGGGAGATCATTGAAAGAGGAGACGTCACCTTGGAGCATGTGGACTCTCAAGACAACATTGCAGATCCATTTACTAAAACTCTAACACAACAGCAGTTTGATCGTCACTTAGAGAAGATGGGTATGAGATACCATGGCGATTGGCTTTAGTGCAAGTGGGAGATTGATAGTAGTGTGCATACAAGCCAATCATGTATGATGATAAAACACATACTTTGTAAACAATCTTATTTATTTATTAATAAAATATTAATTTAAGGCATTTAATTATCTACATGGTGTTGTTTTTATAATATGTAAATAAACTATAGTTTTAAACAATACTTTTAGAATCATGATGAGATCATGCTAATGAGATCTAAATTCTTAGAAAGCTTAAAAACTAAAATAGTTCCTAATTGTGGGATTACTAAAATGGGGATTAGTAAATCCGGATAGATTGGTACATATGTTGCTTGCTCATTGGATGAGGATGACTGATCTCATGGTCATTTATGTGGAGACACTAAAGCAAAGATGTAGGTGCTTATTGGAGAATAAGTTCACTGAACGTGAATCGCTATGGAATACCTAATGGAGTTTTACTCGCCTGTCAATAGGAATTCCTAATGTGATAGTAGTACAAGTGATCCTTAGACTTGAGATCATCATAGTATCTTGTATGTAACAAATTATACTTTGACTTATTCCTTAAGGCCTTTTAAGGCATATATAGGGTATGCTTGGGTATAATGAGTTGCATATGGAGATAATATATGATCAATAAAGAATCTACCACCTCTAGTAAAAGAGGAGATATGTCCTATGTGATTCGTTAAATGACAACCCAGGAATCCTTGGCCAAGGTGGAATGAAATTAGAAAGAGGTTTCTAATTTGCATTATTTGGAGTTGTGCGTTTTCTAATCGAAATACATATGATTAAATAAATTAAGATTTGACAGTAAATCCATATCTTATATTTAATTGGGACATTGTATGGTGGAAGGATTGAATTGTACGGTAACTATTAACTCACAGGTTCTTTTATGATTAATGTTGAAATTTATATTGTCTGGAAAGTTGGTGATCGCTAGGGAGGCTTATCCCTATTGTAGAATAAATGTTATTTATTTAAATAGATTATTAGTTTAATTTATTTATTTAAATAAGATTAGAATTGTTCTAATTAATTTATTCACAACCGGTTTAATATGGAGAACCTAAATGGTCACACCATAAAAGGAAGAAGAATTATTTAAGAAGAAAATGGCATGATAGTAATAATGCATTAAGTGTAATTAATTTAATCTATGGTGATAGAATAAATTAAATAGCTTAATATTTATTATTTAATATTTTAGAAATATTAAATATAAATTAATAAGAGGAGTCTTATTAATATTATTATTATTTTAATTCTAAAGGAGTTTAGGAATTAATATAATATCAGTACTCTCTCTCAATCCTAATAAGATTATGATATAAATTAATTAAAAGTGATTAATTAATTAATTAAATAAAACCCTATTCTAATTGTATTAGGAGGGTTAACCTAATATCTATATAAGAGAGTCTTATATCAGAAATAAGGTACGTAAATTTTTAAAAAGGTTGGGAGTACACATATTCTATAGAGATAGAAACAAGGGTTAAGCCAATAACCCATCTTCCTGAGTTCTTCATCTTCCTTGGTGGATCACCATTAGAGGCTAAACTTTTGGGTGGCTGACATTGATCAAAGGAAGGAGCCACTACAGAGGAATCAAAGGAATCAAAGGAGTAGAACTCGTACCTGAGGAAGCTTGGATCTTCAAAGGTATAATTCCATGTTCTCTCTTTTCTGTTATTGATAACTAACACAAAGCATGATCATGGTTATGGGTTTGTATAAATTTTTGAAAACCTATGTTTCGCGCTTCCGCCCTATTTATGTGATTTGATTGCATGATTGCGTTACGTACAAACCTAACACATATAAGGCTTTGTCTAATTTATAGACATAATTAGAAAGAGTTGGATTGATGAAACCTAGAGGCTTCTCCATATATACTTCTTCTTGAAGTTCACCATTCAGAAATGCACTCTTGACATCCATTTAGAAGACTTTGAACTTCATTTGGGCAACAAATGCAAGGAATATTCTGAAATCTTCAAGTCTGGCAACAGGTGCAAAGGTCTCATCGTAGTGAATGCCTTCTTCTTAATAATAACCTTTAGCCACCAGTCTTACTTTGTTCCTTGTGATCACCCCATCTTCATCCATCTTGTTTCTGAAGACCCATTTTATGCCAATGACTGGGTGATTTCTTGGTCTAGGAACTAATCTCCAGACTTTGCTTCTTTCAAACTGATTTAGCTCCTCTTGCATGGCTTCAATCCAACTTGAATTTTCCATTGTATCTTCTATCTTCTTGGGTTCCATTTGAGACAAAAAGCTCAAATAGAAACACTAAGTCTGAGTTGCAGACCTTTTCCTGATCCTGGCAGTTGGATCTCCAATGATCAGGTCTTGAGTGTGATCTCTTGCCCATCTGTTCCCTGTTGGAACATCTGTTCTGGTGCCTTCTTGTCTGAACTCTTCAAGATTAACTTCTGGTTCTTATTGTACAGAATCGTTGTCTGGTGCAGCTCTCTCCACGTTTTCTTCTTCAACCTCTACGATTCCACCTTCTGTATTTATAGTCATGGTGTTAGGCTCGACCACTTCAATCGTGGTATCTGGATCGTCGTTCGCAGTATCTTGTGGTACAGACTTGTCTGAGTCTGTTTCATCAAAGATAATGTGAATTGAAACTTCAACACTAGCGTCTTCTTGTTGAACACTCTATAGGTTTTGCTGTTTGTGGCATATCCAAGAAAGATTCCTTCGTCTGACTTGGGTTGGAACTTAGTCAGATAGTGCTTTCCATTGTTTAGAATGTAGCATGCACAGCCGAACACATGAAAATAATTGACATTGGGCTTTCTTCCTTTCCACAGCTCGTAGAGAGTCTTCTTCATCATAGGGTGAACAAGAGATCTGTTTTGAGTGTAGCACGTAGTGTTGATGGCTTTTGCCCAGAAGTATTCAGGCAGATGAGCTGCTGCTAGTAGAGTCCTTCCTGCTTTGATCAGCGTTCTATTTTTCCTTTCATCTACTCCATTTTGCTGTGGAGTTCGTGGGGCTAAGAAGTTGTGGCTGATGCCATTGTCTGCACAGAACTGATCCATTTCTGAGAAGTCGAACTCTCTACTATGATCACTCCTTATGGCCTTGATCGTCTCTCCTTTTTCATTCATCACCAACTTGAACATCTTGATCAGTTGAGAGCTTGTTTCATCTTTAGAATTAAGAAAGAACACCCATGTGAATCTGGTGTAGTCATCCACTACGACCAGTGAGTATCTCTTCCCTCCGAGGCTCACAGTTGGAATTGGCCCAAACAGATCCATATGAAGTAACTGAAGGGGCCTATTGGCAGGCGTTGCATGGCCTTTCTTTAACGAAGCTGAACTTAGGTAAACCTGCTATAAGATCTTTGGAGGCCAGTTTTGACATGCTCTTGAAGTTGAGATGGGATAACCTCCTATGCCAAAGCCAGCTTATTTCTTCAGAAGCTTTAGCAAGAAAGCATACTGTCTCATCAGAACTTAGTTGAGCAAGATTAACAATGTAGACATTTCCTTCTTTGGTCTCAGTAAGCTTAATAGAGGAGGTCTCCAGATCTTTGACTTGACATTGATTGTTGAGAAAAGTGACTTGATAGCCTTTGTCGTAGAGTTGGCTGATGCTCAGAAGATTGTGCTTTAGTCCATCCACATAAGCCACTTTGCTGAATGACACAGCACCATTCCAGGCTGAGCCATATCCTTTTGTCTTGCCAGAGTTGTTATCTCCAAAGATAACTGTTGGTCCCTCCTTCTCTATGTAGTCAGCCAGGAGGGCTTTGTTCCTGGTCATGTGCCTTGAGCAACCACTGTCCAGATACCATGTTGTGATCGTGGTGCTCAGTTCCTGCAGACAGATTAAGCTTTCATGTTGGTAGCCAGACTTGCATGGGTCCTACGATGTTAGTACCCTTGGGAACCCAAATCTGCTTGACTTTGGGGCTTCCATGCAGAGTGTTATGGTAACATATTGCATCTTTATGGCCATTTCTACCACATAAAAAGCATCTAATATAATACATGCTTGTGTGTGTGTGTGGATTCTTTCTCCATTTGGACTTTTGTGGATACTTAGTGGCCTTACCCTTATATTGATTCTTCTTTTTTTATGCAGCATTGGGATTCACGGTTTGTGCTGAGTGAATATCAACTCCACGATTCCTTCCTGGTTAGTTCTTGGAGTCATCTTTGCTTGACTCCACAATCCTTCAAGGTTAGACAGTGGTGACTGAGTTACTCTTCTCTTTTCTGAACCCCAGGCCAGCATGGGATCCGTTGTGTCTTGGGACATAACTTAGATCAGAAGAGCAGGGTTGCACTGATTCTTCCTTCTGTGTGGATTTCACAAACACAATGCTTTTATTTAAATTAGAAACACTACTACTGTTAGTATCCTTTATCTTTTCCATATTTGGTTCTAGGGTAGATTCCCCAAAACCTAGACCTGTTCTGTCAGAAGCACTTCTCTGACTGGAGATCAGGGAGTCCATGGATGAGGAAGACCTATTCCACATTGAGATAGTCTTTTCTATTTCCTCAATCTTAGAGGTTAGTTTTGACTCTCTTTGAGTGCTTAGTTCATTGGTCTGTCTTAAGAGTCAGCTTCAAACTTAGGGAGAGAGATAGAACTGACTAGAGTTGTTTCCAGTTCTTTTTCAACTTTCTCTTTTTCCTTTTGAAGACCAGAATAATCTTTAGACAGAACTCTAAACCACTTCATATATTGATGCAGATCAGATATTATATCATGTAGAGCAGTTCTTAAATCATCAATATCTACATCAGGAGATTTAAAGTCAAATACCTCATCTATGCTTACCTCATGATGGTCAGTGCTTTTCTTGTTGTTTGTATCTTTGGCCATCAGACATAGATTGGTTGCTTGAGGTTCTTCATCAACTCTTCTCTGATAGGTTTGTTGCAGTTTACAATGAAGTGGCCAGGCTTCTTGCAATTGTAGCATAAGTCATTGATCTGCTCCTGGCTGCTGTTGTTGTTAAATCTCTTAGGTCTGCCACTTCTTCCTTTGTGCATGAACCTTCTGAGTCTTCTGACCAGCATTGCAATATCTTCATCATCATCTTCCTCAGAGGCAGATTCATTTTCATCATGAGCTTTGGAGATCTCTTCTGTTGCTTTGAGAGCAACTCCTTTATTCTTCTTTCTTCCTTCAGATAGAGTTTCTGCTCGTTGAGTCAGCTCTAGTTCGTAAGTAAGAAGGTTGCCATAGAGTTGTTGGACAGCCATTTTATGTAGGTTTTTTGATTCTCTGATTGCAGTGTTTTGGCATCCCACTTGCTTGGTAAGGACCTCATGAACTTTGATGATAAGATCTTTGTTGGGATAGATCTTTCCAAAAGCTCGAAGAGAGTTGAGCAGCAAATTGAATCTCTCATAAGTGGAAGTGACGTTTTCTCCTAGAACATGGGTAAACATCTCATACTGTTGAGTCAATAGAGATTGCTTATTTTCTCTGACTTCTTCAGTTCCTTTATGCATGATAAGCAGTGCTTCCCAGACTTTCTTGGCAATTTTGCAGTTAACCACATTCTCAAACAGATTATCCTCTAAAGACTGGAATAGAATGTTCTTAGCCTTTTTGTCTAGCTAGACATCTTTCTTCTCGTTGTCAGTCCACTCAGCTTTGACCTTGATCTGTACTCTGTTTGGATCTTCTGGAGTTGGTGAAAGTTTTGTTGGAATATAGGGCCCATTTAGAATGGTTTCAAATAGATCATCATCTATTGAATCTATGTAGGCTTGCATTCGAACTTTCCAGTTGGCAAATTTGTCTCTGTTTCACATTGGTGGCTTGCTGCCTCCACCGGTCTTGGTCTCGCTTATCAGATGTGTCATTGAATCTACTCAAGCTTTGTAGGCTAGTTGAGAGAACCTGATCTGATACCAATTGTTAATTCTTAGAGGCACAATAGTTATCTAGAAGGGGGAATAGATATTTTAAAACTTTTTCTTTTTCAAAATACTTGTCAGTATTGATTAAACTGACTGCAGCGGAATATATGTTTGTTCCCCTTAAGATTAATGCAATAATGGTTCGATAAGCAATTATGACAGTTATAGCATATATGGCAGTTATAGCAATTAATAAGACACAGTGATTTTAAGTGGTTCAGAGCACTCAAGGCTCCTAGTCCACTCTTTTACTCCACGAGTAGGAAATCCACTAAGGATATCTTTACAACTTCGAATCACTAAGATTCCTTCAAGATCAACAATCTTGGAACTTTTTTAGTTCACTTAGAACTCTTCAAGTCCAGCAGACTTGGTACACTTAGTTGAGAGTGGTTTTCTGGTGTGTGCTACTCAGTTGCAATTAAGCATTAGTTCTGAAGAACTGAGTAGCGAAGCAAGTTTTCCTCTTAGGATCGTAGTGTTTGTACGTTGAGAGTTCTTGAGCTTTTTCGTTCTTTTTGCTTGCTTACTTGCTTAGACTGAATCCTTGTCTGATTTACTTATGAAGGAGACTTTGAAATATTTTCGTTGAAAGCATCCGTTGTAGCATTAAATGCTTCAGACGTTTCTGAGCACTGATGTTGACTTCCTACAAATCTGATGTCCAGCCATCTGGCCCACTGACACAGCAGACTGCTTTCTCACCTAACACCTGAAAAGGTGTTTTCAACAGGCATATAGTCCTTTCCTTAACTTCTTTAATACGCTTCTTCGATTCATACTAAGGATAAATGTAGGATCATTGGGACTATCAAAATGGCAACGTCTATAAGCCTTTCTTCATTTGATACTCTTCCTCCTTCATCAGATAGACGAACTTTGATGCTGACTGGAGGGTCACCACGATCGTGGTCTTTGTACCACGATCGTTGTGTGTTGGCTTGCACAGGCTAGGCTCAGTCTTGATCGTAGAGAACACTACGATTTCTCTTAATCTCTTTGCTAGACTACGATTTCCACTTGCTTGTCTTGCAGACTCCACGCTTCCAAGAGCTGACTGCGATTCTTGACTTGGCTCGGCAGGCACTCGGATCATCTCCACGATTCTGAGTGTGGCTTTCATGATAAACTACGATCTTTGGACACTTTCATTAAAGTTCCACGATGCTGCCTTGGCTTCTGCAGACCGGCTTTGGCAAACTACGATTCTATCAAGGCCTAACATTTACATCTCAATATAGATCAACCTAACAGTTTTGATCTCTTTTCTATACATTCATTTACAGAATGATAAACATTAAAGCACAGATCAACTTAACAATTTTGATCTATTATCTAAGTCCTTGTACATATGTTCTTTGAAGGACTTTACACTTAAGCATTTATATTTACTTTCAACATCAAATTTGAATATGCAATTCCCAACAAAGGTTAAAAAGAACTTGGGAAGGAATTATTGTAATGAACGTTAGTAAACTTGTGCATGTGATTGAAGTATTCAATTGAATGTATGAGTAGACAATAGTACCGTGTAGCACCTTATCCAGGGTTTGAAGGTACCCGGATTTGGGGGCGTCACAAAGGCCCGCGCGGGGTGGGATTGTAATTTTTGTTGCCTTGAATTTTTTTCCTTGTTCTGTAGGTTTTCCACTGGAATAGAGTCCCTCAACATGTTCTGTCTTGGCCCAATGAGCTCTAACATGATTACCTTTTTGATTCACCCATACCTGTATCGAATACAATAGCAATTGTCATAACAAGCACTATGGGAAAAAGCTAATAACATATTACACATAACGGCGACTAACTAACACTATTTATTGAAAATGAAAGCAAAGAATGGGTTGCCTCCCATAGAGCGATTGATTTTAAGTCTTTCAGCCTGACTACTCCCTGTTTCATACTGGCTCGGCGAGGTCGACTGACGATCGACGTCACCTCCCCAATAATGCTTTAGGCGTTGTTCCTTAACTTTAAATGTTTTCGCTGGATCCCGGCTATATAGTTTAACGGCGTAGTGTGGAAATACTGTTTTGACGGTGAATGGACCCGACCACCTGGATTTCAGTTTCCCGGGAAAGTGTTTCAACCGGGAGTTGAATAACAGTATTGCTTGGCCCAATTCAAACTTTTTGTCCAAGATTTTCTGATCGTGCCACCGTTTGACCTTTTCCTTGTACAATTTGGCGTTTTAGTATGCCTGCAGGCGAAATTCATCCAACTCATTGAGTTGCAGAAGTATTTTCTCCCCCACTGCTGTGATATCAAAATTAAGTTTCTGGATGGCCCAATAGGCTTTATGCTCAAGTTCTACTGGGAGGTGACACGCTTTTTTGTAGACTAGCTGATATGGAGACATTTCGATCGAGGTCTTGTATGCAGTTCGATATGCCCAAAGAGCGTAATCCAATTTCAAAGACCAATCTTTTCGGTTCGGGTTTACTATTTTCTCCAAGATTCTCTTCACCTCTCTGTTAGATACCTCTGCTTGGCCACTCATCTGTGGGTCATAGGCAGTGGCAATTATGTGGTTTACCCCATACTTGGTTAAGAGGGCTGTGAAATACTTGTTGCAGAAGTGACTTCCCTCATCAATGATGATTGACCTTGGGGTGCCAAATCTTGTAAAGATATTTTTTTGCAAAAATTTCAGAACAACTTTAGCGTCATTCGTCGGTAGCGCGACTGCCTCAACCCACTTAGACACGTTGTCTACTGTCAACAAGATATACAAATTGTTGTATGAAGGCAGAAAAGATCCCATGAAATCGATCCCCTATAAATCAAAAACTTCCACTTCTAAGATCATGTTGAGTGGCATCTCATTCCGTTTAGAAATGTTGCCCACCCTTTGACATCGATCACAATTTTTCACACACTGATGTGCGTCTTTAAACAAGGTGGGCCAGTAAAATCCTGCCTGTAGTACTTTGGCGACCGTTCTTTCACTTCCATAGTGTCCCCCATATACCGATGTGTGGCATGCCTATAAGATACTTTCCACTTCACTTTGTGGCACACACCGCCGAATCATTCTATCTGCACACTGTTAGAACAAAAATGGGTCATCCCACATATACCACTTCACATCATGTAAGAATTTCTTCTTTTGTTGGAGTGTCAAATCTGGAGGAAGAATATTACTCACCAGATAATTGGCAAAATCCGCATACCACGGGAACTCGCCGTGAATCACAAACAACTGCTCATCTGAAAAAGATTCATTAATCCACACTTTGTCCGTCTTGTCTTAATTCGGATTCTCCAATCTTGAAAGGTGGTCGGCCACCTAATTTTCTGTCCCCTTTCTATCTTTGATTTCTAAGTCGAATTCTTGAAGGAGCAAGATCCAGCGAATCAGTCTCGGCTTTGCATCTTTCTTTGCAACCAAATACTG
This sequence comes from Panax stipuleanatus, assembly GCA_020205555.1. Lineage (NCBI taxonomy): Eukaryota > Viridiplantae > Streptophyta > Magnoliopsida > Apiales > Araliaceae > Panax > Panax stipuleanatus. The sequence continues at coordinate 43,117,239 of CM035125.1, forward strand.
TATATCTGAATGATTGGTGTACACCACCACCTTAGTTCCAACTAGATACGAGCGAAATTTATCGAAAGTATACACAACCGCAAGTAGTTCCTTCTCGATGGTTGTGTAATTCAGTTGTGCATCTGTTGACGTTTTGCTCGCATAGTAGATTGCCTGAATTTTTTTATCTCGGCGGTGTCCCAACATAACCCATACCGCATAATCACTGGCATCACACATCAATTCGAATGGCATGGTCCAGTCCGGTGCTACGATCACAGGTGATGTAGTTAATTTCTTCTTTAACTGCTCAAACGCCGATAGACATTCTTCATCAAATCTAAACGGTACATCTTTCTCCAACAAACTGCATAGAGGTTTTGTGATTTTGGAGAAATCCTTAATGAACCGGCGGTAGAATCCGGCATGGCCGAGAAAACTGCGAATACCTTTCATTGAGGTTGGCCGTGGCAAATTTTCTATCGTTTCCAATTTTGCTCGGTCAACTTCCAACCCCTTTTTTGAGACTTTATACCCAAGTATGATTCATTCTTGAACCATAAAATGACACTTTTCTCAGTTGAGCACCAAATTTGATTCTACACATCTTTTAAGTACCATGACCAGATTCTTTAAGTAGTTGTCAAAGGAATTCCCGAACACTGAAAAGTCATCCATGAATACCTCAACATTGTGTTCTACCATATCCAAAAATATTGCCATCATGCATCTCTACAAAGTTGTCGGTGCATTACACAGTCCAAATGACATCCTTCTAAAGGCAAAGGTGCCATATGGGCATGTGAACGTTGTCTTCTCTTGGTCCTACGGTGCAATTACAATCTGATTGTACCCCGAATAACCATCCAATAAATAGTAGTATTCATGTCCCGCTAATCTATCTAACATCTTATCAATAAACGACAAGGGGAAATGATCCTTTCGGGTTGCCTTATTGAGTTTCCTGTAATCCATGCAAACCCTCCAACCGGTCACTGTCCTCGTCGGTATCAACTCATTGTTTTCATTAGTTACTTCTGTCATACCACCCTTCTTTGGGACACACTGAACTGGCCTTACCCATGAACTATCAGAAATAGGGTAGATTATTCCAGCATCGAGCCATTTCAAAATTTCTTTCTTCACTACCTCTTTCATAATTGGATTGAGCCTCCGCTGTTGTTCCACTGTAGGTTTACCATCCTCTTCCATCAATATCTTGTGCATGCAGAATGAAGGGCTTATTCCCTTGATGTCGGTAATGGTCCATCCAATAGCAGATTTGTATTCGTGAAGAACTCTTAACAGCTTACTTTCCTGCAAATCGTTAAGCGCAGATGGTATTCATCTGCATCCACTTGGGCAGTCCATGGTGGGGACATTTTCTCAGCAACTCTTTATACCTTTCCCATGCTTCATATAATGGTTCACTCTGCTACTGTGCAAATGTAGAAATCTCAGTCCTCAACCTGGCTGTTTTTGCTGGTGGAAAGAATTTAGCTAGAAATTTATGTGCCAAATCATTCCGTGTGGTAATTGACCCCGGTGGTAGAGAATGGAGCCAACTCTTCGCTTTGTCCCTAAGAGTGAACGGGAATAGCCTCAGTCTAATAGCATCATCCGTTACACTATTGCACTTGAAAGTATCACAAATTTCGATAAAGTTGATGATGTGATCATTTGGGTCATCATTCGGTAGACCCCCAAAATGACAAGTGTTCTGCACCACTTGTATAGTACCCGGTTTGATCTCGAAATTGTTAGCATTAATAGCAGGCCTGGTAATACTTGACTGAATTTCTGTTACCTGCGGTCTAGCATAGTCCCGCAATGCTTTCTGTTCTTCTTCAGTCATGTTGTCCGGTGTTTCAAGTGATTCTCGAGTTTTCTCAATCCACTTACTCAATCTCTGAAATCGTTTGTCGATGTCGTCCTCGTAAGGTAACAATTCAGGCTTCTTTGATCGAGTTTGCATGCACTACTCGAGAGTACCTGAAATAATAAATAAATAGAAAATAAGAATAAAAATGTTTAACTAAAACTGATTTAATTAAACTGATATTGAAAGTAATAAAAACAGTTATAGTCCCGGCAACGGCGCTAAAAACTTATTGGGTAAAATCTACTATGCATAACACGCAAGTATACGTGATCCACAAGTAATAAAGTGATGAATCGAGTATCGTTCCCACGGAGAAAATAACTGAATTTTATCCTAACAATTACCAACTTTATATTATCTTAATTTTATTAAACTAATGATCAAATCTGTGAAACTTTTGAAAACTACTAATGAATTCAAAATCAACTAACTACCGTCGCTTTTAATCAGATATTGGAGAATTAAGTCTACAATTTCACTTTATGCTTCACTTAGAATGACACACTTCCTTTTAATTCAAACCAACTACCCCACCTTGTAAATCAAGAAAACAATAGTAGATATAACCATCCCTCAATAAATTATACCCACATCCACTTAATTCCACAATTGATAGAATTAAGTAGAACACCCTAGTTAACTAATCCACTATATCTCTATGTAAATTATAATTAAAGAAGGTTTAACCACAAATTCTCATAAGATTACGTGCGATGCATAGTATATCTCTATACTAAGCATAAATTATGACTCCCAACGCCATGCAAAATCACAATCACACGCCACTATGATTATGTCTAAACCCATAATCCTTCTCTCGAGTTTATATAGGTTGTCAAGAAATTGGTGATCAAGTAATTTATAAATTAAGCATAAACCATAGTAGACAAGGTTGGAATTAGTCTCCCTGAATTAATATAGAAGCATGTCAATCATTGTTAAACACAAAGATCCATCATTGACTTAAAAAGTAATTTAGTTCATGATAAACGAATAAGAAGCTGAAATCCACATTGATACTAGCATTTTGAATACAAAGGTGAAGATAGAGAATAAAAACTGTAAGTAGAATTTCTGCTCTTCTTCAATCTCCTTCTCGATCTTCGTGCTTAAAATCCTTGCTTCAATCCTCCAAGTGTGATCCTCTAGTTAGGGTTCTATTAATGATAATGAATGTCTGTTCTTTTCCTTCTATTTTCCTCTTTATTCCTCCTTAATTCATTTCTGAAATCACGCCCCAAAAGATCCTCAGAATCCTTCCCCATCTTGGAAACCTCCTTTAACTGCCGCGCACCCCGCCCCGGCGGGTCCCCGCCTCGGTGGTTGATTTAATTTGTGAAAGCCCGCCCCAACGGGTATGCTGACTGAAATATGCAAAGTCCTGCCTTTAAGTCCTAATTTCCATCCAATCCAATTCCTACAACACAAACACAAAAAATGAGTAAAACAACGCTAAAACTACTCGAAGTAGCAAGGAATCAAGCTAGAAAGGTAGTCGATTCGTATGTATAAAACCAATTCATCAATAAGGTTGGTTATTTGTATATTCAATTGTGATAAGGTTGGTTATCTATATCTTCGGTTGTGATAAGGTTGGTTATCTATATCTTTGGTTTTGATAAGGTTGGTTATTATATCTTCGGTTGTGATAAGTGATAGTAGTGTGCATACAAGCCAATCATGTATGATGATAAAGCACATACTTTGTAAACAATCTTATTTATTTATTAATAAAATATTTATTTATTAAAGGCATTTAATTATCTATATGGTGCTGTTTTTATAATATGTAAATAACCCATAGTTTTAAGCAATGCTTTTAGAATCATGATGTTGATCATGCTAATGAGATCTAAATTCTTAGAAAGCTTTAAAACTAAAATAGTTCCCAATCGTGGGATTACTAAAAAGGGGATTAGTAAATCCGGATAGATTGGTACATATGTTGCTTGCTCATTGGATGAGGATGACTGATCTCATGGTCATTTGTGTGGAGACACTAAAGCAAGTATGTAGGTGCTTATTGGAGAATAAGTTCACTGAACGTGACTCGCTATGGAATACCTAATGGAGTTTTACTCGCCTGTCAATAGGAGTTCCTAATGTGATAGTAGTACATGTGATCCTTGGACTTGAGATCATCATAGTATCTTGTATGTAACAAATTATACTTTGACTAATTCCTTAAGGCCTTTTAAGGCATATATAGGGTAAGCTTGGGTGTAATGAGTTACATATGGAGATAATGAATGATCAATAAAGAATCTACCACCTCTAGTAAAAGAGGAGATATGTCCTATGTGATTCGTTAAATGACAACCCAGGAATCCTTGGCCAAGGTAGAATGAAATTAGAAAGAGGTTTCTAATTTGCATTATTTGGAGTTGTGCATTTTCTAATCGAAATACATATGATTAAATAAACTAAGACTTGACAGTAAATCCATGTCTTATATTTAATTGGGACATTGTATGGTGGAAGGATTGAATTGTACGGTAACTATTAACTCACAGGTTCTTTTATGATTAATGTTGAAATCTATATTATCTGGAAAATCGTTGATCGCTAGGGAGGCTTATCCCTATTGTAGAATAAATGTTATTTATTTAAATAGATTATTAGTTTAATTTGTTTATTTAAATAAGATTAGAATTGTTCTAATTGATTTATTCACAACCGGTTTAATATGGAGAACCTAAAGGGTCACACCATAAAAGGAAGAAGAATTATTTAAGAAGAAAATGGCATGATAGTAATAATGCATTAAGTATAATTAATTTAATCTATGATGATAGAATAAATTAAATAGCTTAATGTTTATTATTTAATATTTTAGAAATATTAAATATAAATTAATAAGAGGAGTCTTATTAATATTATTATTATTATTATTATTTTAATTCTAAAGGAGTTTAGGAATTAATATAATATCAGTACTCTCTCTCAATCCTAATAAAGATTAGGATATAAATTAATTAAATAAAACCCTATTCTAATTGGATTAGGAGGGTTAACCTAATATCTATATAAGAGAGTCTTATATTAGAAATAAGGGATGTGAAATTTTCCAAGAGTTGGGAGTACACATATTCTATAGAGATAGAAACAAGGGTTAAGCCAATAACCCATCTTCTTGAGTTCTTCATCTTCCTTGGTGGATCACCGTTAGAGGCCAAACATTTGGGTGGCTGACATTATTCAAGGGAAGGAGCCACTATCAGAGGAATCAAAGGAATTAAAGGAGTAGAACTTGTACCTGAGGAAGCTTAGATCTTCAAAGGTATAATTCCATGTTCTCTCTTTTCTGTTATTGATAACAAGCACAAAGCATGATCATGGTTATGGGTTTGTATAAATTTTGAAAACCTAGTTTTTACGCTTCCGCCCTATTTATGTGATTTGATTGCATGATTGCGTTACATACAAACCCAACAGTGGTATCAGAGCCTAACTTTGTGCTAATTATCAATTTTATAATTCCATGTATGAATTGATGTGAGAATTGGATCGTTTTTTCTGGACAAAAATCGTTTTCTGCAAGTTTCTGCGGCGAACGGCGCAGCTGCGCAGCCTCCCAGTTCATTACTGGCGCAGCTGCGCCGGTCTGCAAAAACTGTTGCTTCCGTCTACCTGCGCAGCTGCGCAGATGCCCAGTTCATTACTGGCGCAGCTGCGCCGGTACCTGGACAGACCCTGAAAATTGATTTTAATTAATTAAGTAAACTGTTTATTTAATTGATAAAGTTTTAAAATAAAGAAGTTTATTTTATCTGAAATATGATTTCAGAATGCTAAAATTAAAGGAGTTTAATTTGGATTTATTTTTGATTAAAATAAAAGAGTTTATTTTGTTTCAAAAATAAAATTTAGCAAAACTTTTGTCCATTAAATAACATCGATCCATATATGGAATAGCATTGTTATTCATGAGATGAATGGATATTTATTGATGCATATGTTGATGTGTATGATAATAAATGGGATTGATTATGGACAATGACCAATGTGATTGGATTTTATTTTGGATGAATGCTTGAATGTATGGGTTTTATAAAATGGGGTCTGCGTACCTCGTCTTCTCTAGTTTTATTCTCGATGTAAATTCTATCTCCTTTCTATGTACTTCCCCTTGACTGCTGATCAAGGTTTCTATTTAATTTTAAAATAAGTTAATGTAATAGAGATAGTTAGAATTATTTTGAAGAAATTGGAGACCAAGGAGCGAGGAGCGCGTGAAGACCCGTTTGTATGGAGCCCGGGTTTAAATGTAATAGTTACATTTAAAATTTAAATTCTTGCACTCCTAGGTTTGACCTTTTGGTTCACTTGGTGGCTCTAGTGAACCAAACTAGAATAAAAGTCCATAATCAATCCGGGTAGAATATAGTATTCTATATCGCATGCTAAATATTATATATATTATATTTTATACAAACATGCTTCGCATGTTTAATAAAATGACGCGTATTTTATATATATATGTGCATGCGCGCTTAAAAGATGAGACAAATAATAACAAACCCCTCAAAGAAATAATATTAAGTCTGAAGCGTTCAAATGATATTTGGAATATCGAACGTCGCCTTCTAGCATGATTAGTTAATAGAGTATTAAATATTTAATATGAGTTTGTTGTGCTATCCACAAGGCGAGTATTGAATATTTAAGATGTTAATTAATCACATTTGATGCTTATCAAGAAAATTGAACGATCTAGTCTTGTTGTGCTATCCACAAGGACGAAAATTTTTCTTTTTGAATTTATGGAAGTGCTAGGCTGGACTTAACTTAAATCATTTTAGTTCGGATGTGCACACACATAACCATTATGATTTAAGAGGCAAAATAAAAGGAGTTACATGGTGATGTAATTGACAAGAGTTGTCTACCTATTTATTTGTATATCGCTTGTTGTGCTATCCACAAGGTTATATACATTTGAAATGGGATCCTTAATCTCACTAGCAAATCTTTAATTAGATGTTGCCGAACTATATGAGTGAGGGTAATATAGTTTGATGAAAATAGTGGGAGATACCAATTTAAAATAAAGACCTAAATTTATTTTGGTATGCAAAGTTAATAAAATGAATGTTTGCTAAAATGTTGTCTTTTCACATGCAGAATTTTAAAAAATGTCAAAATCACTAATCTCACTACGAAGCATACTTGATGCAAATAAGCTTACCGGCCCGAATTATGAGGACTGGCTAAGAAATCTGAGAATTGTTCTCACTGCTGAAAAGATTTCTTATGTCCTAAATTCCACTATCCCTGAATCTGTTTCAGAAACAGCCTCTGAGGAAGAGATTGCCACTTTCAATAAGTGGCAAGATGATGCATCTGTGGCTCAATGCATCATGCTCGCATCCATGAATAACGAGCTTCAGCGTCAGCACGAAAAAATGGATGCTCCTGCTATGCTGCTTCACCTCAAGGAGTTGTATGGTGAACAGAGTAGAACTGCTAGATATGAGATATCTAAAGAGCTCTTCCGATCTCGGATGACCGAGGGCACTACCGTCGAGACTCATGTTCTGAAGGTAATTAATTTGATTGAACGCCTTGGACAGCTTGGGTTCGTCATGGATGGGGAGTTGAGTCAAGACTTGGTCTTGCAGTCACTCCCTGGGACCTTCTCGCAGTTTGTGGTTAATTTTCACATGAATAAGCTAGATGTCAGCTTACCTGAGCTGCTTAACATGCTGAAAACTGCAGAAGGTCACTTCTCATCCAAGAAGAACCATGTCTTGATGGTGGATTCTTCCAATAAAAGGAAGAGGCCCAAGGTGTCTTCTGAAAAGAAGAAATCTAAGAAGGCTAAGGGAAAAGGGAAAGAAAAGGAGCAAAAGAAACCTGAACCAGCTAAAGGAATGTGCTTTCATTGCAATGAGCCGGGACATTGGAAGAGGAACTGCAAGAAGTTTCTTACAGAGAAGAAGCTTGGAGAAGCTTCGACTTCCAATCAAGGTTTGTTTATGATTGAAATTAATTTTTTTGAAAGTCATAATTCTACTTGGGTATTGGATACCGGCTGTGGTTCTCACATATGTAATACTGTGCAGGGACTGGTCAGAAGTAGAAAGCTGAACAAAGATGAGGTGATCCTACGAGTGGGAAATGGAGCAAAAGTTGCTGCATTAGCTGGAGGAACTTATTGTTTAGCAATGCCTTCGGGCAAATCCATTTATCTTAATAATTGTTATTATGTTCCGAATATTATTAAAAACATTATTTCAATTTCTGTATTGGATATGGAAGGTTTTGACGTTATTATAAAGAACAATGGTTGTTCTATTTATAAAGACGATGTTTTATATGGTATTGGAAATTTGCGAAATGGACTTTATACACTTGACTTGCAAGAAAATATATTTCAAATTGAACAAATTAAGAAAAGGAAAAGAGATGATATTAATTATACCTATATGTGGCACTGTAGACTCGGTCATATCAATGAAACAAGATTATCCAAGTTGCATAAAGATGGGCTCCTCGAGCTATCTGATTATGAATCATATCCAACTTGTGAATCTTGTCTCATGGGTAAAATGACTAAATCTCCTTTTAGTGGAAAAGGGGAGAGAGTTACAGAGTTGTTGGCATTGATTCACACAGACGTTTGTGGAACTATGACAACAAGTGCACGGGGTGGGTATTCTTATTTTATTACTTTCACTGATGATCACTCAAGATTTGGATATGTGTATTTAATGAAATACAAATCAGAATCATTTGAAAAGTTCAAAGAGTTCAGAAGTGAAGTAGAGAAACAAACGGGCAAGAGTATTAAGATACTTCGATCAGATCGAGGTGGAGAATACTTAAGCAGTGAGTTTCTCAATTGTCTCAGAGAAAATGGTATAATCTCACAATGGACTCCTCCAGGTACACCACAGTTTAATGGAGTATCTGAAAGGAGAAATCGAACACTGTTGGACATGGTTCGATCCATGATGAGTTTTACCGACCTTCCAATTTCCTTCTGGGGATATGCCCTAGAAACGGCTGCATACCTACTTAACAAGGTACCTACCAAATCCGCCCCAAAGACTCCATATGAGATGTGGAAAGGGAGGAAACCAAATCTTAAGCATGTTAAGACTTGGGGTTGTCCAGCTTATGTCAAAAAGTTTGAAAATGATAAGCTACAGACTAAATCCGATAAGTGTAGATTTGTGGGATACCCTAAAGAAACCGTAGGGTATTATTTCTATCATCCAACTGATCAAAAGGTGTTTGTTGCGAAACATGCTACCTTCTTGGAGAAAGAGTTTATCCATGAAGGGGTCAGTGGGAGTAAGATATATCTTGAAGAAGTTCAAGAACCACAAGTTACCACAGACCAAAGTCAGGTACCTAACCAAGTAGAAGAACCTACTGTACCACACCATGTTCGTAAATCTGGAAGAGTACAGAAGATACCTGAGAGGTATGGATTCGTTATAGAGGATGACGATGAGGTACACATCATGAATGATGATGATCCATTGAATTACGAACAGGCTATGAGTAATAAAGACTCAGGGAAATGGCTTGAAGCCATGAAATCTGAAATGGACTCCGTGTATGAAAACAAAGTATGGTCTTTGGTTTCACCACCTGAAGGTATTAAACCTATTGGGTGTAAATGGGTTTTTAAGAAAAAGACTGGAGCAGACGGAAAGGTAGAGACCTATAAGGCCCGACTGGTTGCAAAAGGTTTCAAACAAAGACAAGGAGTTGACTATGATGAAACCTTCTCACCAGTAGCCATGCTCAAGTCCATTCGGATTTTGCTTGCGATTGCAGCTTACAACGACTATGAGATCTGGCAGATGGACGTGAAAACGGCCTTCCTCAATGGGAAACTTGAGGAGGATGTGTATATGACACAGCCAGAGGGATTTATTTCAAAAGTTGGAACAAATCAAGTCTGTAAGCTACAACGATCCATTTATGGGTTGAAGCAAGCTTCTCGTAGATGGAACATTCGTTTTGATGAGACAATCAAAGAGTTTGATTTTATCAAAAACGAGGATGAACCATGTGTATAAAAGAAGGTTAGTGGGAGCGCAGTATCATTCCTTGTATTATATGTTGATGATATATTACTGATAGGGAATGACATTCCTATGTTACAATCCATTAAAATCTGGTTATCTAAAAACTTCTCCATGAAGGACTTGGGTGAAGCATCCTATATTTTGGGGATAAAGATCTATAGAGATAGATCTAAAAGGATGCTCGGCTTATCCCAAAGAACGTACATTGATACGATGCTAAAGAGGTTTAGCATGGAAGATTCCAAAAGAGGTCTCATGCCGATGAGCCATGGAATAAATCTCTCCAAGAAACAGGCCCCAAAGACACCTGAGGAGAGAGACCGTATGAGTAAGATCCCTTATGCTTCTGCAATAGGATCTATCATGTACGGTATGATATGTACTAGACCGGATGTTGCTCACGCACTTAGTGTAACAAGCAGATACCAGTCGAATCCAGGAGAAGAACACTGGAAGGTAGTGAAAAATATCCTAAAGTACTTGAGAAGGACTAAAGATATTTTTCTTGTCTACGGTGGGTCTGAATTAAAACTCGAGGGATTCACGGACTCAAGTTTTCAAACAGACCAAGATGACAGTAAATCTATTTCAGGGTATGTGTTTACCTTGAACGGAGGTGCAGTGAGTTGGAAGAGTTCCAAGCAGCAAACGGTTGCTGATTCAGTGACAGAGGCAGAGTATATAGCTGCAAGTGAAGCTGCAAAGGAAGCTGTTTGGATGAAGAAGTTCATAACTGAACTTGGTGTGGTTCCTAGCATTGGAGAAGCAATTCCCATATACTGTGACAACACCGGAGCGGTTGCACAGGCTAAGGAACCCAGGTCTCATCAGAAATCTAAACACGTGTTGCGGCGATTTCACTTGATCAGGGAGATCATTGAAAGAGGAGACGTCACCTTGGAGCGTGTAGACTCTCAAGACAACATTGCAGATCCATTTACTAAAGCTTTAACACAACAGCAGTTTGATCGTCACTTAGAGAAGATGGGTATGAGATACCTTGGCGATTGGCTTTAGTGCAAGTGGGAGATTGATAGTAGTGTGCATACAAGCCAATCATGTATGATGATAAAGCACATACTTTGTAAACAATCTTATTTATTTATTAATAAAATATTTATTTATTAAAGGCATTTAATTATCTACATGGTGCTGTTTTTATAATATGTAAATAACCCATAGTTTTAAGCAATGCTTTTAGAATCATAATGTTGATCATGCTAATGAGATCTAAATTCTTAGAAAGCTTTAAAACTAAAATAGTTCCCAATCGTGGGATTACTAAAAAAGGGATTAGTAAATCCGGATAGATTGGTACATATGTTGCTTGCTCATTGGATGAGGATGACTGATCTCATGGTCATTTGTGTGGAGACACTAAAGCAAGTATGTAGGTGCTTATTGGAGAATAAGTTCACTGAACGTGACTCGCTATGGAATACCTAATGGAGTTTTACTCGCCTGTCAATAGGAGTTCCTAATGTGATAGTAGTACATGTGATCCTTGGACTTGAGATCATCATAGTATCTTGTATGTAACAAATTATACTTTGACTAATTCCTTAAGGCCTTTTAAGGCATATATAGGGTAAGCTTGGGTGTAATGAGTTACATATGGAGATAATGAATGATCAATAAAGAATCTACCACCTCTAGTAAAAGAGGAGATATGTCCTATGTGATTCGTTAAATGACAACCCAGGAATCCTTGGCCAAGGTAGAATGAAATTAGAAAGAGGTTTCTAATTTGCATTATTTGGAGTTGTGCATTTTCTAATCGAAATACATATGATTAAATAAACTAAGACTTGACAGTAAATTCATGTCTTATATTTAATTGGGACATTGTATGGTGGAAGGATTGAATTGTACGGTAACTATTAACTCACAGGTTCTTTTATGATTAATGTTGAAATCTATATTATCTGGAAAGTCGTTGATCGCTAGGGAGGCTTATCCCTATTGTAGAATAAATGTTATTTATTTAAATAGATTATTAGTTTAATTTGTTTATTTAAATAAGATTAGAATTGTTCTAATTGATTTATTCACAACCGGTTTAATATGGAGAACCTAAAGGGTCACACCATAAAAGGAAGAAGAATTATTTAAGAAGAAAATGGCATGATAGTAATAATGCATTAAGTATAATTAATTTAATCTATGATGATAGAATAAATTAAATAGCTTAATGTTTATTATTTAATATTTTAGAAATATTAAATATAAATTAATAAGAGGAGTCTTATTAATATTATTATTATTATTATTATTTTAATTCTAAAGGAGTTTAGGAATTAATATAATATCAGTACTCTCTCTCAATCCTAATAAAGATTAGGATATAAATTAATTAAATAAAACCCTATTCTAATTGGATTAGGAGGGTTAACCTAATATCTATATAAGAGAGTCTTATATTAGAAATAAGGGATGTGAAATTTTCCAAGAGTTGGGAGTACACATATTCTATAGAGATAGAAACAAGGGTTAAGCCAATAACCCATCTTCTTGAGTTCTTCATCTTCCTTGGTGGATCACCGTTAGAGGCCAAACATTTGGGTGGCTGACATTATTCAAGGGAAGGAGCCACTATCAGAGGAATCAAAGGAATCAAAGGAGTAGAACTTGTACCTGAGGAAGCTTAGATCTTCAAAGGTATAATTCCATGTTCTCTCTTTTCTGTTATTGATAACAAGCACAAAGCATGATCATGGTTATGGGTTTGTATAAATTTTGAAAACCTAGTTTTTACGCTTCCGCCCTATTTATGTGATTTGATTGCATGATTGCGTTACATACAAACCCAACAATAAGGTCGGTTATTTATCTATCTTTGGTAGTGATAAGGGTGATTATTTATCTGTCTTAGAATTAAATAGAGGAGTGGGGCTGCAATATTGAGAGCCAAAAGTTTATGTTCGGCGTATGGTGTTTGGGTGTGACAATTCATCTTCGGCAGATAAGGATCTTTTATGGTATAAATTTGTATACTCTCTTATTTTAAGTTCCTTATAAATAAGAGATTGAGGGGCAATATTGGAATGTAATTATTTGGGTCTAGCTAAGGGGCAACCCAATTTATTTAATGGTCCAGATCTAGTGATGTCCTATTAACATTTATTTTGACAGCTTGCTCAAATAGTGGGAGTCCTTATTAAAGTAAAATTGTGTTTCCTTATTTGGTGGGATAAGGAGATCTAATTTGGGAAGGAATTGATCAGCCATTAATTGCAGTTATAAGATGATTCTAAAAAGGACTCCTACCCCTAATTGGATTCGAGTGGACATGAAATCTATAAATACAACAATAAGCAAGGGTTTGTAGATATAACACAAATAAACAATTTGTACTCCCGTTATTATTTTATAGTGGATTTCTTATCTCTCTCCGTGATTTTTTTTTCAATTGGGTTTCCACATAAATTCTTGTATCCATATTTTATCTCTTACAATAATGTGTGTATAATTATCTGTGTAAATTTCGTGAGTTTGATTTCACAATAATACAATCAACTACTTCAGCAACTGTTAGCGCTGTTTTGTCCTGCTGTTTTGGTGATTTCGTCAAGCGTATAAAATTTGGCGTTAACAGAGACTGAACAACTTTTAATCCACTCTTCTACTCCTCGAGTAGGAAATCCACTAAGAATTTAGTCACACAGACAAGGACACTCTGACCTCTCCAAGCCCCCACAGACTTGGATATTTAGTCACAGAAATAAGAACATTATGCCCTCTTCAAGCCCAACAAACTTTGATATTTAGTCACAAAGACAAGGACTCTCAGCCCTCTTCAAGCCAAGCAGATTTGGATATTTAATCACAAAGATAAGGACTCTCAGCCCTCTGATGATCTGATGATTGTTTTGTTGAGAAGTGCTGCTAAGTTTACGTTAAGCTTTACTTCACAAGTATTTAGTAGTGCGAATTGTATATTTATGATAGTTGAGTTCGTTCTTTTTCTTTTGCAGAGTTTTGGCTTTTTGATTAGTGTTCGTCACTCTTTTTAGTTTGAATCCTTGTAGCCTTTATACTCTGCTGGAAATCTTCTAGTTGCTAGATGCCCGTTTGTGCAAATGCCCAGATAGCCTAGGATCTTTGATGTTGATGTTTTAAACCTAGGTGATAGTTCCTTTTGCTTACCCATCACATCAGTCTGCTTTCTCACCTAACACCCTTGACGTGTCACTTTCACAAATTAGCTGGTAAACACTTATTCTAATCTTCGATTTCAACCAATGATGTTTGGTGAATACATCGGGACCTTCAATTTACAACACTCTAATGTCAGTCAATTTTGTTAGACTTGACTACTCTACGATCAGATCCTTCTCAACGAACTTTGCTTGACTGAGAGATTTACTTGTCCATTTTACGAACTGAATACTGATTTACGTTTTGTAGTGAACTTTACGATAGCTTCCAGTAGTTCTGCGATCCGTTTGATGTGTTGTGATTGAGCTTACTTTGTGATCCATTCAAACTAGCAGAATATTTTTACACATAATCAAAAGCCTATCCACTATACATCAAAACTGCTTTTTCAAGATCAACCTAATATTATTTAATCTTTCTAATCTAAGTTCTTGTACATTTGATCAAGTCTTTATAAGGACTGTACAAATCATACTGGTACAAGTATACATTAAGCTCATTCATCATCAAATTTAAATATGCAAACTCACATAACTGATTTAATATGCGCAACAGAATGATACTTGAAAATGCCCCTTCAAATATATAATGGAAATCTCAGTTCTAAATTTAGCAAAAATGTGAAAACAGACACTGACAGAAAAATGTAGAGCAACATAATAAATGAAATGCAGGAATGTAAATAACACAGCAAATTCTTAAGAGATTCGGAGCACAAAAGTCTCATAATCCTTTCTTCTACTTTGAGAGTAGGGATATTCTACTTCAGAAGTGGTATTTACAATGATCACAAATATCACAATTACAAATGAATGAAATTATTCTGAGGTGCTGCTAAGTGACAATGAGCTTCTAGATCGAATAACTTAGCAGCGGTTGAACTTTCTTGGAATCGTAGAATATGAAGCTTTTTGAACTTTTAGAGAGACGACGTTTTTGGCTTGATTCATCTCTTGTTTTATACTTGAAGTTTGTTGCCCTTTTATAGAGTTTCCTTGGGATATTCCCATTATGATTTTTATCGTTGATCCATCCTGTATAGGAAACCTGTTGAATTCTTATCGTTGACTCTGTTGTCTGCTATGACCACCTTAGGTCGTTATCTACAGTACTGAACATTGGGCAGTTGCAGACACGTGTCCTTATCCTTGCTGGTATAGTTGTTAGATAGAGTTATAAGCTTCTTCTTTTTTTATTGAAAACCTTTGGGAGGATCAACCTTGATATCATCAATCATAGGAATAGGACCTTGTCATAGGCTGATACTGACTGTTAGAATCTAGATGCTCTACGATTTTCTCAGATCGTAGACCTACTTTACCAAATAGTAGAGTAACTTATCTTCAATATAGTTTTTACAATTCTGAGTTCTATGCTCTACGATGTGTGAGGTGCTCTATGAACTTGATGGTCTATAGACTTGTTCTACGATCATCTTCTTACGAACGTAAGTGCTTTTTAGAAGCATTGCAAGGTTAGAGTCCTTCTCTACAATCAACCTTTGATGATTACAAGGATTACAACTTATAGCTACGAATTAGATCAACCTAACAATGGATCCCTTACTAAGTCCTTTTACATATTAACTTCTCATAATGACTTACAAAAGAATATTGATTTACAAATATACATTACTTTTCAGTTTATCATCAAATCAAATAGGATAAACATAAATTTAAGTACCAACACAATTGACTTGACATTTTGACTTATTATTTAATTTATTCATTACATACAATAATTTAATTTAATGAACAAAACAAAAATTTGAACATACTATAATAAATTATAATTACTACACAAATACTAAGAACGAACCACACAAATATACTATAATAATCTATTATCATTACGTTACAACTCTAATATAATACATAAACTCTTATATTATACCAAATTTCTATTCGGGGAACCAAACTCTACCCAAGGCATTGGTGAATTTGGAAAGGGGGCTGGGGAACCGTAAAGAGAGTCATAATGAGAACTATATTTATCAAAAATAATTTCATAAAAATAAATAAAAATGTATGATAAGTTAAATTTTCCTACCAAACTTCGTAAAACAAAATAAATAAATAAATTTACTCACTTTCTTTTACTTTATTTTCTTTCATAAATTTTAAACTATTTGTTTTTCTTCTCAAAGTTCACAATATCAAGCATTCAAAAAAGAAAAAGAAAAAACTCCCAGTATAGAGAGAGAAGAAAAGTCTTCAGCAAATCTCATATAGTCCAAAAAAAATCAACACCCGAATCATTTCTCCCTACTTTGTCTCTCTATTCTTACCTTTGTATGTTATATTCATTTCCTTTTACTTTTCGGTTTTCCCTTTGTAGTTTCTTGTTTCATTATAAATTTTCTGGGTTTTTGTTTTTTCTGGTAAAGATTCAGATACACTTGTTGTTTTCTCACTTTGGCTCTGATTAACAACATTTTTGAACGCCCAAGTCAAGTGGGCTGGTAAGTGGTGCATCATAATTTTTTTTCTTACCAGTTTCATGCTTATTTTCTATTGCTGTTCAATCAAAGTATATATTGAATTATCATCTGGGTTTCTTTATTTTGTTTATCTAATTTGATCTTGATAGTAGAACTTAGAAGCCCTGAATTTTGATTGGGTCTACTTTGATTCTTGATCGGTGTTAAATTGGGTTCCTTGATGTTTCTTCAATCTTCCAATTAGGTTTCTGTAGAGCTTGATTTGATCTGAACTTTAGAAATGAGGGATAGTAAATATGAAATTAAAATTAGAAAAGAATTGGATTGACCCGAACTAAGTTGATTTAGATGCATGTATTTACTAAGCAATTATTATATGGAGTTTGGTTTTAGTATAATTTATCTAAACAGGTCAAATGGGTATTATTGGTTTCTATTGTCTTTCTAGTGGGGAGTCTTCCGATTTGTGTTAGCTGTTTGAAAATAAAGAAGCCAATAAGTTTGATCCGTTTTTCTTTTTGACGACTTTGGAACTCAGGAGAAAGAAAAATTAAAAATGAAAATGATTTATTGACTGGATGAGTTATTTTGCAGCTAGTGAATGTTCGTGATTCCATGTTTTCTACATTTTTAAACTTTTGGTAAAACTTTTGGTTTCAATGATTTGTAATTGAGAGTAGTTTCAGTTTCTGCTAGAGATGGGTGTATACCTCAGTACTCCGAAAACTGATAAGTTCTCTGAAGATGGCGAGAATGATGTGCTTAAATACGGTTTATCATCAATGCAAGGGTGGCGTGCGACAATGGAAGATGCTGTGAGTATTCGATGCAATTTTCTGGTTTTATTAAGCATAATGCATCTGCACGCATAAGTTTGATATCAACAAATCTACTTATGTGGTTATAATTTGAATATGATGTATGTATGTGATCAGTAATGGCTTAGATTGGACTTATGGATAAAGTTTGCGGTGAGTAAAATTGGGCAGTTATATTTTCTGTTTAGTCTATTAGTGCCGGCATCTGATACTAATCAACTGATTTCGTAAAAGATGATGCTTGCACGTTTGGATGTTTCCTTTGACAAATTGCGAGTCATAGTGGATTATATCAAGATAAAAAGGGCTATGAATATATTTTTGTAAATCTATTTTTCGCATAGTTGACAAAGATACTTGGCCATGTTGTTGTTTTTGCCTTTGGCAGACTGATCATAATAGTTTTATACTTAAAAAGGCAAGATGATTTGATATATCCCAGGGATTTATACCCGTAAAAGAACAGATAAGATGAATTTGGTGGAAGAAGTGAATGTGGGAGGAGTCCACCTTATCTTATACTTGATCAAATCCTAGAAAATTGATCTATGAATGCTGGAATTTCATTCCTTTTATTTTCAAAATTGTACAAGAAATCCTTTTCAAAGATTTTATATTTCCATGACATCGACTAATAAAATCTTGAAACTGAAGTTGACTGCACATATAATTACTCGATCTAAAGATTAGACTACTAAGGTTGTGTTTGATAAATCTGGCGATTAAGATCTGAATGATTATGATGTCTTAATAAATTAGATCATCTGAATGGTTATAAGGTCTGAATCTAAAAAACTGTTTGATAACTAAAAAGTAAGTTGTCTCTTAATGACACTATTTTACTATTTTAAAGGGTAAATTTTTATTTAATAATTTTAAATATTCAATTTAATAAAAATGAGTGAATAATATTGTTGAATATATTTATATAAAAAAAAATTATCAAAAAAATTTCATTAAGAGGTACCTCTTAATTATTAAGATTTTATTTTTTGTCTTACCGATTAAGAGGCATTCAGAGGTAACAAAAAACAAACAAACAACATCATGCCTCTTAGCGAATAAGAGGCAGTCCATTAAGAGGCAATCAGATGTAAATAAACAGCACCTAAGATGCGGCTATTGACCAGAGACCACATTTAATGACTGAACTAAAAAACTAGAAGAAACTTTCAGTTTTTTGTCTGGAGTCATCTTTGGGGGACGAAGGAAGTAATTTAAAGTAGTTTTGATAGCTTGAAATGATTGTAAATATTTTTTCTTGCTTAATTTTCTCAGACTATTGGATGGACTTGCATAATTTCAAATTTAGAGATTGACGCGTGCCTTGCAGATTCATGTTTTAGTGGCCAATATCTTTAGTCATTTTTTTTGGCGAAAAATGCATGATAGTATGTGTTAGGTAGGTTAAGAACTTCATTACTTGAATTTAAGTTGTCATTTACGATGGTATTGCTGCTTTTAGCATGCAGCACTCACTGATCTGGATGCTTCCACTTCCTTCTTTGGTGTCTATGATGGCCATGGAGGTGAGTACCTAACATACCATCTATTATATATGTAATTTGTTTTTAGACCAAGAACATTTCTTTATATGAAGAGCCGAGATATGTATATGTGTGTATATATATATATATATATATATCAGTACAAGTTATATGTAAGTGATTCAATTCAAGGAATTACAGGTTGTTGTAATTGTCTATAGAAATATAATTCAGATAGGATTCTGCCAACAGTTTACTTGTTTATTTTTCTTGCAAATATTTTATGCTTATGATTCTTTGTTTCACGCAATTGGGCTAGCAGATTGTTCTTTATATCACTGCGTTTTGGAAGGAATTATTGTATTTCACTCTTTGATTTAAACACTGCCAATTGAGGGTTCTTTATCCACTATTCTTTTGGATAAATTATTTTCTTTTTCTTCTTTTTTTCACTTATAATTTCCTTCAAAATATTTGTATAGTGAATAAGAATAATGGTGCCGAATATTTCTTGCACTTATTGACTGTTGTGACAATTTGAAATAATTTAGGCTTTTTAGAGCCCATTAGTTTAATATAAGTTCAGAAAAGCAGGTACTTATATGAATTCAGGAAATGAAACTATAGTTTTGATAGTCTACTCAAGGAGAAGAAAGGTTGATTTAGGAGGCTAATTAAATTGCCTTGAAGCTATTTAGGTGGTCCATTAGCACCTAAGTTATGGAATCTCCCATTCTTAATAATGTGTAAGAGCATATGGTCAACACTCTGCTGACTAATGAATCCCTTGTGAGGGTACCACAATCTATTCTTTCTTCGCTTTCAATCTTCTTTTATCACCTGCGTACTCTTGTGCACGTCACTTAACCTGGACCCATCCGGTAAAACCAATCCAGGGATTGTACTTTTTCCAAATCTCGTATACGATGGTCAATTGGTTGAATTTAAGCTCAGCCAGTTTTGTATCTTTAGCCTCCCTAACTTTTTTAGGATAAAGGTGCTGTGTGAGTTTGAGTTCAGTTGGGGTAGTTTTATTCATTTAGGCTTTGACATATCTCAAGCTTTCGGATGTTAAATGAGTACAGTAGACCAGGCAGATTTGCAAAATTCTCCCGAATTACCAGCAAGATTTCAATTTTCTTTCTTTTAACTCATTTTTGTATTCTAAATAATTTCTAGAACCATTGGTGTATAAATGGAGTCTGTACACACACAAACACATCTTTTCTATTTCTCAAAAAAACAAAAAAAACAAAACAGATACATACAATATCAAAAAAAATTTATCAACATTTTTTAATGGTCTAGCTAAGCATTCTTTCATCAGGTTATAGTACTTTTTATCATCTTTTTGCCTTTATCCTCTGTCCCAGTACGTTTTGGTGTTTGTTCTCCACTTCATTTTTAGTCTTTGTTCCCACTTGCTCTTAGCTTGGCTGCTACTTTACTGTCTAATGGAATGGAACTATATGATTCCAGCAGATTTTTCAGTTGTCTCAGCCTGCTAAACTCCTAGTTTCAGTCATAGTGCTGGGGAAAATATTGAATTATTGGACTATGTACCAAGGATCTCTACTAGAGAATAGCATGTGGTGATAATACTCATGTAGTTGGTAATATTTGTACAAGTAAAGATGGTTTTACAAGTGAATGCGAGTTGGAGAACTTTTTTTCATACTTGAATTGCTAGTGTTCGGCTTTCCACCTATTTATATTTATGATGTGTGGTTGATAATAAACAAGTGAAGATTATTTATACTCTTAGTTGCTGCAACATGTAGGTAAGGTAGTTGCTAAATTTTGTGCCAAGTTTCTTCATCAACAAGTGCTCAAGCATGAAGCATATTCTGCTGGAGATATAGGGACTTCAGTCCAGAAGGCCTTTTTCAGGTGATTTGCTTGATTGTCCATTCGCTCAGAGGAAGCTTTTTAATCTTATTTCTTTGATATTAATCTGTGTGATTTTTCTTTTAGATGTCGGTCTTGCTTAGGCTTTTGTTTCTTACAATATGCTTTTGTAACTAGATTAGGATATGATAATTTCATATACTTTGGTTTCTTATGCTTTGCTACCTTCTGCAGCTAACTTATCAAGACGAGAATATGTGAGATCCTATTATGTGCACACAATTTAGGATAATTGTGTTATATTGTGATAGGGATTAATCCGTGAGACGTCGTCGTAGTGGATGATCCGCTATTTAGTTATTTATTTATCAGTTTATTTATTTATCCTGTTGGACTTCTTAAGTATTGCGTTATTTATTTAATGGCTCAATTGTTATTGGGCTTAGGGTTATTATTGTTTATTTTCTTATAAATATGCTTGTAAGTCATGTCAGACTCTTTACACTTTGAGCTTGAAATTATTCTGATTATTGGTTGCGATCAATATTTTTCCTCCTTATTGCAGTTGGAAAACCCTAGAGGTAGTGGTTCTCCTGCGGTTGAATCACCGTAGTTCTTTTAATTTTCTTTGTTGATTTTGCATTTTTCAATTAATTATCTGTTCATCAATTTCTGTCCTACATCATATTGGCAGAGCTTGGTTTCTCTATCAATTTCTTAATTTTTAGAACTTGGATTTTCAAAAAAAAGTTATTGTTCATCAGAGTACTCTGTACATCGCCAATCACCGGAGTTACTGTTTATTGTCGGAGTTACTGTTCATCTTCGGAGTTACTGTTCATCGCGATTTTGTTAAAAAAAAAGCATTTGCTGCTTGTTTCTTCCATTGCTGCTGTTGCGTTGTTTTGGAAATAGGGAGGTAACCCTAAGTTTTCTAATTTAAATTAAAAAGCCTTGCAAACTACCTCTTAGTACCTTAAATTTCCGCTCTCCATTTAATTATTTTTCCATAGTTTATTAGTTTACATTTTTTCACCCCTGTTTCTTGCATAAAGAGCCCTAAACTTTTAATCTTAGCACTTTTCACCCCAGTCTCGTACTTTATGATTAGTTAGGTCCATTAAAAGAAAAAGAAAAAAAGAAGTAAATATTTCATTTTGAATATTCGGATTTTCAATATTTAATCACTTGCATTCCCTTCGTTCATTAGTTCTAAAATTTTTGAAAGCTTGTTTTGGATTTGTTCTTTTAAAATTGTATATTATTCCATCTAGTTGCATATTATTCGGTTATTATCAATAGCTTTTGTGATTTCGATTGCATAGGCTTAGACTTGTAATTTTAATTTTCTTTAAATAAATATTTGTATTATCTCAGTGTTGCACTTGCATTTGTATCATGACTACACACGTACCCAAGCTGCTTTAGAAGAAATTCAGGACCAATTAGTGGCCATAATTGCATAATTGGGTCAAATGAATGATATGATCACACACATTAAACAAAGACAACATGTAGTGGAACATCATGGGAATGGACATGTCGAAAACTCACATTTTAGGCACCATGAACATCCTAGGCATGATCCTTATGTTGATAACTATAGGAAAATCAAGGTAGATGCACTTGAGTTTGATGGTAGATTTGATCCCAATGCATTCCTTGATTGGTTGTTTAGTATGGAGAAGTTTTTTGACTCGTATGAGATGTCAGGATAGGAAGGTGGATTTGCCAAAATGAAATTGGTAAAATGGGCCAGTTTATTATGGTCATGGGTTGAGAGAGACTTAGAGCGTCTAGGTGAGCCACTTATCAGGCATTGGCGGGAGATGAAAACTTGCTTAAAACAATATTAATTACCCCTAGGACATACCGATTTGTTAATGGAGCAGTATGACAACTTTAGTTTGGGTAATAATGTCTGTTGCTGATTACATCTGCAAATTTAGGGAGTTGACTCAAAGATGTAGGATCAGTGAGTGATAGATTGACCATTATGAAGTTCAATAATGGGTTACGACCTGATCACACATCCTGATCAGTGGCATCACTACCCTAGATGACCTTTTCCAGTCAACTCTGGATAATGAGTATAGGTTATAGGGTATTGTTAGGAGAGTTCCTTACTCAGATTAGCCCAGTGGCCGAAATTTCTTGCAGAGTAGACCTTTCTCCACTTCTCAGGTGTCTTCTAGGGCTAGTAACACCGTAACTGGGCCATCTCGTGACAAAGGGATGGGTGTAGTTGCACCCAACTCTCAGTCTACTACCCAGGAGAGGTGCTTTACGTGTCAGGAGTTAGGGCACAAGTCTTTTGAGTGCCTCAATCGCAATCGCCAGTGGATTACAATAGTAGAGGAAACTTCAAAAGAGGGGGATATTGTTGGGGATAAAGTTGAGGGGTGAGTATGACTCGTAGAATGAGGAGACTGATGAGCACCTAGAGGAGATAGGTAATCAGGTATGTGTCATGAGGTATGTTTTCACGAGTCATAGGAGAGGATAATTGGAGGAGAATCATCATATTTTAGACCTACAACAAAGTTGGTGGTGTCTCTTATAAGTTGATCATCGATGGGGGTAGTTGCTTAAATGTGGTTTCTGTCTGCCTTACCACGGAGGAAGTTGATCATCGATGGGGATATTGTTGGGGATAAAGTTGAGGGGTGAGTATGATTCGTAGGATGAGGAGACTGATGAGCACCTAGAGGAGATAGGTAATTAGGTAGGTGTCATGAGGTGCGTTTTTACGAGTCATAGGAGAGAGGATAATTGGAGGAGAATCATCATATTTTAGACATACAACAAAGTAGGTGGTGTCTCTTATAAGTTGATCATCGATGAGGGTATATGCTTAAATGTGGTTGCTGAGTCTGCCTTACCACAGATGAAGCTGAAGGCAGAACTACATCCTCTGCCTTATATTGTCGCCTGAGTTAACAAGACATCCATTCCTGTGACGCCCCCAAATTCTTTACATTCCCTGTAGCAGATTTGGTGCTCACGTAAATGTTCCATAAGATAGTAACTTCTATCAATTCAAGATTCACAGTATCCCATAACAGATAGTAGTTCTCGTCAGAACAATTATTGTGTATGAATACCCTCACTTGGATGTATAGTTTTATAATCTCATGGATATTTCTTTCACATCGATAATTCCTATCTATTTGACATTCACAGTACGAATGATAAGATTGTTCCTGGAACTGAGGGGCGCAACCTCAGTGCTTACAGAACTCCCAAGATCATTCAATACCCTCATTCAGATGTATAGTTTATATTGATACTATACTACTTTCTAACTTCTCTAGAATGTAAAGCTAAGCAATTTATTCAACTCCCGATAATCGATACACAACCTTAAAGTTCCATCCTTCTTTTTTACAAACAATACAGACGCCCCCAATACCACCTTTGTCTTCAATGCTGTTCCTAAGCTTACTTATTTTCGCTTGCAGTCAATCACCGCCTTATGACTACCCAACCAATCCATTTCTAAAATTACATCAAACTCTCCCAACTGTATAGGGATAAGGTTCACCGGAAATTTGTGTCCTTGAATTTCTACACTACAATTTTTATGTACTATCTGAACGTGAATTATTTCCTTATTAGCAATTTCTACATTGAAGGGTACATCTATGTCTTCACATGACATTTTTAATCTCTTAGCAAAATCAACAGATACAAACGAACAAGTAGCACCAGAGTCGAATAACATATAAGCATTTACAACATCAATTGGGATAATACCTGTTACTACGTCCTGTGCAGCAGCATCATCCCTAACCGTCATGTTAAAAGTTCTTGCGTTTGGACGATTCTGAGCAACCACTCCTGCTACTGCCGGTCTGGGATTATTGTTGGAGTTTTGATTCCCTCACATTCGAATTTTTGGGTTTTGGGCAAAACTTAGCCACGTCTTTCCGCCCTGCAGTTGAAACATTTAATATTCTTGCTCTTGTTCTTCTGTGGACACCAGTTTGAGTAGTGCCCATCTTCTCCACAAGTAAAACACTTCGTCCCACTGAAATAGCATACTCCTCTTTGACTCTTCCAGCAAATTTGACATCGTTCATTCCTTTGACTAGTGTTGTTATTCCCGCCCTTGTTGACATTATTGCTGTTCTCCATTGGTGTTTCCTCTTCCTACATTGTTATTCTTCTTCTCCTTGTGGAATTTCAGTAGTGCCTCTTCCTCCTCAGCTATGATAGCCTTTTCAAGAATCTCCGAGAATGTTTTCACTTGAAATACCGGTATCTTACTTCTGATTTGGGGTTTCAGTCCTTCTTCAAACCTTCGAGTCTTCCTAGCTTCAGAATCCACCTGATATGATGCAATCTAGCCAGCTCATTATACTGAGATACAGTCATCTCTCTTTGTTTTAACTCCAAAAATCGTACCTCTATACGATCCTTCATTGAACTAGGAAAATAGTTTTCAAAGAAAACTTCTTTAAATTTATCCCAAGAGATGATTCCTACTCCAGCTCGGCTTTTGTTTGCTTCACACCAATGGTTAGCCTCCTCTTTCAAAAAGAAGGTGGCAAAGTCGGTCTTTTGCTCCTCACCTACGTTGGTTACCTTAAACATTTTCTCGATATCGGTGATCCAAGTTTGAGCTTTTATCGGTTCATTCGTCCTCTTAAACTCAGGTGGTCCAACTAACTTAAAGTCTTTAAACAAGGTAGCTTTTGAAGTATTAGGTTCAACTGGTAGTGGATTCCCTGGTCTCCCTTGAAGAGCTCTAAC
This sequence comes from Panax stipuleanatus, assembly GCA_020205555.1. Classification (NCBI taxonomy): domain Eukaryota; kingdom Viridiplantae; phylum Streptophyta; class Magnoliopsida; order Apiales; family Araliaceae; genus Panax; species Panax stipuleanatus. The sequence goes on from CM035125.1 coordinate 43,142,651, forward strand.
AAAATATTTACCAATTGTTGAGTTGGGTTTTCTTCTAATTGTTCTGCATTGATTTCCCCCTGTGGTCTCCTTCGTGGTGCCATTTATCTAAAGATAACAAGTAACTAAGTATAAATACAAGTACGTACAATAAGTAAATAATTCGGTTGAGCAAACAGTAATTTGTATTTCACATATAGGAGATTACATATTTAACTAGTGATTTATATCATATCACTAGATACACACAAAAGAAAAATACATAACTGACTAGTGATCTACATATATCACTAGTTACACACGAGGATTCCTTTGTTCCTATAACACATTGGGAATATCATATTATCACAAACTACAGATCACTTCCTCTTATTTGCTAATTTCTTCTTCTCCTCCTTCAGTTCTTTCTCAAGTTTCTGAATCCTATCTTCAAGATCATTGACTTCCCTGGCCAGACTAGACTCAGATTGGCTAACAGAGGATTCTGCTATTGGTACTGTTGCAGTTGATCCCACTCCTTCCTGAAATGCTTCATTAGGTGCTATCATTTGCAATAACACTGCTGCAATCATCGACTCTTCCCAAACTATCATTCTCTTATTATTCTCTGACATCCTACAATCAATCTTATTATTCTCTGACATCATATCTTCAAGATCATTGACTTCCCTGGCCAGACTAGACTCAGTTAATCGTTCGATTGGAGTGAGTCATATTCAGGCTTACACTGGTTATCAGCCTAGGAAACCTGTTGATTTAGCTCCTCTTCCCACTGCATATAGGGCTAGTGAGTGTGAAGAGTCTTTTGTGCATCACATTCATGATTTGCATGCTGAGATAAGAATGAAAATTAATTTGAGCAATGAAAATTATAAGTATGCTCTAGATGTTCATCGCAGGTATCAAGAGTTTAATGAGAATGATCGAGTGATGCCGTGACACCGTGTTACCTCTTGGCACATTGAAGAAAGTGCATGTTAAGAGGATGAGTCCATTTCGAGTTCGAAAGAAGGTTATCGCTAATGTATATGAATTGGATGTTCCGAGTGATATGGGTATTGGTCATGTATTCAATGTGGAAGACCTTACTCCTTATCATGAGCCTTCTAATGATTCCACCCCCCTTTTCCATTTCTTCTCCTACTTTTTCACCAATTTCACTTACACTTGCTTACCCTGATGAGCCTATACTTGTTTCTCCTTTACTTGTTCCACTTGCACTTCCTATTGTTCCTACACAACAGACAACATAGGTTATTGAGGATTTTTTGATGAGCGGGTTGTGTCGACCAGGCAGGGTGGTTACCGTCAGAAATAATTCAATTATGGTTTCAAAATAATAATCATATTCCCCAGCCAATGAAGTCCGATGATTTGAAGGAGCGGTGTTTTGATTGGCATGAAATTGAAGTCTGGTGAATTGGTGATTGTTGAGAAGGAGTATATAACATGCAATTTGAGATTTGAGAGAGACCTTGAAAACGGCGTTGTGGAATTCCTTGGCGTGAATGGTGTAGTTACGGTCGATTTGGCGATGATCCGGAAGCAACTTTGCACTTATCCTTTACTCTCCTACCGCACAATTATTGTGCGGAGCTCTTTTTTTTTTTAAATTAATTTTGTGGGTCCACCTACCGCATAATAGTTATGCAGATTCCTAATAACAGTTATGCGGATTGCTTTGTTTTTTAGCCTTTGGATGGTATAATGAATGGCTGGATGTGCGTTGGAAGGATAAGTGTAATACCCAAAATAAATAAATAAATAAATGGCATTTTAAATTTTTGTTTAAATATTTTAATTGGACTTTTCTTGTGTTTGGGTCAAATTATATTTAAGTATGTGGACTACATTAATTGGGCCTTAAAACTTTTTGGGTCTAAATTATATTTATGTAATATTAAAATTCTATTAAAACTTGGAGAGTTAATAAGATAATAAATAACTAAAACCTAATTTACTAACAACATTACGTCTGATACGAGTTTGGGAAAAGAAAGGGGAGGCGGCAACATAAGAACATAAAGAGAAGACGAAGAAACGAGCATGAGATTTTTATTTCAGTGCTAATTAGCTTCCGGTGAGTAATTGATATAATTGTAAAGCATACAAGATGGTTGGGTATACATATGAGAATGATGATGCATTCCTTAGTAATAAATTTTGTGTACAGGAGAATATATAAAAGAAAAAAGTACTTGCATGATTATTATTATTTTTGTTTTGTTTTGTGATTGTTCATTCTTCCAGCATGTGATGGAACTTTAGTGGTTAAAATATTAATAATATATATACTAGAATAATAAGAATAGTAGACGTAGATAATAGTAAATTAAGCATGATGTTAAGGAAATTATAAAATTTAAAGATTATTGGATTTTAAGATTTAAAACTTTTCTAAAGGGTTAAATTATTTATTAAATTATTCTTTTTGATTAGTTCGGACGGAAGGAGTCTAAACAAGTCAAGTTTGGAATATAATTTTGGGTATTATATTACTTAATCCAGGTACGGATTCCGTACTCTTTCAGCGATACTTTTGTTAAATTTGATTTGTTCGTTTTGTTCCTTGTTTCGAATTTCGCTATTATTTCACATAAATAAATTCTTGTGAAATTCATATAATAGTTTTGTTTTGGGGCTAATTCATATGACTTGAATTTGTACTCTTTGAATTAGATTATCATGTTATTATTTATTTTGATAATTGTAGAGCGGTACATGTTGTTACTTTCTTTTGAGACATTGTGATTATATTTCGATTTGGTTCAACATGTACATATAGAACCCTCTCTATTAATATTGTGTCGCATGTGTTGTGATATGATATTATTATTAGAATATACCGTAGGGTATACCTGAGCTATAACCACCTGTGGGGGTACCACAGGCATGTCGTCTTGGCACGAGAGGCATGACACCTTCCGTGGCGGTGTGATCAGTCCACGGCGTCTCCGTTTTGTGCTCCGGTGGGAGTTGGCCATTTGGTGTTTTGTTGTGGGAGGCGTATGGGTCGACCTTAGTTTTCTGTTCTGTTCTGTTCTGCGGAGTGGCGATGTTTGTGCCAAACACGCCTTCCGATTTTACATACATTTGGATTCGCGGTCCAATGTGTGTGACTTGCCTGTGTGGCATTATTTGACCTTGCCTGTGTGGCAAGGTATATTTCTGTTTTATTTTGAGCTCGGTATGAAATAACCCCAGCCATTTGATTCAGCCTATTATTTCATTGTGTTAGTTTTATTCGTTTCAGTTCAGTTTATTAATTGAGTTAGTTATTTCGGTTCTCTGTTTTTGTATTCTATATCCGTACTGGGCATTTGGCTCATGCTGTGTTTTTCTTCCGGCAGGTAATCAGGGGGATCAAGGGCAAGTGTGATGAGAACTCCTTTCAATCCAATGGTTTAGGAATATTCTATTTAGGCTGGACATATTAATTATTAATTTCTTTGGAGTTGTAATAATTATTTCAGATTATGATTTGGGCCAGTTTGGCATTTATTCTGGTTTGACATTGTTGATAGTTATTGGTTTTAAATACTAGTCTTTCGTGGCATAAAGCTTTCGTTCAGTTTTGTTGTGTTTTGAGTAACCTCTCTTTCTATTTCGGAAAGGGGGTGTTACAATAAGAGTCCCATCCAATTTTGGATATGGATCATTCTCCATATATATTAATATATAACCTTCCCTTTCTATGCACACTTGCTTACTGTTGTGTATAGATCAATTTATGTTCTTATGGTCTTAAACTGTTTTCTAGTGCTGCTTGTTGATTTAATGGTTATAAGCTTTTCTAGGATTTATTGATTTTGTTATATGTAGTACTATATATATGATTGCATTATCTGTTATTGGGGGTCCTGCCAATATGGTGGTAGATTTGGTATACTGTATATGTACGGATGTACCTAACTTGACATTAACCTTTGACATTATCTTCACAAAGATGCTGTTCTTACACCTTAACCTATATTCTAATTTAAGACAGCCTAATAGATTTGACAAACAGTAAGCATTAGACGTTGAGAATAACCAGTATTCTTGCAAGAAATGTCATTCTATGGTGATTGAAAGCAATTGAATCAATCCATCTGTATAGGTAGTTCTTCAATGATTAAGTTTTCCCGAGTTTTTTTCTATGCTCGTAAAATAATTTCAACATGTGGTTCAGAATGGATGAAATGATGCGTGGACAAAGAGGGTGGAGGGAGCTAGCTGTTTTGGGTGACAAAATGAACAAGTTCACTGGTATGATAGAGGGTTTGATATGGTCTCCAAGAGGTGGTGAGGGAAATGACAAAGTTGATGATTGGGCTTTCGAAGAGGTACATGCTTTAATAAATCATTGTATTCTACTTCTTGTAATTTAAGATGAAAAGCAGATCTGCTTTTAATATTTTCCGTTTGTTTGTTTGTCTGTTGTTTTTTTTGGGTCTAGTTACAAGGACTAACAAACATCAATTTTGTCGAAAATTAAATTGTATAATAAACCATAGTCATATGTCAAACATGTGTCCCAAAAAACAAAAAGTTGAAGGAGTTTAGTTTTGGGGCTGTCATAAAATGAATGGGAACAATTAAAATGGGACAAAATACAGTTTTAAATGCTTTGATCATAAATTAAGTAATTTGAAATTAACAAGATTTCTTCTAAGGTATTATGGTTCCACCGCTGATAATAAAATTTGCTCAATGTGTTCATGTAACCTCTCACTGATTGTTTCCGATTTTCCATATGAAGATTTATAAACATCAAGTTTCCAGTTATTCATTCTTTTTTCCTGCTCTACAATTATTGGTGTCATATATATGTGATTAATTTACTTTTGGGGTTATATTCTTTTTGTTGCTCAGTATTCTGATTTGTTTACTCTCTGTATCGCAATCAGGGACCCCACTCTGATTTTTCTGGACCAACATCTGGGAGTACAGCTTGTGTTGCAATTATTAGAAACAACCAGGTTGTTGTTGCAAATGCTGGTGATTCGCGGTGCGTAATATCTAGGAAGGGTCAGGTAATTTTGTTAGTTTTGAGAAATGTTTGCATGTTTTTTCCTCCAGATGGTTCAAGGGAAATAATTAGTGCTCTTAGATTTATGTATGTAGCTGAATTTTGACTAATACGCCACTAGCAGTCTAAGATTCCGATTTGGATTAGAAATGAACAGATGCGCATGGTATTTAAAATTAGGAGGTCAAACATGTGTCCTGTTAAGCAAAATATATTAAAATTTTGAATCAACTCAAAACATAGATAGATTTCATGAGGCTCTTCTTTATGCAGGCATACAATCTTTCCCGAGACCATAAACCTGAGCTTGAAGTTGAGAGAGAGAGGATTTTAAAAGCTGGTGGTTTCATCCATGCAGGACGAGTTAATGGCAGTCTAAATCTTGCAAGAGCTATAGGTACTATACTTCCTTGACCGTGCTTCTCTTGACGATCTTAATGTTTTAATTTTCACTATGTTAGCCTTTCAGCAACTTGACCCATCTGCAACTTCTTCCTTGTGCCATAAGATGCAGCTGATTACTGGGTGTAGTTCAATGTGTTTGGTTTCCCATATAAGTTTAACATATATAGTGCACATGCATGGATGTTAAAATGCTAGAAGACAGCAAAGATTGTATTTTCCACATTTCATTTCTAGTTCATATTTGTTACAGGTGACATGGAATTCAAGCAGAACAAGTTTTTGCCTGCAGAGAAGCAAATTGTTACTGCCAATCCGGAAATAAATATTGTATGCGTCTTCTTTCTTATGCAATTCAAACTCTGAGAAAATTGGTTGTTAAATAGATGTGTACTTATCTACTTGCTTCAGATTTGAAACAAAGTATTACTACCCACTTAATGAAGCCTTGTACCCAACAATTTGAGTTGGCTACATCATACAAGAACTCGATTATGCTTTCCTTTGCTTCATTGTTTTCGAGTACCAAACAGGATGAAAAACGTTTAATCTAAAAGAACTGACTATTGTGATAAGAAAACTGAACATGGTGCCAGTTTACTCTTCTAATTTGTAACTATAACTACAAAAGGGGTATGATTATAACCTTTGTAACCATCTCTGCAGAACCAAGTTTAGAAGTGTTCATAAAAAGCTGAACATGGTATCTGTTGAGATTTTAATAAAATGTTTTATGACTTTTATCTTTCCAACTGTTTGTCTAATTTTTTGGGGCCATATCTCCCTCTATTAGTAAGCTGTTATCTTTTATAAATAAATCCTCTTTTTCTTTTTAATTCCAACCCCCCGCCCCCCTCGCCCCGCGCCCCGCCCCTTGTGGCACAGTCAAGCTAGGAAACTGAATTCCTTATTTGACCTTTTACTTCTGAGTTTCTAAGTTCCAAAAAGAATCTTAGCTGATCCTTCTAGATATATCTACTATCATTTCAAACACTCGTGTGGACTTTCTAAGTAGTACTTCTGACATCAAATTTCGCTCAACTTTTAGTGCACAAGTATTTATATTTGGGGATTTTTGATCCTAAATAATTGTTTCACATTATCTGGGTTATACGGGGACATTCGTTTTGTTTTTTTCTGCCAAAGAAAAATGGCATTTTCCCTTTCTCATATATTGTTCCCTCAAATTTGTTTTACCCCTTACATGGCCAGGCCAGGAAAACTGATCCTCATATGATCCTTTCCTGTTCTTTGGGTTTCTGAATTCCAAACAGACTCTAGTGAATACATGTGTAAAAACTCATGTTTACTCGACTCTTCTACACCGGTATGTATAATTTTGAGTTTCCTTTTTCCTTATAAAATTTTGATTTTTATGATTTTGTCAAGCTCAAACTAATTATTTATGTCCCTAGTCTATAAATCGGTTTTTTCTATAAAGAAGGAGAAAGTATAAATATTTATTTCGTTGCTCTCTCCTTTCCAAACACTCATCGAAATGCCAAAATATCCCCCCCCCCCCCCCCCCCCAAAAAAAAAAAAGGAAAAAAAAAAAAAAACAAGAAGCTTTCTTTATTTTTCCCGAAGAAAGTGGTAGAAATCAGATATTTATGGTGTATGATCATCATCAATTTATCGCTCAAATTATAACCTTCAAAGTTTGAGCTACCATCATTGCTTTCTTTGTTCTTAAATCTTAATACTGTTTGTTGAGTGTTGACTCTGTATTATTTGGATGATAATTTTTATGTTTATCCATCTTCTGATCAGGTTGAGCTTTGTGATGACGATGAATTTATTGTGCTGGCCTGTGATGGGATCTGGTATACATCTGACCCCTTTTTTTCTTGTTTGTTTCAATGTCTGCGAGGAGAAATATGAATGTATGAATGCAGATTTTACAACATTGAAGGAAAGATGAAACAAAATATAATAAGAAATTTGATTTTTTTTATTTACTTCTAGGAAGGACCAATAAGTAAACTTGATATTTTTTTCAAGGTTGGATTTATCACATTGTATGTTCATTAAATAATCTTCAACAATATTATTGTTACTACATTTAGCTTTTAAGATTTATGAGGACCGCAAAATAAAATAGAAAATAAATTCTAAGTTTTGGTTCACCCCAAGGCAAGATCAACAAATGAAGCTTATTTTTTTTATTTTCTTTTTTGATTTAAGATTTATGAATTTGTATCTTTAGATAATGTGCTATTATTAAACATTATTGCTACATTTAGCTTTATTGGGGTAATGGGGTCAAGGGTTTCGGAATAGAGGTAATTCACTCTATAATTTTTCTCAAATCTCAATAAATTCTTATAATTCACTGTGTCAAAAATAATAGATTACATCCCTATTTATAAGATTTCTAAATAACTTTCCTGCCCAAGTTGGTTTCTAATAACTAATAAGACTACTAAAATTATAAATAAAGTAAATTAATTTGATATAAATTCCAGAATCTTGTTTTATTTCCATAGGTTTCCAAAGACTTTTATATTACTCCAACCAAGTGGCTCGTCTTGCATTAGTTGTCCACTGAAAAGAACTTGACCTCATCGAGTTAAGAGCATCAATACAAGAACAATTATGCTTATTTAGTGATAAATCTGTGCAACTCCTAGTATCAATCCCAAGAGAGCATACATGTTATGAACATTTGACTTTTGTTTGAAAAATTTACGCACGATGGATCATCCTTCCATTTATGAGCAATAAATAAAGGTTGAAGAATACCTAGGCATTCATTCAATTGAGCATCAACATCCAAATCCTGTTTATTAGGCACATATTCGACATATGTAGGATTACAAACTTGTTCGTCCAAGTATGTTTTCTTAAGCTTCTTTTCAACCATAGTAACCTTGCAAAAGGGAGAAGGTTAAGATTCAACTGCGGGGAAGGACAATCAAAAGATATGTAACTGAAACAATGACAATTATACCTAGATGTTGAATTGTTAGAGAAGAATCTAGAGTGTGACTATGTCATCTAGTAACTAAAGGGTTTGCTGATGACTTCTCAACCGGTTTGCTTCTAATAGGCTCCACAAAAGTACTCTTGCTCCTTGTTTGGGCTGGAAGTGGAGGCCTAGTAGAAGTTGCCCTCTAATTCTCTATTTGGGTGGCAACTTGAACGACATCATCCACAAATAAGAGTTTACGTGAAACTACATGTAATCTCTGGATTCAATCCTCAATGGTACATAGATATAGATATTATAATGTAGAACACTAAATTTTCACCATACATAAGAAACACATTTTTGTATGTTTTTACCTCCCAACGCTATCGATATAACCTTTGTGACGTGCTCCAACTAACGAAAAAATTCACCAATGTTCTTCTCACCCAACATTTTAGCTAGATTCGGCTTCCGGAGCTCTATTGCATACTTTGCACTTGCCCAAAAAAATTCGATAGCACCAAATCACTTCTATTCAGTCTACTCACTTATCATAGCCATTTTGTCTTCACTTTGGTTTTGATATCACCTTGAGAGAATTAAGCTGAGGCTAAGAAGAGGAAGTGAGATATGTGGGACATTTAACTTTAAGGGGTGTTTGTTACAGGTCATTATGGGTACCCACATAAATACAGATTACTGGGTATCTGATTACCGGTAATAGAAAATAGTTATAGTGCCATTTTCGTTTGGTAGAAGATATGTGATTACTAGTAATTACTATTGTGAGTGATTACTGGATATATTTTTTCTAATATTAATATTTTACTAAAATATCCTTGCACAAATTTTAGTTGAATGATTCACTCATATGATTATTGTCAAATGTAATCAACAATCATCAAAGTAATATCGAACTAATTAATTTTGTATTACTTAGTAAAATTTATTAAAACTTTTAATATGTTTATAAAATAACGATTCATGATTTATCAATTATTTAGCAACAAATTTTATATCGTTAATAATAAATTAAACTTATAATAATATATAACAAATAACACCACATACTTTGTTTAGACAATGAGTTACTCATTCTGTCCAAGTTTACTTGTCCTAGTTTGAAAATACACGGCTATTAAGAATTTTTTTTCCTCCAAATTACCCATCTTAACTACTCTGTTATCATTTTGTTGTTTTAATTAATCTCTCAAATCTTTCTTGGAATAATAAAATAGAGGAGAGAGAGGAGAAAAAAAGATCATGGTTGTGCTTCCAATGTCAAAGTTAATAGTGCTATTATTTTCAATATATGTCATATAGTTTTCTTTGAATTTTTTTTATAAAGTTAAATAAGGGTAGTATTGAAAAAATAAAGTAAAAAAATAGTAGTCCTTGTGTCCTCAAAAGAATGACTAAATGTACAATTATTTGTGCCCAAAAAGATGAGATAAAGTACATAAAGTGAAAGATAATTATGTCATTTAGTGAGGTCCATTAGTATAAAAAAATAAAATTAATAATTACTTTATGAATCTTGTGGGACCACTAAGGAAAAATTTGGAACTTTATTTACTTTCTTTCCTCTACTATTGCTGTTCTTAATATGTGGAAAGTTTGTACTTCACTTATCTTTTTGAGAACCGGGGGAGTATTAAAAAGAAAGAGGACAAATAGATTTGGACAAATCTAAAAGAAAATTAGGACAAGTAAACTTGGTTGGAGGGAGTATGTTGGTTAAAGTAAACATGTCGACAAAAAAATAAACCAAAAAATTAAAAAGTAAATGTAAAGTAAGCGATCAATAAGGATATTTATGTCCCAATTATTAAATAGAAAAGATATTTTTGTCTAAACAAAAATTTCAAGACGACTACTACGTGGTAATCTCTGATTTTTCACCTATTTTTTGGTTATCTGATTACTGAGAATCTTGACACTTTACCGGGTATTTGATTACCGGGAATGTAAGATTACCAGTGTAATAAATACGATCTATAAAGATGACCTGTGACGCCCCTAAATCCAGGTACCTTCAAACTCTGGACATGATGCTACACGGTGCTACTAACTACACATTCATTTAACTGAAATACAACACTAAAATGAATATGCTTACTGTTTATTACATTATCATAATGTCTACCCTGGTTCTTTATAACCATTACATTCTTTTGGAGTCATAATATCATTCATTACAAAATAATACTATGCTATTACAAGGATAAACTATTTATCTATCTTGGACTTGCCCATGTCCTTACCGGATTCTTCGGCCCATTCACTCTTAGCTGAAATCATATAATTTTAAGCAATAATGAGCATAACTAGCTCAGCAAGTTTAACATTATAATCTGCATCTACAAAATCAAGAATCATATGATTTCATCTTCAATAACTGTATAATAGTTATGAAGTACTACGAATAATTAAAATAGCGTTTTGATTCCTTTAAAATCATTCCCAAGGACTTATAGTCTCTCAAGAATTTGAGCTGGTCAAAGACCATGAACATTCCATTTTGTTTTCATTCATGAAAAGAACAACCCGACACTAAGACCGCAAGTTCGATATAGCTTACGAGCACATCCAGGTGATCAGCCTGTAGTACTCTATGTTGATCAACACTCATCCTTAAACGTATTTACATCTAATTGTAGCAACCTCACGTGCTTGTCGATTAAACGACTATAAAACATTTGTTTATTCATACTTAGGCTTACCTTTGAATCCGTACCAAAGCAATTGGCATAGGATAGCAACATCAAGAATACTTTGAAAGATTTGTGGAAAAAAATCAATCAAAATACTTTAAATATAAAGTCTAGCTGAATCAAATGGCATCAATTATTCAATAATAGTTCATGCATAGGAAACCATGCATAATGACCACTTGTCCAACTTTAAAGTGTAAACAAGAGTTTAGAAAAACTTGCCTTCATGTCTTTAAACCTTTAAGTCTACTTTTCTCGGGTCTTTATAACTTCTACAAGACAAACACATAGCATACCAATGAGATTACCACAATTGATACACGTTGTATAAACTATCTTCTCCTTCTTGTATAGCTTATCCGAATTGTTAAACTAATAACATTCGTTTAAGTTTTTAGTATCTGTTATGGCTTATTAACATTCACATGTCATAAGTCGACTCTTATCGATCTTCGTTAAACATAATGATAGACGAAACCCTAACCGATTTGATAACTCGGATAAACCTCCCCCGGATTATCGATATCGAACTCCGTATAAAAATTACATGAGTTTTATCTTCATTTCTTATCATTCTCCTACTATGCACATTTATTTCATACCATATAACTACAAGACGTGCGTTAAACTCGACTACGATTTACGGTTTACGTTTTCGGAGTTCGAGTTTTGAATTTAAATACGTTTATTCAACGTTTAATTCTTAAAATCATCCTTAAACATGTTGTTTAAGGGTTCTCTCTTCATGTATATTATTTATATACTTGCCTCATACTTACCATGTAGAAAGTTGGATTAACAATTGTCCATGTCAGAAAATTTTTCCTTAAGGGCGCTGCGGCGCCGTGATTAACCCTTAGAGACGCGCTGCGGCGCCATCCCTGCAGAGAATTTCTCCCGGATAGGCGCTGCGGCGTTGGAAAACAAAGCGCAGCGCCGACCCTGAGTCTTAGATTTTTTTTTTCAAACGCTGAGATTCCCGAGCTCGTAACGCGATCGTTATAACTCGGAATTGGCTCATTCCAAAGCCATTAGTTCATATATCTCATATTCTACGATTCCATCCGCTCGGAATCAATTTCTGAATTCGTTGGCGAGAAATTCGCCGTTTCATGCATTTTAACGCGTTCGTTAAACGTTCGTGAACGTTCGACGCTCATTTCTTCGTTTTAAGTCCGAATTCGACCGATCTTGCTCCTGCAAGTCCTAATTACCTAATTCTACGATACGCCATCGAAAACCAAGGTTTCTGAGTTAAACGGCGACTATTGACTTTCATTCCGATTATGATTTCAACGTTTTAACGTTTAATTCTTGTAAATCTCGCCGTAACTTCGTTATTTGAGATTTTTACTCCAAACCAAATGGAATCAATCCATTGGTTATTCATCTATTATTCTAACCATCATAAACATCTAAGTTTAATGGTTTCACTTGTTCATTAACAATAATCTCAAAGTTTTAATATATGTTCTTCATTGAATGCTTAGTCAATCAATATAATTTCAATTGTTCATGGCATATTAGTGTTCTATTGTCCACTAATATCCACCTTATCACTTCGTTCAATTCAGGCTCCACCAATTAACACTTCTCTATCAATTACATATTGAAGGAAGATGAAAATTAAAGTTTACATATTTATACCTCTTGAGGTTCTTGTTCTTGATAAATGACTATAGCTAGCTTCTTGGCTTCTTGATTCCTTGTTTCTTACTCTTATCTCTCAATATATTTTTGCTATTGTATTGGTGAATAAGTTGATAACTTTGGAGAGAGAAAAGTGTGAAATGGTTTGGTATTTATAGATTTTCAAGAGTTAGGGTAGGATGGTCAATAATCCCACCTCCTCAACTTAATTTTCCCACCAAGAAAAAGCCACTCCTCCCCCATGTGCATCACATGTGCCCACATGCCTCCCCATGTGTCCCCATGTGATACCATGTGCTCCCATGGGCCCCACATGGGTTGTCCCATGGGTTTTTCCCACCCGTTAACCCATTGGTTCGATTCACGGGTTCGGTTCTTAGTTTGGGCTTTAGCATTAATTCAAATTGGGCTTATACTTGGGCTTGATTTAAATTATCATTGGGCTTTAATCATTCACCAATTGGGTTTGACAAAGTCGAAGTCCAATGATTAAAGTCCATTAAGAATTATCGTATTATTATCGTATATACATCGTATGATATTCGTATTATACGTCGTATTATACTTGTATAATATCTAGTATTATACTCGTATTCATTATGTATAATAATCATTATTATTGTACTTAGTCATTTCATTCTTAGGTTTCACTTTCCCCAACCCTTAGTGTTTTAAGTTCTTAGGCGAAAACTTCGCGAGACATAACTGAAATATTATTAAATATTCAATCTCGTCTTCAAATCCTATCATTACGCGTTTCTCGGAAATTCAAAAATAATTTCCGAGTAGAAACGGATAAATAATGATTTTACGGAAATTTCTCGGAAAACTTTTATTTTCGTCTTGAAAATTCAAATAATTTATTTATAGCATATAGCCAGAATCCTAACCACATTCGCATCTTCTAGGTCATAGAATGACCTTCCTTCAACCAGCTTACTCAGTTTAATAAACATATATTATAATTTTATTCAATAAAATCAAATAAAATTTATTTACATAAAAGTTAGATTTTTCTTGGGTGTTACATGACCAGCTCACATTACCGGATATTTAAGATGACATGTAACAAACGCACCATTAATCCCATCTTAAACAAGAGACTTAGTTACCAAAAACTACTCATAGGGCACTTCCCGACTCACTCTGATTATTAACATACATCACCAACACATGAATATGCTAATAAGACACATAACACAGAGACATCTAGAAAACACATTACAAAATTATCAAGTTGACTTTCCAACAACAAAATGATGTCTCACATTCTCGCTATGCTTGATCGACCATACCTTTAGATGAGTTTTTTTTGTGAATTTGAGAATCCACTTTATGCAAATATAGTTGAGATTAGGTCCACGTTGCAATACCCTGTAAATCCCTCCCCCAACAACCATGTTAATTGGGCCATATGGGCAATTTTCCGTTGTTTTCACCTGAACTACGTGAATTTTATGCATTTAATTGATGGCAGATCTTAAATTCACATGGTTCCTATTTTTATATCTCGATAACTTCAAACTATCTCACAGCATAAAATTCTAGTCAGCATTCATTCTAGCCTGCCTTTCGCAAGGTTGTCCTGCTTTTTTGGTAAAAATAAGATTAGGAGATAAAAAGTTTAACTAAAACAACGGGTCTTCTACGATTAGTGGTATATCATTCTATTAGCAGGTGGGTTTTTTCTTCCAACGAGAATTTTTTCCTCAGACATTTCTAGACAAATGCATCTATTGGCTCCATGTATTGCAGATACACTTGTTAAACTACTGTTGTTGACATTTTATTTGATTTGTGATTAATTGGGGGTCTGGAATGCAGAGTAAAATATTAGGGAACTCTTATTGCCCTGCATTTCACGTACTGGGTACTATTGTTCTGAATCGTGTTACGAGAACTAAATGCCATGCGCATTCTAATATAGATAGCATTCCTCGTATCCAATTTAGCTTTGCGTACCCAGTCATTTAGTATTCCTGGTAACCATGATGTATATAGGCTGTCCGCATCTTAACTGTTGCTCCCTGATTTCACTGGATTACGAATCTCATCAACTGGATGCTATTTGGACTTCAAAAAAAAGGGCTGTGACGAACCCTCATAATACTGTCCATAATGCAAACTGAAATTGATACCATCAATATACATTTTTCCCCCATCAACTTTACAATAGTGGAACTTTTGATGACTGATTGCTAATAAACCACATTTGATGATTGTTGTTTATTTCTGTTCAGGGATTGCATGACTAGCCAGCAACTAGTAGACTTTATACATGAGCAGTTGAATTCGGTAAGTGTTGGTATATCTTTGTTCTAAATTGGTTGTGGCTGAACATTATTTTTTAGATTCATTGATGAAATTATTTTTTAGATGCTTGAAAGATAGCCACCATGAACTTTATATGAAGAAAGATCATAGTTTTATTTGATACAATAAGAAAGCACGCATTCCTGTAGGACTTGTTTGTACAGGACTTTTGTTGTATTGCTGAAGCATGTTTCTTTTTCGTAATTTCTTCTTGTGTATATCTTGTTGTGTAACTATCTATTCAGCATACCTCTGGCTACGTTTGTTTACAAAAATGATAGTGGGATAGGATTATTTGTATTAACTTGTTATCATTACAGACTAATTTATTCCTTAATTAGCCCGTTATTTAATCCATGGACTATGTTAGGTCATTTATAAGACCATTTGATGATGGATTGTAATTTCAATGGAAATGTGGTATTATATAATCCCACTTTGATGTATTAAAAGACCTTCGAATTGATAAAAAAATAGTCCATGTGACCAACATGGAATAAAATAATCTCTAATGCTATGTGGTGATTTTTTAGCATCTCAAGTGCATGTTTGGTGGTTGTTGGTGGTGGGTGGTGTGATAGGATGACCTAATTGCACATTCATCAATTCCATTGGAATGAATCCGATTCCACAACCTCCCTTGTGGAATGAAAATCAAGAGCATAGAATGAATTTTTATTCTATCATAATGGTGTATCTGCCGGAATAATCACCAAATACAGTTTCCTCCATTCCATTCCTCAATCCAAACGTAGCATAATGGTATTAAATTAGTACAAATAATCTTTTCTCATCCATTATTTTTGCAAACACGTAAAGATCTTTTGGACTTAATTTGAAAGGGTTTAAAAATCGGTTGCTTCAATCAATATGAATATCAAATCTAAATGTCCTCAAATCTTGATTTGTGACAAAGCATTCCTGCTTAACATCTCTTTACTCTGCAGGAAAGCAAGCTCTCGGCGATATGTGAAAGAGTATTCGATAAGTGCTTAGCACCATCACCTGCTGGAGGTGCGGGATGCGATAACATGACTATGATTTTAGTGCAGTTTAAGAAACCCGTCAAGTCAGTTGCTTCTGCAGCTGAGGAAGCCTCGGCTTCTAACCAAGCTGACACCGAATCAATATCACCCAAAGGCGAATTGAGAAGCTAGTAGCTGCTGCAGTTTCTCTATATATCAAATCCTATCACGCTGTGCTACGGTCAAAAGATTTTAAATTTATTTTATTATTATTTTCTGGCTTAAAGATTTGGGTCCTCAGGTTTGCTTCTAAATTGTAGATATATTTAGCTTGAACGTACAAAGATATGCTATTTTGTGCTAGATTTTTGTACATTGTTACTGTTGGGTTAATATGTACAGTTAATTTAACACCAAAATGTAAGAGCAGTCCCTCAAGAATAGGGGGTGACAATTTTTAACATGACATGATAACCGGACACGAATTCCATATAAAATAAGAGTGTTATAGTTGAGGATGAACAGTTAAATAAGAGGGTTATAGTTGAGGATGAACAATTTTCGTGTCATAAACAGATGGACATGTTTAACACGAAATTTAAATGGGTTTAATACATAATCAACGTTGACGCGTTTAACATGATTAGATACATTTATTTAAAATAATTTGAAAATAAATATGATATAACGTTATGACTTACGTTAAGTATTGAGTTTTAGTTTTCTTAGTTACTTTTCTAAGTATGTTATCTTGTATTTTGTTAAATATAAGTTGTAATGATTAAATTACATTATTATTCAATAAATTAGTGGATTATTTTTTGTTTTTTTTTAAAAAATTTTAATTTATGTACTAAGCGGGTACGTCTAACACGATTAATCAACGGGTTAGTGTTAGTGTTGAGAATTTTAACGTGATTAATTAATTTAGTGTAATACTTTTAACTTGAGATGACAAGAATTCGCCCGACTTTACTATTTTGCCTCCCCTACTCAGGATTTGTGCCTTGTGCACCCACTATAGATTATAAAATTTTAAAACAATAATCGGCTCATTTGTAAATCCAAATATGGTATTGTTCTTGGCCAACAAAATAAAGATAGCAGAAAGAGAATGAACCGGAAAAAGTGGTAAGAATTTTATCGCATGAAATATATTTTCTTGATTCAGTTTGGTATTGAAAAGATGCAAGAAGCAGAGACTGTTTGTGTCTCAAATGTAAAACATGTTGGATGTATAATTTGCCAAAAAGTATATATTCAACATGTTCATACTAGACTTAGACTAGACAAAATAATTTACTTTACCAGTGTATATATATATATATATGGTCCCCATCTGTGGCAACCGGTTGCTACAGACACTATTCCAGCAACCAAATTTTCAGCCGATCATCATGATATCTAAGGGTTGAGATTAAACTCAATTTCATCCCTGCCGCTAGGAGTAGTGGCAGACATACTCTTTCTGGCGGTAGGAGAAATCTTGCCGAGACTAAGAAAGTGTTGAAGGCTCGGGTCAAACTTGATAGCTACCTGTTGGTTGATTTCATAATCAATGAATACACGCAAATATATGTGGTCAACAAGTAATACAATGATAAGAAAAGTATCGTTCTCATAAAGAAATACGCTAATATTTATCAATTACCAATTCCAACTCAATTAATCTTATTTTAAACTACGAAATATTGGTTGTGATATGAAAATCTAAATTAACAAAATTAATAACTAAGATCAAAGTTCACAAGATTAACTGCAGATTTAACAAGTTAAGATTACAATTTAATTCAGTTAATTAATAAGAATCATTATCCGATAATGCTTTATAGCACTCACGCACTTCTTCCGAAAGATACGTGAACAAACCCCCCTAAATCTGTTCTCTACGAATCAGAATTACGAAGAACACCCTAATCAATCAACTCATTATATTCCTATGTGAATCAAGTTAAATAGGGTTTTAAACACAAATTCTTTCAATGGATACAAACGACACATATGTATATTCCTATTTTACATGCTAATCATATTAACCCTATTCAAATTATATGAACAGATTCTATCATATCCAAATCTCAATCTATACTCCATCTTCCAACTTTATATAAATTATCACAGTAATTGCTGGCCAAACAATTTGTTAGTTCCCAGGGGGCACGCAATAGATCTAGAAGGGGGGGGGGGGGGGTTGAATAGATCCTTTTAAATTTTAAAAGCTTTTTCATTTTCTTTTGTATTGCTAAGTAATTAGCAGATGACAAACATAAGAATCAGTTCATGCACAGCGGAATAAGCTAAAGATCCCTTTCAAAGATATCTTAATAAACATAGTTCTAATGTTAGTTTAGGTGTAAGTGGTTATAGCAGTTATAGTAGTTATAGTGCATAATGTAAATGACATAAAGTAAATGACACAAAGAATTTTAAGTGGTTCAGAGACTAAAGCTCCTAATCCACTCTTCTGCTTCAACAAGCCGGGATTCCACTAAGGAAAGGGTAACTCTGAATCACTAATATTCCTTTAAGGCCAGCAACCTTGGAACCCTAGTTCACTAAGAACTCTTCAAGCCCAACAGACTTGGAACTGTAGACTAAGCCCAACAGACTTAGAATCTCTTGTACCCTCCGGTACTCAGCAAGCCCAGCAAACTTGACTTTGATTTAGTCACTAAGACAAGGACCCCTCAGGCCCTGGTTATTGGTTTGTTTGTTATTGGTGCTGAGCTGCTAAGATGACTTTAAGCTTGTTCATCTTCTGGTTCTTAGCAGCTATTTGTGATCTTCTGGCATTCAATATTGAGGCTTGATCACCACTGATGGACTGCTAAGATGTTCATGAAGCTTGACATCCTTAAGTACTTAGCAGTTTGATACATCTCCTTGGTGCAGTTGATCTTTGTTGTTGATGCTTGACTTCATCTGATTTCAGCATAGCACACTATCACCACTGAGGAACTGCTAAGTCTTTGCACATCAGGTAGACTTCTTCTGGTACTTAGCATCCTCTGAACACTGGTTGTCTTGTGTGCAGATTCTGCTCTGCATCTACTTCTCTTCAGCTCAGGTTATTGGTGGTGAATCGTAGAGTGACTCTGGAGATCTGCTTTTTGGTCTGCCACTCTAGCTCTTGTCTTCTTGGCCTTTTCGGCTCTCAGCTCAGATGCCATTGTGGTTGGTATTCTCCTTCGTGTTGAGTGAAGCCTTTAGCAGTTAAAGCCCTTCATCATATTTGCTTAACTCCTACTATGGTAGTCTCACTGCCACTGAGACATTTTCTCTTTTAAGCTCTGTAGAACTCTAGTCGAGTCAACAACTCTTCACCTTTGAATCTACAGTTGTTATATACTCCTCCATCAGCTTCCCGTTGGAATATAGCCGTTGGAAGTTATTTGAAATGCTTCAAGGATTCTGAGTTATTTGATGCAGACTGCTGAGTTAACGTGACAACACCTTTTTGACTTTTCCTGACACTGCAGTCTGCTGTTTCACCTAACACCTCTGAGATGTCACTTTCAGAAGTCAGGTTGGTAGTCACCTTTATTTCTCCTTTTTGTTTCCTCGATCCAGACCAAGAATGTTGACTACTGCATCGATACTCTCAATCAACAACGTTCGATTGTCAGTCTTCATATTGAGACGTTTTTGAGACTCAATAATCAGATGACCGAACTCCATGATTCTGATGCAGACGTTCACGTGCTTGATCGTAGTTTGTCTGTGGATGTTGCAAGTTAACTGGCTTTGACAACACTATGATTCTGAGAGTGTTCTGTGAATTGACAATGTAGAACCTCTCACTCTTAATTCTTGCAGTGCTTCTATGAATCTGCTTGCCTTGACTCGCATCAGGAACTGATAGCTTGGCTGACTGCTCTGGCCCTTCTGGTTTACACGACTCTTATAATTAGTCATGCTCAGCTTTCTTAACTTTCTACTCTGGATCTCCGGTTCACTCTTCATGGTGAGGCTGAGCATAGACAATCCTTTTCGTTTGTCCTCTATAGGTTGGCCAATATCTCTGTAGGTGCTTTATCAGTTTCTGTTGCTCGTTTGGCAAACACCACGAACGTAGTCACCACTACGATCGTTGTCTTCTGTTGGTTTGACAGACACTGCAATCGTTGTCTTCTGTTTGACAGTCCCTTCATTCATTGTCTTCTAATTGACGCTTGTAGAAGACTTCTCCTGAATGGCTCTTCACTTCTCAATCAGCCTTGCTGATAGAGTTGGTGCTTTGATCTTCTGTTTGCTTGCAGGCCATTCAGAAAGTTCTCTTTGATCCTCTTCAGGTAGACTACTTTCTGAACCTTGACTACTCTTACCAGAGTGAGATCTTTGTGTATACTTCAGGATTGCTCAACTGTTGAGAATCGTGTAGTCTCTACGATTCTTCCTTGGCGTTGTGAGCATTTGACTGACTACGTTTTGGCCTTTGTTCTGCAGACTATAATCTGGCTTTGGTTCTGCAGACTACGATCCTGCTCTGGTTCTGTAGAATACGATCTGGCTCTGCAGACACTACGACTCCGAGTGTAGTCTGCGACTCTGAGAGTAGATTATATGACAGACTACGATTTTTGCCTTAACAACTGCAGTCTCTTGACTTATCTGCCCTACTACGATTTCTGCCTCGGTTATGATCTGCAGACTCCAAGTCTTCGAGTGAAGCCTACTATTCTTGACTTGGCTCGGCAGGTGCTCGACAGGCGAATGGCAGCCTATCTCCACGATCTTGGAGTGGCCTTCTAGGCAGACTGCGATTCCGAGAGTGACTATCTTTACAGACTACGGTTCTGCCTTGATAGACTACGATTCTGCCTAGACTCTCTTGGTTGACTGCGATTGCTGGTGCAGTGCTCCACGATCAAACGAGCCTATCTATTACATTTTATAAGATCAACCTAACAAGCTTGATCTTTCTATTCATAGTCCTTGTACATTGTAATCTTTTGAAGAACTTCACAAGGCTGTTCATTTATGTAGGATCAACCTAACACATTTGATCTTTTCAGTCTAAGTCCTTGTACATATATGTCTATCATCTATCAAGGACTTTACAGCTTTTATCAATGCAGACATATTTGCATATTCATTCATTAAGTTCATAATCAAAACTTATATAAATATGAATAACATTCTCATGCATATTCCTAACAATCTCCCCCTATTTGATTATGACAAAAACATTAAATGCATATGTATGAGATGAATGAATCTTTATATACAGTGAGTTGCTGTATTACTAGAACACATAATTATGAATGTCATTGATGAGAATTTAACTTACAAATAACATGACACTCTAAATCCTGGATCCATAACATACTATTACAATTAGAGATGTACCTTATCTTTTTCATTTTCTGCTCTTTGTATGTCTTCTGGATGTACTTTCTGTTGTAGCTACTCATCTTTTTGTTCTTTTAGATTCTGCTCCCCCTTAGATGATTGCTTCATTACTTTATCTTTTTTTGGCTCCCCCTCACATCTTGTCTTCATGGAGTCATCTTCCTTCGGCTCCCCCTCAGATGATGACTCCATTGCTGCTTCCTTCTTCTTTCCTTTCAGCTCCTTTGCTTTACTACTTAGGCTCTTGCTCTTGCTCTTCTCCTTTATCTTCATTCTTCTCTTTAAGTGCCTCTTTTTCTCCCCCTTTTTGTCATCAATCACTTGAGAGAGATGCTGGACATTAGACATAAGTTGCTCCATCAGGTGAGATGTGTTGCCAACTTCAATTTTGAGTTCCTATTGGCTGAGCTCTAGCTTTAGGGAAAGAGACTGGTTTAGAGTATCTATTTTCTCAGAGAGAGACAAAATAGATTCTTCACTTTTCTTTTGAGCTTGCAGAGCTTCTCCCCTTTGATCCCTTATGGATTTTAGATATATTTGATCTCTCTGTTGAAGCTTGAGAGATATATCTGAGATAATTGCCAGAAGCTTGTTGTGGAACTCACTGTCTTCTCTTCCTGTCAGGCTCTTAGCTTCTTCAGCAATATGGGAGAATTTCTCAACCAATTCTTCTGAGTTTTTTAGTAACTCTTACTCCACTACAATTTGAGCATCTGGTTGGACAGCCTCCTACTGAGCAGCTGGTTGGACACCATGTTTCTCACTTTTAGAGATGCTTTCAAAGGTAGTGAGAATCTCAAAGAGATTTGAATACCAGTCGCTGTTGGAGGAAGAAGGGATATCAGATAGGATTGCTGAAGCAAGGTTTAACTTCTCAGGCTGAGCTAGATCACTTGCAATGGCGGAGTGCAAAGGCTCTACGATCGTAGACTTTGATATGATCCTTCCACCATCTAAGCTCTCTCGTAGATCGTAGGGAATGTAGATGTTGTTGGCTTGTCGGTAGACCTTAAAGTGAGGCTTGTCTCTGATCAGCTTAGTAGGAAATGACTTAACCCTTGGAAAGTTTTACGAGATCAGCTCCATGTTAGGAAAGTGTGAGTAACACCAGCTGATGTTGCTTTTATCTCCACCAGTGTAGGCCTTCAACCATGACATCAAAGGGTAGAACCACCTTATCAAATGATTCTCAGAATCATACAACACTGTTGTAAGGTCCAAGTCCATATCTTAAAAATTGTTGAGCAGATCGACTGTGGACATCCTTACCACGCTGAGTCTTTCATTGCCATGGTTTACCCATCTTCCTGGTAGCACATTTTGTGGTTCATCAAATTCTTCCACCACTATTCTTGTTCTAACATTTGCAGGAGAAGGAACATGATAGTCTGCTGACTCCTGATCTTCAGAGCTAGAGTCTGCTTCCTTTTCTTCGTGTCCTGATCTAGTGTCAGACTGGTGCAAGCTCGCTCCAACTGACTTATCAGTAGATTCCTGCATATGATCATCAATCCCATCACACTCTGTTGAGCCAGCTTTCGTAGACTCACTAGTCATTTCTTGCTCTGCAGTCTTCAAAGTCTCCTTAGCCTTACCTTCATCTTCCTCTTCTGATTCAGATCCAGTTGCAGTCTTTTCATTTTCGTCACTGCCGGAGTTGTCAGATTTCATCCTCCTTTTGCCTTTTGAATCTACTTCCATAGTCTTAGGCTCATCACTATCATCATCATTGAGATCAATGATCTTTGCTGAAGATCCTCCATTCTTTTTGAGGCCTGGTTTGAGAAGCAGTCTATTGCTCCTTCTTCTCCTTGGGGGTTCAACAGTAGGAGATTTAGATTCTTCTCCTTCTTCAGATTCTAATTCCTCTTTATCCGTAGAAGGATTTCTTGGAAGTTCAGCAATAGAAGATTCAGATTCTTCTTTATCACCAGAAAGACTTCTTTGGGGGTTCTCTGGAGACTTTCTCACAACCTTAGCTTTCTTCTTTGATGGATTTTCAGAAGTTGACACTGGAACTTTGGAATCATCAGAGTGAGAGAGCTCGTCCTCTACACTGCTTGCCTTTCTCTTCTTCGAAATGCCCTTGCTGCTGCTGCCATGAGTCTTCAGCTTCTTATTTTCCATGGGATTCTTCTTCTAGTTTTCAAACAGCTTGGGAGACATCACCTTGTGAATATTAAGGGGTTCTCCCTCATCATCCCTTATCCTGTTCTTCAATTTCTTCTTCAAGATGATGCTCAAGAATCTCCCATGGAAAGCCTTCGTGAGAGGTTTGTTTGTTGACTTCTTCTTTGCCTTTTCTAGCCACTTAGACATTAAGTCGAATAGTATAGCTCCAAAGTTGATTCGCTGCTTCAAGACAATGGCAGACATGATTCTCAGTTGATGATCACTCACTGTATCCTTGCTAAAGATACACTTTCCTATAATCTTAGCAAGAAACTCAAACTCTTCAGGGAACTCCTTCTTCTTCATGTCCTTCAGACTTGGGTTCCCCTTGTAGCGCATAACCCTTTTTTTGTCTTCAATGTTGACTTTTTCAAGACTTTTCAGACCCTGGTCAGGAAATCCTAGACAGTGATTGATGTTTGTAACTCTTATCTTCAGATTTAGTCCTTTGACCTTTATAGATAGAAGCCCAGAACCTGTCGTTGCATTTGAATAGAACTCTTTCACCAGGTCGACATAGATAAGGGTGTTCGATTCAAGGCATTCGAAAAACCCAACCTTCTTTACGAGTTCAAGAATGTCTCTGAACTTCTTTTCTGATTTTTTGAATCTCTTAGAGCCGAGTTGAATACCCGTGACGACACGCCAATCTTCCATTTGTAGGGTTAGGAATATCTGGGTGTTTGATTTTTGGAGTATTGCAGGAGGTACTTGAGGACGATTTGAGGATGGCTTGCTGTTTGAGAGTTTTAGGCTTTTGGAGAGTGTTTAGGGTTTTGGGTTCAGAGAGAGAAGATGGATTAGAGAGGCTTGCAGCTTTTTGGTAGACTCTTGTAAGTGTAATTGCCAAAGATTTGAATTTTCCTTCTTGTAACTATTCCCTCTACTTTTCAATGGGACATGTGTAAGAGCCCAATAGGTCACAATCTGTAACTTCTCCTAACAAATCAGCTTTTCAGATTTGACTTCCCTTCTATTGACCGTTGACTCCTTTAGTTCATGGAGTAGCTTGATGACATAGTTTGGTACTCCATGATTTCTTTGTCTGGTCGACGATCGTCATCTGTAGCCATGCTTCGACAGACAACTCTTCATTTATCTCCAACAGGGAGTTGCATGATTCATCAACAGCTTGTATTCTTCTGAGGGATTGCTATATGCTTATGCAGAGGTCCTTGTGATGCTTCTATATCAGCACTTCTTATGGGTTAAGGTAGCTCAGAAAGGGTTGGCCTCTAAGTATAAAAATTAGGGTTAGGTCTTAGACTTGGTGGTAACAATGTCATCATAGTGGGCTTCTCTGCCATGGAATTCACTTACCAACATTGAATATTCTTTTATGTTGGTATCTGTCTAGACTGCGATCGTGGGGTCAGCATGCTCTTACTCTACGATCAGGTGTTTGATCGTAGGTACTCCACGATTGGGGTAGTTGGCTGATATGGTTATCAGTAGCACGTTTTGGGACGTTACTACTGGGGATGAAGATTTATTTGGTTCATCAGCCACAAAGTTTTGGGATTCTATAATTGAGATGTGGCTTTTTGGATAAGCTTCTGTTTTATGAACTTAACAGAAGTGGACTGGTTCTTCGTAGAGTGGTCAATCAGACATGCAAGAGAGGTTGACCAGTCTTTCGAGCTTATCTCAGGACTTCTAGCAAGAATCTCACTTCTTCATTTCCTCTTTAAACTTCACCACCTCCATATCTTCAGTTGCTCTTCCATAATCTTCACCACCTCCATCTCTTCAATTGCTCTTCCCTTGTCATCAAGTATAGCTACCTTCATTGTTTGGGAGATCTAAAGGATTTGCTTCAATGTACTCCTTGGTCAATATGAGCGCTGCTAGACTTAGCAGATCACTGCTCCCCCATAGTCGATACTTTCTTCTCAGATAAAGATGGGCTACTCTTCTGTTCATGCATAAGTAAGATTTCCTTGCATATCTCCTTCTAGCTGGGTTCTTCATAATTGAATCAGCTCCATTTGATCATAGAGTATTTTCTTCAGAACAGGTTACTCCATGATTGTTGACTAGACACTACGAACGTAGTTTCTATCATTCAGACTTTGGCACCTTCTGTACCTGAACAAACTGAGGGGTAAGGTTTACATGGTTTACATTTATTTAATTATTACATATAGCATGATTTTAGTTTTGATGTTTGTTTTATTTTGTTTGTTTGTGCATTGATTGTGGGATGTTCACAATTTATTTTGCTGAGCATGTCATTCACCAGAAGTTTGCTGAAATTCCTATTCCATTCCCCATTCCAAAGTATCAAAAGAAATTATGCACAAACCTGTACATGCATGCTAGGAATAAACAATTAGAGGGATATGAGTCTGATAGGGAATTTCCAGGAAGATTTGTACCAGATTTTGATGATTAGTTCGGTTGTTATTGTATTTTCCTTATAAAATGTGGTTCGTACATTGATTTTGTTGGATATCCATAACCATTTGTTATGGTTAGTGAGTTTTTAATGTTTGGTGCAGCTTATGTAAATGTTATTACAGTTTTTGATTATATCACCATATGTTTGACATTGTTTGTTGGTTCGTATTTGTTACTTATAAGTTATTTGATACATTTGTTTGAAAGATGCAGTGGGGTAACCAAACATGCATAGAAGGGTAACTATTTTATTTTTTGTTAGTAACCAGATAATTATAAGCTTGTATCAGTATAAATATCAAGTGTTAAATGTAATGTGAGAGTGCCCCATTTATATAGCTTATGGATACTTATAGATTACATAGCTATAAAAGTTATTTGAAAATGGTCAGTTGGTAGCTAAACATGCATGTATAGGTAACCATTTTAGTTTTTTTGATTAACCAAATACATATAAAAATGCTTTAGAACAGTTTCCATCAGCTATTTCAGTTGTAATGTTAGGTTGGTTTTCAAACCTTATATATAAGGTAACCATTTTAATTGTTGTTAGTAACTAGATTTGTTAAAGCTTGTTTCTTTCTAGCCTGTTATCAAGTGTTAGATGCATATAATTTATTTATACCATGTCATCATGACTGAATCAGAAACTCCAATTAAGATTTCCCATTTATATATATGATGGTCACTTATAGATCACATTAAAAAAAAGATAGTTTGAGATGTGCAGTTGGTATCCAAACATGCATGGATGGGTAACCATTTTTGTTTTTCTTGGTAACCATATTATTGAAAGCTTATATTGGAAAATTTATCAAGTGTTAAATGTACATGTGAGAGTTATCATTTATCCAGCTGATGGATACTTATAAATTACATAGGTATAAAAGTTATGTTGGAAATGGTCAATTGGTAACTAAATATTTATATAGAGGTAACCATTTTATTTTTGATGAGTAACCAAATGTACATAACAATGTTTCAGAACTTTTACCAATTGTTTAATGTATATGTTTGCTTTATATCGATAAATCATGATGGAATCAGAAATCAAAATATTAGTTAATATTGTGCAACACAAGTTTTGGTACTACACATCATCAAAAAGGTTACCAACTATCTGGTTAATGGTTACTCATAGTAAACAACAATACATTCCTGTATTTACACTCTTGTTGATAATGTACTATATCAGACATATTTTGGTCTTAAAATTGGTGGATTATTGCATGTTTTTCTGTTGTGTCTCTTTTCTTGGCACCTGCTGCATTTGTTTTGAATTTTGTTTTCAGATCTGTGCTTGTACCTCCCTAGATTTGGTCTTCCAGCTGGTCTTCTTGAGTTTGGTGGTTTTACACATATGTTTCTTACTTCTTCTGGCACATCCCAGTTCTCTTTGTTATCTAACGGCATGATGGACGTTGAATATGTGTCTACCAAAGTTGTTTTTAAGTAGTTTTTTGAGCAAAATTCATAAAAGTTCAGATTCCTCTTGCTGATAACAGCAGCAGCGTGTGGACAAGGCATCTCATGGTACTGAAATTTACGGCATGTGCATGACCTTTGTTCAATGTCGACAATATATTGTTTGGTGACATCGTAAACAGTGAAGATCAATAGGTTTGATGTCTCAACCTACAACACAAATTAAGTGTGTCGTTAGTATGTATAAATGTTTAGTTTGTTTACATCGAAAGAATGGCAGTTATACGTAATGTTGGTAACATTACCAGCATAAACAGGTAACCATAACTAAATTAAGCAATAACCAAACCATAATATGATAGTAACCAGAAGAGAATTTAATGGTAACCAAAACAGAAACACATATGTAATCAAACATAGTTTAGGTAACTTATGTATACCAAATAATTACACAGTAACCATAACAAAATATAAAAGTAACCATAAAATGAATATAATTTAAAATGACATGATAATAAACAATAATAGTTTAAAATGCACAAAATGATAGTGAAGCAAACCAGACCCATATACAATGATAGTAACTTAACATAATACAACATACTATTCTAATAATATTCTAAGCATAATATCCTCAGTATAATATTATCAGCATACTATTCTCAGCATATACAGGTAACCATACCATAATAAAACAGTAACCAAAACCATAATATGACAGTAACCAATAAATGAATCTTCAGTTGTAATAATTTAAAATTTGTATTTGTTACCTTAAATTTCTTTGATTTAGTGATATTTGATTGCAACTTTGCCTCAGCTGTCGTGGAAAGTGTAGTGAATGTTGATATAGCTGCTTGTTTGTTTGTGAAATACCATCTTTGAATCATACAACGGATGCATTCAATCATTGTTATAACTGGAAGTTCCCTGATCCCCTTGATTGCATTGTTGATAGATTCCGCTGTGTTTGAAGTCATTGTCGAGTACCTGCTTATAGTCCAATGGAGCCTCGTGCACTTCTCCAACTTGACCTCTTCCTCCAAATATGTCCTTATTCGAGCATCAATTGAATCAAGTTCACCCATGTGTTTGTTGAATTGTTCAATGGTGTAAACTCTACAAGCCCCATTGTACGCCTGTTTGAGTTCTTCTCCTTTCTTTCTGAATCTGTTTTTTATATTTTTCAATACATGATATGTACACGAACCATGCATGACATCGGGGAACACAAAATTCAGTCCCTGTACAATGGCTTCATGTCTATCTGAAACAATGCATTGGCCTTCCCTAACTCCACAAGCATTTCTCAAATTTACAAAAAACCATCTCCAAGATAATTCATTTTCGCTGTCAACTACTGCAAAAGCAACCGGAACAATGTTTCTGTTTGCATCCTGCGTGCTTGCTATCAGGAGTGTGCCCCCGTCGGTTAATTGTATGAACGTGCCATCAATTACAATGATTGAAAAGCAATGATGCCATGCTTGAATGGATGCTCCAATGGCAAAGAATAGATATTTGAAACGACCATTTGCTTCCAACTCCAGGGGTGTGACGGAACCTGGTATGAAATTTTAGCAATGTCATTATAGTTCAAGTAGCAGACGATATCCAAACTAGTAGCAGATGGTAACCATTTATATGTTTAATGGTGTGCAACTAATTACGATAATATTGTTTCCAACACAGTGCATATGGTGTCCAGAATGTAATTAAATTATGTTATTGTTAGTATCACATTATTGTCTGGTTACTTCTTTATCATGTTATGGTTACTGCTATCTTATGATTTGGTTACTGTTATTGTGCACTCAATGTGGGATTTTGGTCACTTTTATATAGTGTTGTTGATACTATATAATTGGTTAGTTTACATGGGTTGCCTAAACTGGGTTTGATCTACATAATGTTATTGTTTTGGTTACCATTAAAACATGTTCTGGTTACTATCAACAATGGTTTGGTTGCTTATTTAATATGGTATGGTTATATGATAGCAACCAAAAACTAATTTGTTATACTGTTTTCTTTACTGTCATATAACTGTTTGGATACTTCTTTATTACATTTTGGTTACTGTTATCTTATGATTTGTCTAATATCATTGTAACCAAACCTGTACATAATGGTAATCATATTATTTTTTGTTAGTAACCAGACAGTTATACATGTATATGTTTCAGACAGTTTCCATCAGCTATTTCAATTGAAACGTTAGGTTGGTTTCAAAACTTGAATATAAGGTAACCAGTTTAGTTTTTGTTAGTAACCAGATAGTTATAAGCTTGTTTATGGCCTGTTATCAATTGTTAAATGTATATGTTGGAATATATCTGGTAACTAATCATACATAATAAGGTAACCAATTCTTTTGTATTGAGTATCCAACTAATTACGATAAACAAATAAAGTGTTTTAGAGTGTTACCTGGATTTGTTTTCTCCAACATGTGTAACCATGATGGGATCAGTGAGTAGTCGTGTGGACTTCCTCTCACCTTCTTCAATGCTTTCTCCTTTGATCTCCATGCTTTTTGGTAAGAGATAGACACATTATACTCTGTCATCATGTCCTCCACAATATCGGATGGTGTGTATATTTTCTTCAGATTTGTTAATCTATGCATTATGCATTCACTAACCAACTCACTATTTGCCTGTCTGTGGTCTACCAGCAATACGTTGACTGAACACGTGTGGATGTCATTGAATGCTCTCACCTTGAACATACTGGTTTTTTGAAACCTTGATGCTCTCATCTTCCATCTGCAATTTTCATTATCTATGCACACTAGCACGAGGTCTCTACAACTTGTTCGTTCAACTTTGTGTTGTCTGTTTTTCTTGATTGATTGCAGCCTCATTGCTTGTGATAGGATTTTCTTGTCTTTGTAAGTTTGATGTACCTTTACTTCACGTTCATTCGGATTTGTTATGACATCATCAGATCATTCTTATGTGTATGATATGTCATTTTGTCTGTCTTGTTGTTGTTCAATAACTTCCATGGCAAGCTGATCAGCATATTGCGTTCCAATTTGGCAATCTTGTGTTGCTAGTGGTACAAGTTTTGAATTCAACTGTGTTGATCTGAAAGGCGTTACATCGTGAATTCTAGTTTCTTCTACATTATCAAGTTCTGAAAGATTGTTGGGCGTCCCCTGCTGTGTACATTCTCTATAATCAGTGGGAATTTGCCTTGTTCATCAGATTTTCGGCTGACTTCCATAAAGAAGCTAAAGGTTGCTTCATCTGATATACTGATCGGTGGAATGTCTCTTCTAATCTGACATTTGATTGACAATGTTGTTGTGTTCGTGTCTAGCCGTATTGCACTGCATACCAAGCTTTGCATTTCTCTGAACGAACTAGTTGATGGAACTAGTAGGCCGGTAACTTCAAAATTGTTGTATTGGTTACTGTCAGTCCACGTTCCGTTGAAATAAAGTACAACTAGAATCATCTCCATTGTCTGACAACTGGATAAACATTGAACAGTAACCAAATATAGATTAGACAGTAACCAATATACATGTAATTAGTAACCAGAACATAAAACACAATTTTAAATGCATTTTATAATCAGAACAATGACTTTGTTACCAATTTTAAGTCCAACAATTGTATGAAGGTAACCAATTTAGTCAATAAGTAACCATCTATATAAAACAAATAAGTATAAAACACACTAATATTATACAGTAACCAAATCAATATTATACAATAACCAAATTAATATTATACAGTAACCAACATACATGTACTTAGTAACCATAACATAAAACACATGTTTCATTTCATTTTACAGTCAAAACAACCAGCGTAGTAACCAATGTAGTTAATAAGTAACCATCTATATAAAACAAGTCAGTATAAAAGACAATAATAGTAACTGGCAACCGAATCAACATTATACAGTAATTAAATCTATAGTAAACAGTAACCAACACATATATACTTAGTAACAAAAATATATAGCCAATTTTTCCATACATGTTACTTTGTGACCAATTAGAAATCCAACAGTTGTATAAAGATAACCAATGTATCTATTAAGTAACCATTAATATAAAAAACATATATAACCAAATCAACATTATACAGCAATCAAATTCAGATTACACAGTAACCAAAATGTATATAATTAGTAACCGTAAGATAAACTATATTTTTTCAAATCAACATTATACGCTTAGTAACCAGAACCTAAAACACAGTATACAGCAACCAAATTCAATATAGACAGTAACCAATATGTGTCTACTTAGTAACCACCAATATCTATAAGACCACAACTTTTATGAATAAAGATTTAATTTTCTTTATATATTATTTTGAAACAGTAAGGTATTGTTTTGATAAATGTGATAAGTTATGGGTGAAATGTGCAAAATTTTCAAAATAAGCAAGTGGTTATAAAATATTCATTGTTGTCGGGGAATATTCGTTTGGTCGTGGAATATTCTTGTTGTCGGGGAATATTCGTACGACGGCGCAGCTATTTGTGGACCCCACAACGGAATAACTGTCAGATATAGAAGGCGACAGAAATAACCTTTTTATAAATAACGGCGTAGTTATTACCGTTAGTACTATTGAAATACCCGGTGGTTAAAATACAGTAATACGCGGTGTTGCACAATAGCACACGGTATTACACAGTATTTTGAATTATTGATTCTTACGTGAGAAGGCACTTACTCAATTATTGTTACAGTAATTACAGTTCAATATTTTATATTATTGATTCAATAATTGCATGATATTTTATTGATTCAATAATTGCTACGTTGATATTTTATATCAATAATTGCTACGTTGCTATGATTGATTCAATAATTGCTACCGTTGATATTTTGTATTATTGATTCAATAATTGTCACTGCACAGTATTCCACATTATCAACTCAATAATTCATATTATTTGAATAATATTATTAGATAGCATTATTGACAATGTCTAAGGAAGTTCTGTCTAGGAGGGGTTATTTAATTGCGCGCCAATAAGGAGAAGTCCTTATCGGAAGGCCCCCTCTTTCCTGGGAACGATCTAGTTGTCAATATTGTAGTTCTGTAATATTATTTGTGAATAATTAATTATTAATTTATATGATAAGGAAATAGTTATTTTGTGGATATAAAAGAAGGAATTAGCGCTGATGTGTTTTTATCAGTATTTTGGTGTGGAAAATCATCCGTTTATGGATTTCGGATAATTTATGTTTGGAATTTGAAAAAACTTCCTTCTACAAAGTTGTAGAGAATTAAATTTTCTATGGAAAGAACATAGAATTTGTATTTGTCTGACAAAAGGGCTATTTATTATGAATTATTAAAGTTTCGGAAAATAAATATTTTTTTAATAGAAGGTGGGCCCCACCGGCGGCTGTTGGCTGATGGCTTTTGGGCAGGCGGCTGGGATTTTTAAAAAAATATTATTTTATTAAAAAAGTCTACTTTGGCATCCTAAGCTTTTCCTATAAATAGGGTGCTTAGGTTAGAATTAAAAATCACACCAGAATCAGAAGTTTTCTCTCTATATAATATTAAGCGTATTTTTGTGAGTATTTAGATACTTTGAGTGTTACTATTCAGTGCAAGTTTTCTTCAGCCTTATATCCGATATTCCAAAAAGAAGTACTATTCTTTTGAGGTAAGGGATGTTATTTTCTTTCGTAAATGATGTTATTCTTTTCAATATCATTATACCAAAATATTGGCATGGATTTTATTATGAAATTCTTACTTTTTTCGTCGGGGTTACTATTCACGTATACGGCAC
Organism: Panax stipuleanatus; assembly: GCA_020205555.1. Classification (NCBI taxonomy): domain Eukaryota; kingdom Viridiplantae; phylum Streptophyta; class Magnoliopsida; order Apiales; family Araliaceae; genus Panax; species Panax stipuleanatus. The sequence continues at coordinate 43,175,729 of CM035125.1, forward strand.
TATTCACGAAAAAAATTAAATTTTCTTCTATTTGTCCAAGTTGCTTGTTAAGGTTCCTATCTTTGATTGGATCCAAGTTTTGATCGTCATTCTTGAATTTTGCTCTACAAAATATTATTATGGAATATTCTTGAGCTTGAATAAACTAAATTACGAATCCCTAATCTTTGTCTTTTATCTCACTGGATTCGTTATTTATATTATTTTTCATCATCCTCAGTTCTAAATGGTGATGTAACTGAATATCTTTGGCCTGTAGAGCAAAGATGAATGATTACCTGATGAATATCTTTAGCCGTAGTGCAAAGATGACAGGTGTTGAGATGAACATGACTACTGGTGATACAAATGAATATCCTTGTCCTTGGCCTGTAGTGCAAAGATGAATATTTAATTCAAGATGTATATTGATTGATGTTACAGGGATAAAATATTGATGATGGACTTTTAAATCATAAAAGATAGTAGACTTCATTCTCTACTTAACTCTTCTAATGAATTGTTATTTTCGCTACGAATATTGATCTAAAACTTATTGTCAATAATATTTTATCTGAATTGTTGAAGACTAATGATAATTTATTTTTCATTATCTTAGTCATAATATTCTTTACTGGGCTAGTTGAGCTCACCATTTTCATCTATTGTCCTCATCAGAAAATTAGAATATCGCGGGAACTAGTCGGGGAACAGAGTGATTGTCCGAGTTAGAGCAGTAGTAGTCCTCACTGTTTCTAATAAATAGTGTGAGAATAATTGTAACGAGGACTTAGTTTGAATGTTAATATTTTGTACATATTTGTATTGACACTCACAGTTGTGTGGTCGTATTTTGCACTACCGTGTGATATAAAGTTTGTATTTGAATTCTGTACCATGTATTTGGCGACTCAGAATGAGTTGGGTTGACTGGACCTATTCTGGGGGGCGTCACAGTTGGTATCAGAGCTTAGGGATATGATCTCTGGCGGAGATCGGGGAATAGAACTAGGAGGGGAGAGACGAGTAATTCCTTCACTAGTATGTCCTAACTAAGCTTATGTGGTATTTAATTGGTCAGTCGGAGCATAGGGTTAATATGTGGTATGTTAATTTGTTTAATTAACCCTTGTTTTATGGTAATATTTGAGAATGGCAGCTGAGAATGTTAACAATGAAGTGAATGAGACCGTGGAGACACCTTTAATCACCAACCAGGAGAACGTGCAACAAGAAGGCAATGTTCATCTTGAAAACAACGCTGGTCAGACGATAAACGATGAGATGTTTAGAAGTTTTTTGCAGTTCATGCAAAACTAGACGAGGGAGACTCATGTGCAACATACAGGTGGAGATAATAACAACTCGCGGCTTTTCACTGCCAAGAAGTTCAAAGAATTGGGACCACCAGAGTTTTTGGGAAAACCGAATCCGATCAAGGAAGAGACGTGGATTAAACAAATTACCAAGATATTTGACGTCTTGGGATGCACGGAGGAACATAAGGTTCCATTCGCCACGTTTATGTTCCGTAGAGAGGCAGATTAATGGTGGAAATTCGTGAAGCGTACCCAGCCTGCCGCACTCAAGATGTCTTGGGAAGCGTTCCAAAAATTATTCAATGACAAGTACTTTCCTGAAAGTATTCGTCATATGAAGGAGGTAAAGTTTATCAGACTAGAACAAAATAACATGACGGTGTCCCAGTACTAGGCTAAGTTCGCGGAGCTGTCCAGGTTTGCACCTCATTTGGTGGAGAATGAGGAACGTATGACGCGGATGTTTCTGAGAGGTTTGAAACCCAAAATACGTCAATACCTCATTTCTCACAAATTTTCTCTATATTCGGATGTAGTGAACAGGGCCCAGTTGTTAGAACGAGATAGTGATTATGTTCAACCAAGGGACCACAACCAAGGTCGTACCGGTGGCAGCAGTCATCGAAGCAATGACAACCAGCGGGGAGGAAAGTATGACAGAAGCGGTAACCACTCCGGTGGTAATCGTGGCCATAATAGTAGAAAAAGCGAATCGGGAGGAGATTTCAAGAAGAGAAGGTATAATAATGAGAACGTGAAGACGTCAACATCAGCACCAGCATCAACTGTTTCTAGGGGAGGAGAACGACCACCGGTCGTATGCTATAAATGCGGGAAAGAGGGACACATCAGCCCAAACTGTCCTCAACAATTCAAAGCATGCTATAACTGTAGAAAAGAAGGACATATAGCTCGAGATTGTCCTGTTGCGAAACCAAGTCCAGCGGGGGTTGTGATTCCAAAGGCGATTTCGGGCAAGTCAAAGTCGGTGATTCCTGGAAGAGCGTTTGTCGTGACAGCCCAAAACGCAAGGAATCCACACGAGGTGATTACGGGTAAGCTAATCATAAACTCTTGCGAAGTTTACACCTTGTTAGATACCGGTGCTACCCATTCTTTTATTTCACCTGCTTGTGCTCAACGTTTAAACTTGATTTCTGATAAATTAGACTTTGACATATGTGTTGAAACTCCATTGGGAGAAACCTTTGTTACATCCACAGTTTACAAATCTTGCTTGATTCAAATTGGTACCCTTACCCTACCTGTTGATCTTATATCTTTGAAAATACTTGCATTTGACGTGATTTTAGGAATTGACTGGTTAACCACTTACCATGCCAAAATTGATTGTTTTCGTAAGGTTGTTAGTTTTCATATTCCTAATCAATCTGTTGTGCGAATCCAAACCACCAAACCACTAAAATCAGTCAATATCATTTCAAGTCATAAAGCTATTCGTTTATTGAAAAATGGATGTCAAGCTTTCTTAGCTCATGTCACTGATCTAAACCAGAATACATTAGGTTTGAATGATATTTCCGTTGTTAATGAGTTTCCTGATGTATTTCCCAAAGAACTTCCCGGTCTACCCCTAGAACATGAAGTTGAATTCTTTATTGATCTTGAACCCGGTACAAAACCCATTTCTAAAACCCCCCCCATATCGAATGGCTCCTATTGAACTTCAGGAGTTAAAGGCCCAATTACAGGAATTGTTAGACATCAATTTTATTCGTCCTAGTACATCTCCTTGGGGTGCTCCTGTTTTATTCGTAAAGAAAGACGGGAGTATGAGACTTTGTATTGACTATCGGGAGTTGAACCATGTCACCATCAAGAATAGGTATCCGTTACCTCGTATTGATGACCTGTTCGACCAGCTGCAAGGAGCACAATTCTTTTCAAAGATCGATCTTCATTCTGGATATCATCAACTGAAGATTAAAACTGAGGATATTCCGAAGACTGCCTTTAGAACTCGGTACGGGCATTATGAGTTCTTAATCATGTCTTTTGGATTGACTAATGCTCCTGCTGCTTTCATGGATATGATGAACCGTGTATTTAAGGAATATTTGGATTAGTTCATTGTTGTCTTTATTGATGACATCCTCATCTATTCTAAAAGCCGTGAAGATCATGAGCACCACTTGAAGCTAGTACTTCAAAAGCTTCGTGAGAACAAGCTATATGCCAAGATGAAGAAATGCGAGTTCTGTCTTGAGGAAGTAGCATTCCTTGGGCACGTGGTATCGAAATGTGGAGTATCTATTAACCCGACGAAGATTGAAGCAGTATAAAGCTGGGAGCAACCTAAGTCGGTGACCGAAGTACGAAGCTTTCTGGGCTTAGCTGGTTATTATCGGAGGTTCGTAGAGGGATTTTCTCGAATCGCTACTCCATTAACTCAATTGACTCGAAAAGATATAAAATTCATTTAGAGCGAGGAATGCGAGAAGAGCTTCCAAGAGCTCAAGAGGACTTATCTCGGCACCTGTTCTGACAATACCATCTGGTTCGGATGGATTTGTTATCTACAGTGATACTTCGAGCAAAGGGTTAGGATGTGTTCTCATGCAACATGGGAAAGTCATAGCCTATGTCTCGCGACAACTCAAAGAATATGAGAGGAATTATCCTACTCATGATCTAGAGTTGGCAGCAGTCGTTTTCGCGTTGAAAATATGGAGACATTACCTGTACGGAGAGAAAATGGAGATTTATACGGATCATAAGAGCCTTAAATATTTCTTCACTTAGAAGGAACTCAACATGCGGCAACGACATTGGCTTGAGCTATTGAAAGATTACGATCATACCATCCAATACCATCCTGAAAAAGCGAACGTGGTAGCTGACGCGTTGAGTAGAAGATCATATACGGGAATGAGTGCGATGATGTCAAGTATACGCGTAGAACCAGCTTTGATTGATAAAGTTAAAGCTGCTCAAGCTACGGATCCGGAGCTGATGTAGATGAAGAAGAAGGTGCAAGAAGGTGCCATTCCAGAAGTAAGAATCGATGAAGAGGGAATACTTCGAGTCAACTCCAGACTTTGTGTTCCTAACGATTCTGACTTGAAGCATAGAATCATGATGGAGGCACACAACACACCGTTTGCAATCCATCCTGGGAGTACCAAAATGTATCGTGATCTTCAACATACATTTTGGTGGAGCAATATGAAAAGAGAGATCGCGGAGTTTATTTCGAGATGTTTAACTTGTCAACGTGTAAAGGTGGAGCATCAAGTGTCGAAGGGTCCATTGCAACCATTGGAGATTCTGAGATGGAAGTGGGAACACATTACGATGGATTTCGTTACGGGTCTTCCCAAGGTTTCTCAAGGCATAGATGCGATTTGGGTTATTGTTGATAGATTAACCAAGTCTGCTCATTTCTTGCCGATACGAGAGACTTATTCCCTTGAACGTCTTGCTCATATGTACGTGAATGAGATTGTGAGATTGCATGGCATGCCAGTATCCATAGTTTCAGATCGTGACCCCAGATTTACTTCACGACTTTGGATCAGTTTGCAGAAACCTATGGGCACGGATTTACAATTCAGTTCGGCTTATAATCCTCAAACAGACGGACAATCAGAAAGGACTATTCAAACTCTTAAAAATCTATTGAGACTCTGTATTCTAGACTTCAAAGGGAGTTGGGATAAGTACTTACCATTGGTGGAATTCTCCTACAACAACAGCTATCAGGCAAGTATAGGCGTGGCTCCATTCGAAGCGTTGTATGGACGAAAGTGTCGCTCTCCAATATGCTGGAATGAAGTGGGTGAAGCAACATTATTGGGACCAGAGTTGGTACGTATGATTACAGAAAAGATCCAAATGATCCGACAACGGATACAAACCGCACAAGATCGACAAAAGAGTTATGCGGATCTTCATCGAAAGGACGTGAAATTTAATGTTGGGGACCATGTGTTATTACGTGTTGCTCCGTGGAAAGGAGTTACGAGATTTGGGAAGAGAGGAAAGCTCAATCCACGATTCATTGGTCCATTTGAGATCCTTGACCGAGTAGGAAATGTGGCTTATAGACTTGCTTTACCTCCAAGCATGTCTCGTGTTCATAACGTGTTTCACATATCCGTGTTACGTAAATATGTGAAGGATCCAAACCGCATTATTGAGTTAGAACCAGACTAGATAGCTGAAGATTTAACGTATGAGGAGGTACCTGTCAAGATTTTGGATAGGAAGGAGCATGTCCAACGCTCGAAAATTATACCTCAAGTTAAAGTTTTGTGGAAAAATCATGCTATTGAGGAAATGACCTGGGAGTTAGAATCGGAAATGAAAGCGAGGTATCCTCACCTTTTCGACATACCAGGTACGTACGTCAATTTCGAGGATGAAATTTCATAAGGAGGGGAGGTTGTAAGACCCCAACTTTTATGAATAAAGATTTAATTTTCTTTATATATTATTTTGAAACAGTAAGGTGTTGTTTCGATAAATGTGGTAAGTTATGGGTGAAATGTACAAATTTTTCAAAATAAGCAAGTGGTTATAAAATATTCATTATTGTCGGGGAATATTCGTTTGGTCGTGGAATATTCTTGTTGTCGGAGAATATTCGTACGACGGCGCAGCTATTTGTGGACCCCACAACGGAACAACTGTCGGATATAGAAAGCGACAGAAATAATCTTTTTATAAATAACGGCGTAGTTGTTACCGTTAGTACTGTTGAAATACCCGGTGGTTAAAATACAATAATACGCGGCGTTGCACAGTAGCACACGGTATTACACAGTATTTCGAATTATTGATTCTTACGTGAGAATGCACTTACTCAATTATTGTTACAGTAATTACTGTTCAACATTTTATACTATTGATTCAATAATTACAAGATATTTTATTGATTCAATAATTGCTACGTTGATATTTTATATCAATAATTGCTACGTTGCTATAATTGATTCGATAATTGCTACCGTTGATATTTTGTATTATGGATTTAATAATTGTCACTGCACAGTATTCCACATTATCAACTCAATAATTCATATTATTTGAATAATATTATTAGATAGCATTATTGACAATGTCTAAGGAAGTTCTGTCTAGGAGGGGTTATTTAATTGCGCGCCAATAAGGAGAAGTCCTTATCGGAAGGCCCCCTCTTTCCTGGGAACGATCTAGTTGTCAATATTGTAGTTCTGTAATATTATTTGTGAATAATTAATTATTAATTTATATGATAAGGAAATAGTTATTTTGTGGATATAAAAGAAGGAATTAGCGCTGATGTGTTTTTATCAGTATTTTGGTGTGGAAAATCATCCGTTTATGGATTTCGGATAATTTATGTTTGGAATTTGAAAAAACTTCCTTCTACAAAGTTGTAGAGAATTAAATTTTCTATGGAAAGAACATAGAATTTGTATTTTTCTGACAAAAGGGCTATTTATTATGAATTATTAAAGTTTCAGAAAATAAATATTTTTTTAATAGGAGGTGGGCCCCACCGGCGGCTGTTGGCTGATGGCTTTTGGGCAGGAGGCTGGAATTTTAAAAAAATATTATTTTATTAAAAAAGTCTACTTTGGCATCCTAAGCTTTTCCTATAAATAGGGTGCTTAGTTTAGAATTGAAAATCACACCAGAATCAGAAGTTTTCTCTTTCTATAATATTGAGCGTATTTTTGTGAGTATTTAGATACTTTGAGTGTTACTATTCAGTGCAAGTTTTCTTCAGCCTTATATTCGATATTCCAAAAAGAAGTACTATTCTTTTAAGGTAAGGGATGTTATTTTCTTTCGTAAATGATGTTATTCTTTTCAATATCATTATACCAAAATATTGGCATGAATTTTATTATGAAATTCTTACTTTTTCCGTCGGGGTTACTATTCACGTATACGGCACTATTCACGAAAAAAATTAAATTTTCTTCTATTTGTTCAAGTTGCTTGTTAAGGTTCCTATCTTTGATTGGATCCAAGTTTTGATCGTCATTCTTGAATTTTGCTCCACAAAGTATTATTATGGAATATTCTTGAGCTTAAATAAACTAAATTACGAATCCCTAATCTTTGTCCTTTATCTCACTGGATTCGTTATTTATATTATTTTTTATCATCCTCAGTTCTAAATGGTGATATAACTGAATATCTTTGGCCTGTAGAGAAAAGATGAATGATTACCTGATGAATATCTTTGGCTGTAGTGCAAAGATGACAGGTGTTGAGATGAACATGACTACTGGTGATACAAATGAATATCTTTGGCCTGTAGTGCAAAGATGAATATTTGATTCAAGATGTATATTGATTGATGTTACAGGGATAAAATATTGATGATGGACTTTTAAATCACAAAAGATAGTAGACTTCATTCTCTACTTAACTCTTCTAATGAATTGTTATTTCTGCTGCGAATATTGATCTAAAACTTATTGTCAATAATATTTTATCTGAATTGTTGAAGACTAACGATAATTTATTTTTCATTATCTTAGTCATAATATTCTTTACTAGGCTAGTTGAGCTCACCCTTTTCATCTATTGTCCTCTTCAGGAAATGAGAATGTCGCAGGAACTAGTCGGGGAACAGAGTGATGGTCCGAGTTAGAGCAGTAGTAGTCCTCACTGTTTCTAATAAATAGTGTGAGAATAATTGTAACGAGGACTTAGTTTGAATGTTAATATTTTGTACATATTTGTATTGACACTCACAGTTGTGTGGTCGTATTTTGCACGACCGTGTGATATAAAGTTTGTATTTAAATTCTATACCATGTATTTGGCGACTCAGAATGGGTTGGGTTGACTGGACCTATTCTGGGGGGCGTCACAATATCAAACACATTTTTCCATGCAGCTTACAACCAGTACACTTAGTAAAAAATCCAATAACCAAATCAATATTATACAGACACCAAATCATCATTATACAGTAACCAAATATATTGTTATTAGTAACCAATATAAATAATTATAATCAGACCATAAAACACATTGTTACATGAATTTTATAATCAAAATACTCAATATATTGACCTTATGACTAATTAAAGTCCAAACAAATTATTAAAGGTAACCAATACATGATAATTTAGTAACTACGGATAAATATATGAGAATATACTTTAAAACAAATGTAGCAGTCTACAAATTTGTAAAAAATCAATCACCAATCAACAAAATTTATAGTATTAATGTTTCTGGTTACCGATCGTAACTCGAAAGCATAAACATCTTGTTTACTTACCTATGAAATTTCGTAATCACTGATCGCATATCTCAAATTTGCTTTTGATCGTGACTGTTATGCTGTTATGGAAACTTCGAAGGCTTGTTTGAAAATAATTGTGTCGTCGGTTGATTTCGCCGGTCTCAAATGTTCGGCGTATTTCATTTTCCGATCTGCGAAACTCGTTCTGTTGTTTTCGTGTTAGTTTGAATTTGGGATGTTAGTTGATTGTCGATATCATAAAGTTCGGTAACTGACGTGTAGGACGTTAATGGTCCTTAATTGTAGGTACGTATTAATTGTCAAAATTGAGATTTGCGATAGTTTTGTAATTATTTTCTTGATGTATGGTTATTGTAATTACTTTCTAAATGTTGTATAGTAATGTAAAGTACCCTAATAATAAAAGTGCAAGCCCAATAAGCATTTAATTATAGCCCAAAGTTTAGCCCATTTGGGAAGGGCATTATAGTCATTAATTAAAACATACAATAAGACAAATATGGAAGGAAAATAAGGCCCATGTGGCCGGATGGGATGAGAGGAAAAAGGAGAGACTAATGTGATGATGGTGTTCACTTTAGTAGGTAAATTACTTTTGATGTGTTGATTAATTAATGGGCCAACACTTTAGTGGTTACTTGCAAGCAAACATTTGTATAATGAGAGAGAGAAAGAGAGGAAAGCAAGATGGCAAATAGATATAAATATAAGTAATATATCTATACTTTTTATATTAAGTAAGCATATCATTTCATTTTATTTCTTTTCTAAGTTAAAGAAATAGAAAGAAAAAGGAAATAGAGAGAGAAGAGGGAGAGATCTCGGTGAGGAGAAGAAGAAGAAGGGAAGAGGGTTTGATTCATAAATGCACCCAAGATTCATAACCTATTACAGTTGGAGAAGAAGAGAGGCCAAGAAAACAATGTATAAACTAATCTCTAGATTTTCTTTTCTTTTCTTTTATGGATTTGATAGAAAAAGGGGTTCATGTTTTGGAAGTATAGAACCCTTTAATTTATGTGTTTCATATGTGTGGATCTAACTTGTACAAGTGTGAAAAAGTGGAGCAAAAGGAGAGAAATGAAACTAGGTATTTAGAAATCTAGAAAACCCTAGCTTTCTCTCCCTTTGAGCAAATGGTATGTTAAATCTACACCTTCTTTTCGCGATCCGTCAAAAGAGAGTGCTAGATATATGTGTTGACTAGTTAACCCAAGTGGTAGAACTCAAAAATCACGTGTTGAGGAGTCGTGGTGTGTGTTTTGGTCAAAACAGTCCACGTAGTGGACAAATTATTTAAAAAAGCTCACTGATCAGTCTGCCACGAGGGCAGTTTCATCCACTTTTTGTACTTTAAAAATTCGAAGAAAATTTGGGGAGGTAATATCAGATGTTAGATAGGTCCTGTAAAAATTTGAGAATATTTGGTTATACGGTTTAAGAGTTATGCATTTTACGGCGAAGAGCTACTTTTAAAACTCTAATCGAATAACTCTCTGTGTATTGATCCAAAAATTGTGAAATTTTTAGTGGAAGTACATGTACATAACAGGAGCCTATCCGAAAAAGGTCAGAATTTTTGGAGTTAATTTCGATTTATGAAAAATCTGATAATATTTGGCCATTATAGACTATTTAAATATAGTAAATGAATTTTAAAAATTCCCAGAAAAATATATTTTCATGAGGGGATTATATGTAGCTACTTTTCAGAAAAGAAATGGTTTTGGAGTTGTTTTGCTATTTTTTACATAAATCATGTTATATAGATAAATTAAATAAATTAAATATATGATGTGAAAATTATGAAAACTATGATTTCATGACTTGGGACCCTTAAGCATGGTTGATGCAGATTTTTGGTGAAGGTTTTGGTCAGTTGTGAAGAGTGGTTATGTGTATGGTGTTTTAAAATATTTAAAATGAATTAATTAATGAAAGAAAAAGTAATTAAATAAATTTTTTATTAATTGATTAGATGATTTAAAATATTTTTACATGATTAATAATATTGGATTAAAATATTATTAGTAATATTAGACCTAAATGTTATTAAAAGTTAATAACATTAGTTTGAAATATTATTATTTAATTAATAATATTAAACGGGAGATTAAAATAGAGAAATTACTTTATTTTAATTGTAAGTCGTTGAAATTGGTATGTAATAGACTATATTATGATGGTAGTAGATTGAAATGAGAAGTCAGGGTACTGAAATGGATTCAGGTGAAATGATTTCGGTTTACTGAGTTTGATTTTGGTCTGCTGAAATTATGATTTCAGGATGTTGAAATGTATTTTGGTTTACTGAAATGGTATTTCAGTTTACTGACATGTTATCTAGTTTACTAAGATAACATATAAAGGAAAAATTTATAATTATAAGTTATGACATGATTAAAAGATTATCAAAGTATAACAGTCACTAAGACTTTAATATAATGTCTAATACTTAACTATATGATTAAATGTTAGACACTTTAATATAAGATGATAAGATTATAAGTGAGTTATGCTATGACTAATCAAAAGATCAATTATAGGTCTTTTCTCTAAAGAAGTTAAAGTAAATTGCATAGCAGTAGACTACGATTGAGGCAAGTTCTCTAACTCAAACTTGAGTTATATTTTCAAAACATGTTAGTGAATAGTTATTGACGATTATTCACATCGATATTAATTGTTGATATTTGCTCTTTGTTCAATCGAATTCCTGTTCTATTATTATTGAACTGTGAATTAGTTAAAGTTCTTTTATTCATGGACTGTTTATGATATGGATCTATGCTAATTGTATCAGCTAGATCAAGCATGTTTAAATTTGTTAAATCAAATATGTTTTTAAAGCGGTGCCTAACCAATTAAAATGGTAAGGACTCTTGACTGAGAAAAAGAACAGTGTTAATAAAGCATTATTGGAAAATAATTGTTGCTAGTATATTGAGTGATTATGCATATTTTGCAGGGTATGAAAGGCTGATCTCCTTGATTACCATACTTTACTAAAAGGACCAGTTTAAATACTGACAACCTTAGTATATGTTCACGATTATTTAAAATCGCTCAGCATCTGTTATTCAATTATTCGAATATACAGTTATAAAGATGTAATTCATGTTCTTTCACAATCGATTTATCTTGTTGAACATTGAAAGCTAAATTCTTTTCTAATTATGATATATCTCTTTCATATTTAAACTTGCTAAGCAAATTAATTGCTTACTCTTGCTATATCATGACAATTATTTCAGCTAAGCCCGAGAGTTCGAGTAAGAAAGACAAGGGCAAAGGAAAGGTTCAGGAATAGTTAACATAAATGCTTATGTATCATGAGATATTATGTTTGATGTATTTGTAAACCTTTTATGTTACTATATGTAACTTATATAAGGCATGTTTAAGTTAAGGTAATAGACTTTGGGATATGTTTGTAAGACTTTAATGTAATGAACAATATATGTTTATTATTCCGCAATAGTTTATAGAATGCTTATGATGATGATGTACCGTGGGCACTGAATCCGAGGTTAGAGAACCCAGATTTGGGGGCGTCACAACACCTAGCGCCCTAAAGCTTTTGGGTTTGGGAGTCGTTGGCCGAAAGTCCGTTACACGGGTAACATTGAATAGCCTAAGGGGGTTGAACATTGCATGAATCAGAAATATGAAATAATTGGTGGGATGGAGCGTTAAAATGCACCCACGAAGCATGAGCTTTGATGTTTATTTTATTATTGCTTATTAAAGCCTGATTTCTGATATACTTATGTGGATGCCATGATTGTGAAGATATTTGTGTTTGAGTAGGTTGTTTGTTGGGAATAATCTTATGAACAACTTTGAATTACTGATATATAATTGGACACACACACTAGAGAGAGAATTAAAGTCATGTATGTGATGTGATGATGTTAGAGTCTATAACTTATCATGAGTGAAGATGGATTGTAAGCTTAAAGTGTTTCTTCTTAAGAACTATACAACCTGTGTTTACTTACTAAGATTTCGGCTCAATTTTGTTAGGTTGCATTCATTCTGTTAAGTAAGTTGCATTGTGTTTGTTTGCTTAAGGACAAGCAATTGTTCAAGTTTGGAGGTATTTGATAAGTAGGTTTTTAACCTACTTAATAGGTATTTCTTAGCTTGTTATATTGCATTTACTTAAGTATACATTGCACTTTTCATGTGTTTTGTGTAATGTGCAGGAATGGAGAGTGTTTGGACAAAAAGGGGATTAAAAGGCAATTTTGGGAATATTGGCTGAAGGTGTGGGGCGCGCTGCAATTACCAAGGAACCGGCGCGGGTCGCGCTGCTTGAAGAACTTGAATCCCTGCATATCAGACACGGGGCGCGCCAGGAGAAGAAGGAGAAGGGTATGGGGCACGCCGGAGGAACGGGCTGACCAGTTTTTAAGTGTTTTAATTATAAAGTTGATTAGGATTAGGATTGCTGTCTTGTCTTATTAGACTAGGGTTTTGTTAGTCTATATATATCAGTTGTTCTGCTGAGTTTAGGATATCTTGGATCTGATAATTTCATTCTTTCACCTTGGAGGCTATTCATCAAGGCATGTCAGGCTAATTCACTTATTCAATTCTGAAGGGATGTTGAACCTGATTAACAGTTTATGGTTTGATTAAGTTTATAATATTTATTCTTTCATCTGAGATTTATTCTGATTATCTACATGAACTTTAATATATGTTATTCAATTGATTGATTTGGTTTCTGCAGGATTAAATTAATAAATTGATTACATATGCTAGATTAAGACAGATTTTAAGCAAACAAAGTGTGTCTAATCTAAGTAGCGATTAACAGTATTTTATTGTGGACAAGTTTTGAAATATTGTTAAGATATTCAGAAGACAAGTTAAATAATTTTTGATTGTGTAATTATTGCTTGGAATAATCTAATTCTCATACTAACTTCTTCTATCATATTAAATCTAGGCTGATAGTTTTAGGTTGTATGTTAGTTAGAATCTCTTATTGGCGATCGTCGCATTAAATCTACACTTAAGGAGAATTTCGGATAATTTGCGATCGCCGTTATCTAGGGTTATTAATCTAAGTGGAAGATAAATAGTATATTGACTTGATTAAATCATAATTGTGAAAAGGGGATATTGAACTGAAGAATTGAACTCTTTTACTTATTCATATTTTCTTCTTAAATTCACTTTTGTTTATTAAATTGTTTTCAATATAAAAAAACCCCAATTTATTGGATTCATTGGATAATTAAAATTATAATTCACTCTCTGTGGGATCAATCCTTGCTTATTGCTATACTGATTCTTGGATTAGTAGAACCTTAGTAAGGTAAATTTTGTAGTGCTAGACGACAGCTACCACAATGCTCTCATTCAAGGTCATCCAATGTTAGAGCTTACTTCTGAAGATTTGTTGTGTCCCCAAGGATGAAGATCTCATGAACTCAAATGGATTTCAAAATCCTTAGTTTGATCATCATGATACTTCAAAAGGAAGCTGGCTACTCATGTCAAGATGTAAGAGGCCTTCCATGCTTATCCATGCAAAGCATATCATCTCAAAAAGAACATCCAGGAAGATCATATCAAGGGATCATCAACCAATGGTGATGAAGTATGGATACGGTTCACTACCGAAGTCAATATCAGACCTATCCCTCCAAAAACCACTCTTACGCAGTATTGTGGGTAGGATGAAGATATAGAGCTCACAAACATCTGAAATTTTTGTCTGCATTATTTTCCTGTTTGGCTACAGAGAATTGTAAACTGTTAAACGTTTGCGATGCATGTCAAATGTCAGCAAAAACCAATGATCCGGCGATGACATATGAATGGGGAACAACACGAAATCAACGTTGACCCAAGGTGTGTTAACATCTATGAACAACCCATGGATGTATTCGGCAACATCACCCTCCCCAGACAAGATACTCTTATCAGCCTTTTTACTCATGTATTCCTCAAAAAGAGCAGTCATCTTGCCGTAAAACCAACAGTCCGTGGTCGTTGCCCTTTTATGAACGCTATCGGAGTGTCTGGCCAGTTTACGGAAGTAGTATAATGCAATATTTATGTGCTAAACCAAAACAAAAAAACAAAATCCATAAGATATTAACAATTGCTGAAAAAATATAAATCTGTAATATAGTAACCAGTACTGTTAACACTAGTTACTTAACCAGATGAATAAGGTAACCATAACTATCACAACAAAATTTGAAACAAAAAAAAACTCACATCGTCATCTAACCACTGTCCAGGAGTCTTCAGTTTGTAGAACCACATTTTTGATGATATCGGAATAGATCCAAATAAAAAAGCAGGTTCAATTTGGTCATTTTTTCCCGAGAATTTGTCAGTCCTTCAATATAAAATCATAATATTAGTATACACGCTAACATTATAAATTACAATATTACTATACACTACCAAATCAGACTTGAACATTAAATAATAACCAATCTAATCAACCACTGTATTGTAAACAGTTTCATAGTAACCAACAAATAATAACATAATAACAATAATCAAATAGTAACCAATACATAACATAACAGTAATCAAAACATAAAATAACAGTAACCAAAATATAATTTAACAGTAACCAACACAGACACATCATGTTACCAACCCCCATTTAAGGAACCTGAATGTACTAAACAGTAACCAGAACATCATAAAGCATTAACCATTGATCATAAAAAACACATACTGGTAGCCGACTCATAACATAACAGTAACCAGAACATCATAAAGCATTAACCAGAAAACAACATAATAGTAACCATAACATTTATGTAATAGTAACCATTTGTTTATAAATGAAAACAAATTTATTTATTTTATAAAAAACTATACCATTGTTAAAAAATAAATAACAGACCTTTTCCTGTTGTTTAGTCCAATCTTAAACCATTGATCAAACAATGCCTCTTCGTACTTTGAGGGCATGACCATGCATACTTTGGGGAATGCATAAGTGCCTGCACGTATTTCAGTATCAACCACTGCAGTAGAAGGTGAACCTGCAGATCCAAGCTTTATCGTATACGGAGTCCTCAACACGGCACTCTTTACGGGTTCACGAACCGGTCTACCATCAGGTTTAAGGACACTTAACTCCACCTCATCACACTGCGCTATGTCCTGGGTGGTTAATAACATATCATCAAGTATAGAACTGCTGTCTGCCTCCAATGTATCCACCTTTATCAATTGACAGAAAAGAAAACAGATGCAATTAGATTTTTAACCCAAACACATGCAGTTAACTAATATATGCAATAACAAACAGAATGAACAATAACTGAATGACTATAATGGACATATTATAATAGTAACCAACACATAATATAACAGTAACCAAACAATATTATAATAGTAACCAACACATTCAAATAGTAACCAAACAATAATATAATAGTAACCATAACATAAATAATAGTAACACTAACCTCAGCAGTAACATAAACAACCATCTCCATTCCATTTAATTGGCTTAATAAATCAAAAGATGGCATGTCATTGTTCTTGCCAATCTATGAAAAATAAAAATAACTAATTAATCATTAAAACAAAACACATAAAAAAATAAACAAAATAGTAACCATAAGATAATAAAGGAGTAAACAAACAATTATACGATAGTCAACAAAACAGGTTGTAATGGTAACCAAAACACAAACAACATGTAGATCAAATCCAGTTTAGGCAACCCATGAATACTAAAAAATTACATAGTAACCAGAATAAAATATAAAAGTAACCAACATCCTAAATTGAGGCACAATAATAGTAGCCAAATCATAAGATAACAGTAACCAAAATTTTAATAAATAAGTAACCAAACAGTTATATGATAGTAACCAGAACAGTATTAATGGTATTCAACACAGAAACATGTAGATCAACCCAGTTAAGGAAACATATGTATACTAAACAATTACATAGTAACCATAACAAAATATACAAGTAATCAAACTCCCAAATTGAGGGCACAATAATAGTAGCCAAATCATATGATAACAGTAACCAACACATAATAAAAAGGTAACCAAACATTTATATGATAATTAAAATAACAGAATTTAAATTAGCTAACCTTGACATTATCTTCTTCATCAATATTTTTTATTTCATGGGCCTCTTCCATCGTAACATCGTGTTCAACCTCTTTAACAATCTCAGCTTCATCCTCATCCTTATTCTCGTCGACTTCATTCTCCTTTTCTTTCAAACCATAATCACCCTCATCGGTCAGATCATGTTCAACCTCTTTAACAACCTTCTTAATCACCTTTGAAACATCGTTATCATCATCATTCTCCTTTTCTTTCAAACCATCATCACCCTCACCAGTCACATCATGTTCAACCTCTTTAACAATCTCAGTTTCATCCTCATCCTTCTTCTCATCAACTTTCAACGCATCATCATCGTCATCCTTCTCGTTCACTCTTGAACCACCGTCATCATCGTCATTCTTCTTTCCTCTTAAACCATCAGCATCATCATCAACATCATCATCATCATCATCATCATCATCATCATCATCATCATCATCATCATCAGAACATCAGAATCATCACCATCAACATCGTCATCATCAGAATCATCATCACCATCATCTTTTTTGTCATTTTTATCCTCATCACCTTTGTTCCGACGTAACTCCTGTCTAATAATGGACCTCAAGTCCCTACATACCTCAACTTGTAAAATACGCATTTCATCTCTAAGATCAGCCCCCAACTCTTGAATGTTTTTCTTCAGTTCAGACACTTTCTTTTCCAACTGCCTAAACCGTGCATCAATTGCATCTTTAACATCATCAATTGAAAATCCAACGTCTTCAACCTTCACATTTTTTCCACCTTCCTATCAGCATCATTCCCATTGAAAAAGTGAACGCCGCCCAAATCCAAACGATCCTTCTCCTCAGCAGTAGGAATTAAATTTTTTATCCTCACCTGAAAACAATTAATCACACTTTAATATAACATCTACCAAACATTATACAATTAAAGTAAAAAAAACAAGACATAAAAAATCATAAAATACAATCAATAACCAACAGTATACATGAAGGTAACAAACTACAAAGTCATTAGAACCTACATAAAATGATACCAGTAACCAACTGTATATATAAAGGTAACCAATTACATTATTATCAGTAAACTACATAAAATATAACAGTAACCAACTGTGTATATAAAGGTAACCAACTGTGTATATAAAGGTAACCAACTGTATATATAAAGGTAACCAACTATGTTTTATTAGTAAACTGCATAAAGTATAATCAGTACCAACTGTGTATATACAGGAAACCAACTAAATTGTTATTAGTAAGATACAAAAATATAATCAGTAGCAAACTCTGTATATATAGGTAGCCAATTATATTGTGATTAGTAACCTTAAAAATATAATCAGTAACCAATTGTCTATATAAAGGTAACCAACTACATTAACTGTGTATATAAAGGTAACCAATTGTGTATATAAAGGTAACCAACTGTATATATAAAGGTAACCAACTATATTTTATTAGTAAACTGCATAAAGTATAATCAGTACCAACTGTGTATATACAGGTAACCAACTAAATTGTTATTAGTAAGATACAAAAATATAATCAGTAGCCAACTCTGTATATATAGGTAACCAATTATATTGTGATTAGTAACCTTAAAAATATAATCAGTAACCAATTGTCTATATAAAGGTAACCAACTACATTATTATTGGTAGCATGCATACCTGTCCAGAACCAAATAC
This sequence comes from Panax stipuleanatus, assembly GCA_020205555.1. Taxonomy (NCBI): domain Eukaryota; kingdom Viridiplantae; phylum Streptophyta; class Magnoliopsida; order Apiales; family Araliaceae; genus Panax; species Panax stipuleanatus. The sequence goes on from CM035125.1 coordinate 43,194,047, forward strand.
TAGATCGTTTAGCTTGTCATTTGTAGGGGGCTTCACTAGTTCCTTCCATCTAAATAATCGAACACTCGAAGGATGCTCATCATTACATATACCCCGAACTTTGAATGTAGGAATGGTCTCAAACAAGAACACTTGGAAGACATAAGGAAGACCATTCAACTTATAAGATTTAGTGTAATGCTCCTTATAGAAATTATAAATCCAACCACCATTCGTTCCCTTCTTCAACCGCCCCTTCAAAGCATTCGACAAAGAGTACTTTGTCAGCTCAAAGGCCACTTTCCCCCAAGGATAACAACTAACATTGCCAAAACATAAAAAGTTAATCATTGCACCATCCATATAATTATCAGAAACGGTGGATAGTATAAAATTAAACACCAACAGAATCATCGACATCCTCAACGCCTCATCATCATTGTCAAAAACTGCCTCCCGATATACCCTCCCTATGCTACTACGCGTCATAGCCTCGTCCCCAAAAAACTTTTCCACCAACAAATTTTCTATACCTTTGTATGCAGATATGTCTTCCTCACCTTGCCATCTCAAACCAGAAATCAAACTAAACTCTGGCAAACCAAACCGGATCCTTTTCTCCCCGAACAGAAACCACATTTCCCCGTCATCCCTTTGGTGAACCTCTCTAACAAGAGCATGGTGAAGAATTTGAGAATACATTTGATGTTCACCAAAATCAAGAAAACTTCCAAAACAAGAAGTCTTAAACTTCTCCAACTGACTTTTATTCAGCTTCATAATAATACTAGGGACTTCCATGTCACACCAGTATATTATTTTTCCTGTAAAATTCCTGTTACGCTCCTCATAATAAAGATCCCATATCTGCAAATAAACAAAATCAGAATTAAACAGTCATTTGTAACCAACATGGCAACATATAACCAAACAGTATCCAAACAATTATATGATAATAACAATAACAAAATATGTAATCAAACCCAGTTCAGACAACCCATGTATACTAAACAGTTATCTAGTAACCATAACAAAATATCATAGTAACCAAACCCCACATTGAGGGAACAATAATAGTAGCCAAATTATAAGATAACAGTCAACGAAATATAATAAAGCAGTAACCAAACAATTATATGATAGTAACTAGAACATGATTTGATGTTGACCACACATAAACTTGTTGATCAAACCCAGTAACCAAACCCCACGTTGAGGGAACAAATAATAGTAGCCAAATCATAAGATAACAGTAACCAAAATATAATAAATCAGTAACCAAACAAATATATTATAGTAACCTGAACATGATTTCATAGTGACCAAACATAAACAACATGTTCATCAAACCCAGTTCAGGCAATGCATGTATACTAAACAATTACATAGTAACCAGAAGAATATATAAAAATAACCAAACTCCCAACTTAATGGCACATTAATAGTAACCAAGTCATAAGATAACAGTAACCATATATAATAAAGCAGTAACCAAACAATTATATGATAGTAACCAGAACATGATTTGATGGTGACCAAACATAAACATGTTGATCAAACCCAGTAACCAAACCCCACATTAAGGGAACAAATAATAGAGCCAAATCATAAATAACAGTACCAAAATATAATAAATCAATAACCAAACAAATATATTATAGTAACCTGAACATGATTTCATGGTGACCAAACATAAACAACATGTTCATCAAACCCAGTTCAGGCAACCCATGTATACTAAACAATTACATAGTAACCAGAAAAATATATAAAAGTAACCAAACTCCCAACTTAATGGCACATTAATAGTAACCAAGTCATAAGATAACATTAACCATATATAATAAAGCAGTAACCAAACAAATATATGATAGTAACCAGAACATGATTTGATGGTGACCAAACATAAACATGTTGATCAAACCCAGTAACCAAACCCCACATTGAGGGAACAAATAATAGAGCCAAATCATAAATAACAGTACCAAAATATAATAAATCAGTAACCAAACAAATATATTATAGTAACCTGAACATGATTTCATGGTGACCAAACATAAACAACATGTTCATCAAACCCATATTAGGCAACCCATGTATACTAAATAATTACATAGTAACCAGAAGAATATATAAAAGTAGCCAAACTCCCACCTTAATGGCACATTAATAGTAACCAAGTCATAAGATAGCAGTATCCATATATAAAATTAACCAAACTCCCACCTTGATGGCACATTAATAGTAACCAAGTCGTAAGATAACAGTAACCAAAACTTAATAAAAAGTTACCAAAAAGTTATATAATAGTAATAATAACATAATTTGATGGTAACCAAAACATAAACAACATGTACATCAAACCCATTTTAGGCAACCCATGTATACGCTATTACATGGTAACCAGAAAAATATAAAAGTTACCAAAATCCCACATTGAGGACACAATTATAGCACCCAAATCATAATAGGACAGTAACCAAAACATAATAAATAAGTAACTAAACAGTTATATGATAGTAACCAACCCAATTTTTAATGGTTACCAATACAGAAACAACATTTACATCAAACCAGTCTAGGCAACCCATGTATAGTAAACAATTACATAGTAACCAGACCACTATATAACAGTAACCAAAATTCCACCTTGAGGTCATAATAATGGTAACTATATCATAAGGCAACAGTAACCAAATCATAATAAAGACGTATCCAAACATTAATATGATGCTAACAATAACATAATTTGAATTAACACACCTTTAGACTTTTTTGTCTGGGGATTATTTTCCGGCTTTGAACTTCAACTTCAGTTTTAATTGCCTGGGCGTCAAAATCAGACTCCAACTGCATTTCTTTAGACTTTGTATCATCGTGTATCACCAACTTAGTACATTTCTTCCCCTTCCTCACCCTAGCATACTTCTTCAACTCCGTAACAGAATCACCCTCGGTGATTCTTTTCCACTTTCCATCCTTCTCCCTTGTATCAACCATCCTGTACAGCACATACATACAACATAAACAACAACAACAAGTACTAAACCATATACATTACACTATTAAGCCAGATACTCAAACAAAAACAATCAAAACTCCATTGTGTTAACAAAATCATACATTACACTATTAAGCCAAATACTCACCTGTAACGATGAACCAACAAGTATACTATATTTCGAAACTCAGAGCTCCGACCAGTAATGAGAACCGAGTAAGTTCGACAATGAACAACAGCTAAATCAGTACCGAACCTAGTAAGTACGACAATGAAGAACAATTAAACATGTAACGATCATGAAAATGATAAACAAATCACCAGTGCCGATCACTGTAGAAAAATAGAACACGGATAGAAGAAAGAAGCAATGGTTTCCAATATGCAAAATAAGGGTTACTAAACTGAAGAGTCCTACCCAGACAAATGATTAAGGCGGTTATCACGCGTTTCAAAAAAAAAATCGCCCGACCAAAAATACGGGAACAATTTTCTAATTGGGACACTAATTTGCCATGTCAGCAAATCAATCCTAATCTCCTCAATTAAATGAATTCTATTTGTAATAATTTTGTAATTAAGTATGTAAAAATATGTTACTTTTGTAATTATTTTATTTATGTACTATTTTTGTAATTATTTTTAAAAATGTACTATAATATGTAATTGTTCTTTTATTATTTTGCTTACTTACAAAATTAAACTTGGGCTTCCTCTATTAATTAGATTGGGCCATTATTATATTTATCTTATACATGATATATTGGGCTAATTCAATAATCTAATTACCCTTAAATCAATTTATCTACAAGTCTAATACTTAATTAAATAATTAGGCTTTTTTAAATCACTTATTCTTATTAATTTATTATCTCTTGAGCTAATGCCCATTATTATTAATATTTCCATATTATTATCCACCAATGATATTAATTCACTTACATAACCCAATTAAACTTATCGTATTCAAGTTTATTGAGTATATAATTAGGGTTTAACACCTTAAATCCATTTTTTGGATTATTAAAATACTTAGGTTAGTTCACTAACTTATTTAACTTATTAGTGAAACTTCTTTTAAATACTATAACATATTATTCACATAATCACTTAATCATCCATAATATATCATAAATTATTTAATATATTTATTTACAATGCACACATAAATTCTTGGTTATTACATTCTCCCCTCCTTATAAGAATTCCGTCCCTGGAATTTCCTTAAGGTTACTCAAAAAGATTCGGATAATTCTTCCTCACCTTTTCCTCAAGCTCCCACGTAGCTTCCTCAACATTGTGGTTTCTCCATAGAACTTTGACTGAATGTATAACCTTATTTCTCAATTTCTGTTCTTTCCTATCCAAAATTTCTATAGGAACCTCCTCGTATGATAAGTCCTTCTCGACTTGAATCGGATCGTAGGATATCACATGCTTATAATCCGGCTTGTACGGACGCAACACTGACACATAAAACACATTGTGAATATGTTCCAGTTCAGAAGGTAGAGCTACCTCGTTCGCCATTTCCCCTATTTTCTTCAGTATTTTGAATGGTCCAATAAATCTTGGACTCAGTTTACCTTTCTTCCCAAATCTTATCTTCCCCTTCCAGGGAGATACTTTCAGAAATGCATGACTTCCCACTTCAAAGTCTCTTTTCTTACGATGAATATCTGCGTACTTCTTTTGTCTATCCTGAGCTGCTACCAGTCGAGCTCTTATCACTTTGATGATCTCCACGGTCTGCTGCACCAATTCTGGCCCCAACAGTCTTCGTTCACCTACTTCGTCCCAACATAAGGGCGTTCTGAATTTTCTTCCATACAGGGATTCATACGGTGGCATTCCAATGCTTGCATGATAACTATTGTTATAAGCAAACTCCACCAATGGAAGATGATCTTCCTAGCTTTCTTTGAAATCCATCACACAGGCTCTGAGCATGTCTTCTAGTGTTTGAATCGTTTTCTCGCTTTTCCCGTCTGTCTGTGGATGATATGCTGTACTTAACCTTAGTTGTGTCCCCATTCTTTCTTGTAGACTCCTCCAAAAGTTCGACGTGAAGCGCGGATCTCTATCAGACACAATTGATACTGGCACTCCATGTCTCAAAATTATTTCCTTGATATATAATTTGGCTAACTGGTCCAAAGTATACCTGATCTTGATCGGCAAAAAGTGTGCTGACTTTGTAAGACGATCGACAATCACCCATATGGCGTCATAAAAAAAGTGTGCTGACTTTGTAAGACGATCGACAATCACCCATCTGGCGTCATAACCTTTCTGTGTCGCTGGAAGTCCTACCACAAAATCCATCATGACGTGCTCCTATTTCCATTTCAGAATTTCCAACGGCTGTAATAGTCCACTTGGTCGTTGATGCTATGCCTTGACTCTTTAACAAGTTAAACATCTACTGACACATTCAGCAACCTCTCTCTTCATATTTGGCCACCAATAATGTTGACGCAAATCTTGATACATCTTCGTGCTTCTTGGGTGTATTAAATATATTGTATTGTGCGCTTCTTGCAAAATCTCCTCTTTTAACTCTGGTACTGTAGGTACCCAAATTCTTCCTTCAAATTTCAGTAATCCAGTGCCGTCAATCTTATACTTCAACTTTTTGCCTTTAGCCAACCGCTTCTTTATGTTACTGCATTCTTTATCATTCTCTTGTGATTCTTTCATCTTGTCTAATAAAGTCGGACTTGCTTCCATTTCTATAACTGTATCTGAATCCTTCAGATTTTTCACCTCCAACTCCATTTTCTCTATTTCTCTTACTAATTCTTCTTGGTCTGTCAATACGAATAACTTTTCTCTGCTCTTCCTGCTTAAAGCATCTACCACTACATTGGCCTTCCCTAGATGATATAGAATATCACAATCATAATCCTTGATCAATTCTAACCATTTCCGCTGCCTCATGTTTAACTCTTTTTGTGTAAAGATATACTTCATACTTTTGTGGTCTGTGTAAATCTCACACCTTTCTCCGTAGAGATAATGTCTCCAAATCTTAAGGGCAAACACTACCGCAGCCAATTCCAAGTCATGGGTATGGTATCCCTTCTCATAGTACTTTAATTGTCGTGATGCGTACGTAATGACTTTACCATTCTGCATTAACACGCAACCTAGTCCCTTGTGTGACGCATCACTATACACTGTAGAACCCCCCATACTATCTGGTAATGACAACACAGGTGCTTCACTTAATCTTTTCTTCAATTCTTGAAAACTCTGTTCACATTTCTCTGTCCACACATACTTAACAGTCTTCCTCGTTAGATTAGTCAATGGTGTTGCTATCTTCGAGAAATCCTGAATAAACCTTCGATAATATCCTGCCAATCCCAAGAAACTTCTGATCTCTGTCGGTGTCTTCAGTTGTCCCCAATTTTTCACTACTTCTACTTTCGCTGGATCAATAGAAATTCCCTTATTGTCGATGACATGTCCCAAAAACTGAATCATCTTCAACCAGAACTCACACTTTGAAAATTTCGCATACAACTTCTCCTTTATTAAGGTTTCCAATATAATTCGTAGATGTTCGGCATGCTCCTCTTCAGTCTTCGAATACACCAAAATGTCATCAATGAACACAACCACAAACTTATCCAAGTACGATTTAAATACTCTGTTCATCAAGTCCATAAAAGCTGCTGGTGTATTCGTCAGTCTAAACGACATCATTAAGAACTCATAATGGCCGTAACGAGTTCTAAATGCTATCTTTGGTACATCCTCCGTCCTTACTTTCAACTGATGGTAACCAGTCCTTAAGTCAATCTTAGAAAAACATCTCACTCCTTTAAGTTGATCAAACAAATCGTCTATTTTCAGTAACGGATATTTGTTCTTGATTGTCACTTTATTCAACTCTTTATAGTCCATACACAACCTCATCGAACCATCTTTCTTCTTTACAAACAACACCGGTGCTCCCAACGGAGATACACTAGGTTGGATGTACTTCTTGTCCAATAATTCTTATAGCTGGATCATCAACTCTTTCATTTCTACCGGAGCCATTTGATACGGTGCTTTCGATATCGGTGCTGTCCCCGGTACTAAATCAATCACAAACTCTATCTCTCTGTCTGGCGGAAGTCTAGGAAGTTCTTCTGGAAAGACATCCCCAAACTCATTAACTATAGGTATCTGCCCTATGTCTGAATTCACAACCCGTGTATCCACTACATGAGCCAAATAACCTTCACATCTTTTTCGTAACATCCTCCTGGCCTACATCATCGTCAGACAACTTGTTTGTCTTGGCGACTTGCTACCATAAAATACCACCTTAGACTTATTTGGTGTCTTAAGGTGTATAATCTTCTTCTGGCAATCTATAATTGCCTCATGGTTAAACAACCAATCCATCCCTAAGATAACATCAAATTCTGCTAAGCGTATCGGAATCAAATTCATGCTTAACTTATGTCCCCTTATTTCCACACCACAGTTGTTATGGATAAACTCTACAGGGATCACTTCTTTGTTTGCAACTTCTATATTCATTGGGTTCTTTAACTTTTCACATGGTAAGTTTAATCTTCTAGCAAATTCATCAGACACAAATGAACAGGTAGCTCCCGAATCAAATAATACATATGCATTTATATTATTAATCTGAATTATACCTGACACCACCTCCTTTGATGCAACTGCGTCTTGCACAGTCATGTTGAAAGTTCGGGCTGTCGGCTTGCTCTTCTGTGTTGGCCCTCCAATGGTTAACTTTGGGGTACTGCTCCTATTTTCACTTCCTCCATTAGTATTCTTCTTAAATGGATAATCCTTAAATCGATATCTTGTTCCCCCACAAGAAAAGCAACCTCCCTTCTTTGGTTTAGGACAATTTGGTGAGATATGTCCTTCCTGGCTACAGTTATAACATACATTCTTCCCCTTCATACACTCCCTAGAGTGATTTTTTCCACACTTTACACATGTTGGCTTCTTTTGTGGTGTACTCCCTTGTTGAGTTCCTGATTCGTTGCCATTGTTCCACTTACGTTTCTTAGTGTTACTGCCCCCACTTCTGGCACCCTGATGTCCTCCTTCAATCTTCTTCTTATTCTTCTCTCGGTTGAATCTAGATATTGCCTTACTACTCCCTTCTACAATGATAGCCTTTTCTAATAGTGCTGAAAACGTAGCAATTTGTAGCACCGCAACTTTGTTGTGTATCCACGGCTTCAGCCCATTTTCAAACCTACGCGCCTTTTGTACTTCTGTATCCACCTGATGAGGTGCGAATCTGGCTAGCTCATTGAATTTTGCTGCATATTCGGCAACTGTCATGTTCTCTTGCTTCAATTCAAGAAACTTCACCTCCATCCTGGCTTGTATGCCTTCTGAGAAATAGCTTTCTAAGAACAACTCCTTAAATCTTGTCTATGCGACTACTTTCGTTCTTGCTCTAGCTTGGTTCGACTCCCACCAGTAATTAGCTTCACCTTTCATCAAGTAGGTTGCAAAAGTCGTCTTTTGCTCTTCAGCTACCCTAGCAATGATAAAGGCCTTTTCTATCTCTTTCACCCATGTCTGAGCTTCTACGGGGTCTGTGGTTCTGCTGAATTTTAGCGGTCCTACAACCTTAAAATCTTTAAAATTTGCTAATCTATTATTCACTTGATTCATTGCTGTAGGTGCACGAGTTCGCATAGCTTGAGCTATCATATTTGCAAAGTTCTGCATTGGGTCAACTTGATCTCTTTCATTATTTACAGATCGCTCCTCCCTCTGGTTACGATTTTGGCGTCTTGGCGGCATTATCTGGTTTAAACAAAATCTTACATTATCACTTTGAGTTTCATTATATGTTATAAGTATTTAAAATACATGTAATTTAAACTTTAATAATCACATTATCATCATATTTAACTTGCTGAATTATCCATTTCAGCTTGCTGAAATACCCTTTTCGCTGAATATACCCTTTTCAGCTTGCTGAAATGACCTTTTCAGCTTAATAAAACTTTCAATTATCACAGAGATAACTTACTATCTTCATTCTCAAAACTTATCTACTTAATCAAATATTTAGTCATAATACCACATTTATATTCATATACCAAATTTTTAGTGTCGTACACTTGCCTGACATATTTTTATAAATGCTAACTATCCCATTCTAAACATCCGGAGATGGGATCTATCAAAAGGCATACACCCCTATACACATAAATGGGGATACATCAAACAAATATACTACCTCACATAGTCTGAGGTTTACATCAAGCATAAAACCCTAATAAACAAAAGGGGTTCTACTGCATCTATATACAATAGAAAACTACTAAACTATCACTGCGCGTCTGGAGGGGGTGTGCTTGCATGCTCCTGCTTTGGTGGAATGAATCCATCCATAAGTTAACGTCTAACAGATCGACTCGACTCGCCTATCTCTGAGGATCTCCTCACTCCTGCCCGCTGACCCATGTAAGCAGCATCCAGTGATCATCTCAAAGTATCCACTCGGACCTCACTAGCCTCCAGCTTCTCCTCAAGCTGGTCCACCATATTGGATGCTCTAATCCATGCTTGTTCGATCCTGATCTTATCTAAAATCTCTAGATCGAACTCAAATCGCATGGCTTCATGCTCAACTCTTAACACTCCCAGCTTTATCTCCTCTTATTCTAGTCTCTCTCTTAGCTCAGCATTCATGGCAACAATCTGTGTAGCCAAGGTGGTCTGCCCCTGCAACTGTATCTTCATCTCAGCAAGCTCGGTCTGAGCTTGATATGCCAATTCCTTGTACTGAGTTTCAGTAAATTAATGAGTAGCATTCTCCTGCTCTAACTGTGTCACTCTATTCTCCAGCGCTATGTCCCCTTCGAACAGGTCCTCCATCATATTCTCGTCATTCCCATCTCTATCCTCTTGATCCTTTATCGGATCTATCGGCTCCTGTTCGACTGTATGGCTGTCTTGTCCTTTCTCAGGCATCCTATAACCAAACAAACACAACATCAGTATCACAATAAAATATATTCATTGATAAAATGAAATAATATTTTATTATGTACAATCTATACTAGATGAATCTCCACAATCCACCTCTTAGCATACTCTAGACGAGTTTTCTTCTAAGGTTATAACCTAGGTTTTGCATCCTAATGTTTATAACCTACAGCTCTGATACCAACCTGTGACGCCCCCAAATTCGGGTTCTCTAATACATCATCATCATAAGCATTCTATAAACTATTGCGGAATAATAAACATTTATTGTTCATTACATTAAAGTCTTACAAACATATCCCAATGTCTATTACCTCAACTTAAACATACCTTATATAAGTTACATATAGTAACATAAAAGGTTTACAAATACATCAAACATAATATCTCATGATATATAAGCATTTATGTTAACTATTCCTGAACCTTTCCTTTGCCCTTGTCTTTCTTACTCGAACTCTCAGGCTTAGCTAAAATAATTGTCATGATATAGCAAGAGTAAGCAACTAATTTGCTTAGCAAGTTTAAATATGAAAGAGATATATCATGATTAAAAAAGAATTTAGCTTTCAATGTTCAACAAGATAAATCTATTATGAAAGAACATGAATTACATCTTTATAACTGTATATTCGAATAATTGAATAACAGATGCTGAGCGTTTTTAAATAACCGTGAACATATACTAAGGTTGTTAGTATTTAAACGGGTCCTTTTAGTAAAGAATGGTAATCAAGGAGATCAGCCTTTCATACCTGGTGAAATATGCATAATCACTCAATATACTAGCAACAATTGTTTTCCAATAATACTTTAATAACACTGTTCTTTTTCTCAGTCAAGAGTCCTTACCATTTCAATTGGTTAGGCACTGCTTTAAAAACATATTTGATTTAACAAATTTAAACATGCGTGATCTAGCTGATACAACTAGCATAGATCCATATCATAAACAATCTATGAATAAAAGAACTTTAACTAATTCACAGTTCAATAATAATAGAACATGAATTCGATTGCACAAAGAGCGAATATCAACAATTAATATCGATGTGAATAATTGTCAATAACTATTTACTAACATGCTTTGAAAATATAACTCAAGTTTGAGTTAGAGAACTTGCCTCAATCGTAGTCTACTGCTATGCAATTTACTTTAACTTCTTTAGAGAAAAAACCTATAATTGATCTTTTGATTAGTTATAGTATAACTCACTTATAATCTTATCATCTTATATTAAAGTGTCTAATATTTAATCATATAGTTAAGTATTAGACATTATATTAAAGTCTTAGTGTTACTGTTATACTTTGATAATCTTTTAATCATGTCATAACTTATAATTATAAGTTTTCCCTTTATATGTTATCTTAGTAAACTAGATAACATGTCAGTAAACTGAAATACCATTTGTAGACACTCGAAATTCTCCTTGCCCCAATACCAACCCGGTAGGAGGGAAAAATTGTCAATCAATCCAAATTCGGCCACCAACGTCTGTCCTTCAACCTAAATCTGATTCCCAATATCGGTAATCAAGCTCCGACAGTCAATCAGACCATCAATCAAGTTCTGACAGTTAATTGGACCATCAATCAAGCTCCGACAGTCAATCGGACCATCAATCAAGTTCCGATAGTCAATCGGACCATCAATCAAGTTTTGACAGTCAATCGGACCATCAATCAAGTTTCGATAGTCAATTGGACCATCAATAAAGCTCCGACAGTTAATCGGACCATCAATCAAGTTTTGACAGTCAATTGGACCATCAATCAAGTTCCGACAGTCAATCGGACCATCAATTAAGTTCTGACAGTCAATCGGATCATCAAGCTCAACCCCAGTCTCAACTCGAGAAGTCAAAATAAACCTCGGTCTCAACCCGGGAAGTGCAGGTCATCCCCAGTCTTAACCCGGGACGTCAGGTCAACTTCAGACATCAACCTGAAGCATCACAACAACTCTAGAGCAAAACCTAGAATGACCACGTCAGCCTTAGAGACAACCCTGAGGTCAAAAGACTCGACTGGGATCCAAGTCTTGGAATCAGCTCCCAGAAGTAAACCAGCGACCATGCCGACACTACAGGAAACCCCGGGAGGGGTACAACGGTCATTTCATTAACTCTCAACCGACTTGGTCAAACTTAAGATAAATAAATGCCTCTAAAGTCATAATAAACCCTAACAATGATCCTGAGTGGCAACTACGCAAGATAGCTCAACGGACAAACTACGGGGAGTCAAAGACCTGGTTATGAACCCGTCTTCCTGGACCCAAAAAATGTTTTTTCCCATGTCATTGCCACACTCTCGGCGAGAGCTTTTTGGAAAGGTATCGCACGCCTCAAACAGATGCTCCGATTAAAAGTTAAAAAGTTTTCCACCGGACATCGCATTGCTCGGAGTGCACGTACTTTGAGATGACAAAGCCGGGCACGTGGGCCCCACCTAGGGTAGCCACAGCTCTACCTGCGGCTATCGCAGGTAGAGTGGAGGCTCCCTAGCCTATAAATAAACGTGCCCCCCCGTTCATTTGAAAAAAAAGCCGAAACTCAGCGAAGCCCTGTCAGTTTGATTTTTCAACTTTTACACCTCTTCCAAACCCAAATATTTTCACTCCAACACGTAGACAAACCCATATACTACCACATATCAAAAAACCACCGGTAGATTTGGGCATTTAAAGCCTATGATTCGACAAAAAGCCCGCATTGCGGTCCATTGTAAGTATTTTTATGATCAACTAGTCAATACTACTACTTTGCCCAGCTTTATACTTGCACACAAAGTTTCATCTTCTAAATATGCCTGAAACTTAGTTCCGTGGCCGTTTTCGTCAAAATTTGATACATTTTTGTACATAAACTCTATTTTTAACATTTCTACAACTCGGATTGACGATCCGTCAGCTCTAGTAGCTTCAATGCACTAGCACGCACATTTTGGCAACTTCGTCAGACTGGGTTATCTTCCCAGTCCGGGTTTGGCCTTTTACTATACATATTTAATTGTAAATGTACTAACATTTCAATTCTGTCAAGCCTGGATATCAAATCCGAGGTAGTTTACCGCTTTTATATATATTTACGCATATATAAGCGACTTTCACCATCACTAGTACTCCTATCAGTCCTGGTTGACTATATTTCTATCAATATATGTATATTTATATATTTTCAGTCGGCCTGGACTATTTTATGGCCATTTTACTGCTTTTGCACACTTCCCCATACTGGGTGCTCTCCCCAGTCACTGGGTGACTATTTTTCTGTCAATTTCAATTCTAATACGGGCACAGGCGTGAAAATCCATCGCCCTTTTTACTGTTTATATATATATATATATATATTTTTTTTTATTTCTGTCACAGCCTGGATTATTTCGTGGCTATTTATAGTTATATATATATATATATATATTTTAATTCTAGTCCGGGCTTGCGAGTGAAAACCCATCGCCCTTTACAACTTTTATATATATATATATATATATATTTAACTATATATATTGCTTTACTCAATTTATTTAACTGCTGCATTTAATATTCATTTTTATATGAATCTGCATTGACATATCTGCGGGCGGATTAGATTTATCCAAATCTCGCCAATTCTAGCTTTCAACGGTTCAAACGGATCCCGACAGAACCTGGAAGCTATAATGACTGAGATTTCTTTAAATCTAGTTATTTTTATAGTTTCAGCTTTAAAAGCAACCTCGCGTCCCTTCGATCGCTATCTAGTGGGAACGAGACGCTTCGTCCGTGCGGACCGGGATTTACTGAATGAATCCCTGGTCCTGGCTATCCTTGGATATTTATCTATTTCTGTACAAATTTAAACTTTGCAGGTTTTCTAGCCACTCATATGTGAGCCTAGGAATCATGGGATTCATGATCAAACTGATCTGAATTTGATTCCCACGATGGGCAAACTCCGATTTACAGACGTACCCTGCCAGTTTTTCTATAAAATGTACATGCACATACCTTAAAACGGTTATCCGGATTTAAGGTCTCAACATAGTGAAAATATGGATTGTCGTGTCAGCGTCCCTCAGATGGGTTTCATACCCTTGAGGAGACCGACACTTTTTATTTCTGTGGTCGAGGATGCTTCGCAACCCGACAAATCACCATTTGCATGTAGCCTTAAGGCTAAAGATAAAATTGAAAGTGGCGATGTGCTTCAATTCTTATGTCAGCGTAGGGGTTTGATAAACAGCTTTCAAAATATCATTGTCAATTCAATTTCAAAGCCTTTTGCAAATCAAATTAAATGCTTTTGCAAATCAAATCAAAGACCGATTTTCAAAATCAAATCAAACCCTTCGTATATAGGCTCAACGAAGCCTGTCAAAGCTTTCAATCAATCAACTCAATAGGCCCAATTTTCAAACAGCATTCACTCATGCATTCTATTTTTAAGCGAAATATTGAAAAGATTGTGGTACCGTGTTTACACGGGAGTTGTCGGGTGCCTAACACCTTCCCCACACTTAACCAAGCCCCCGAACTCAAAACTCCGATTTCAAAGATCAAGTTTCGACAGTGTCCAGCAATTGGGCCTCTTTTCAAATCAAATTCGATTGAGTTGGTACAACCATTTTCAGAACTACCAACTGGCGACTCTGTTTAAATCAAATCGTCGACATATACACATGTTGGTCTCTTTCCTAAAACCCTTTAAAACCTTTTTCGCAATAAAAAGAATAAGGGTAGAGATAACTTAGGAAGATCGATTTGAGGAAACTCGGGTTATGAACCGACCCGCGGTATTTCTTAAATTTTCCAACGTCGACAAGTGGCGACTCCGCTGGGGACAATAGAGGGCTTAGGCCGCTTTCAATCTTTTCAAACATTTTCCTTTCAAAACTATTGAATGCGTGAAATCCTGCGTCTCCACAGTCAATGGATGAGTGAATGCTGGGTCTTTCATTGAATGTATGAATGCTATGCCTTTACATTGAATGAACGCTTTAGTGCTTCGCACCTATATAGTGCTTCGCACCTATATAGTGCTTCGCACAAACTTTCATTGCATGCATAAGCGGTGAGGCTGATGTATGTGAATATATGTTGTGAGTCCCTCGACTAGGAGGCTAACCCGGTCGGTGATAAGTAAGGACTCTGGGGACGACTAAGTCTCTGGGGCTGCCTCCTGAAAATGCACCACCCAGATTCGCTCCAGTTGAACGATCGGAGTAACTTCCCTTCTAGTAGATTGCGATGATCTGGGAACCTTCATGCCGAAACAAAAGCCGCGAGAGTAACCTAGGATAGGTCAGCTTTTGATCAACCGAATCCGACGGGATGCTTCTTCATGCCTTCCTCTTTCAAGTCCATGTCAAGTCTCCAATTACTGAGGAGCACAATATAAATGACAATAATGAAAGATTTACTTTCCTATCAAATATCCTGTCATCCTGCCATCAAAATAACTAACCTCGGTTTTGCAGGATAAACTAAAAAAACACACATCATAAATACATCCAGTCATTACCTACCACAGGGAATTGACACTCCTACGTTTTGGTGTAGGTAGGGAAAAATTGGTCCTATCACTAGATCAAAGGCCAGAAAAGCACCCAGTCCATCTACGGGAATGGCTTCAAGTGCTTCACCAGAATCTACCCCTGTGTCTAGGGAAGAATTCGAAGGATTGAAAAATCAGATAGCCGAGCTAGCCGATTTCCTTCGAGAGCAAAGCAAGGCCTTCAAAGAGAAACAATCTCAAACTCATCCAGAACCAGGAGCATCTGGTAGTGGTGCTGGCAGTCAAGATACATAAAAGGCCAAAACTTAGATCCAAGGACTCCAGAACCAGGATACAGTCAACAAAACTCCAGAAATAACCATCCTAGGCAAAGAACAGGAAGCTGGTGACCTTCTTAAGAAAATGCAACAAATGGAAGAAACTCTCCGGTCTATCAAAGGGACTGGGGCATTTGACAGTGTGGATTATTTTGACCTCTGTATATTCCCCGGGGCTCGTTATTCTGAGAAATTCAGAACCTCCGAGTTTGAGAAATATGATGGGTTGGGAGATCCTTACACACACCTGAAAGTTTTCATCGGAAAACTCGGATCCTATGCTGAGGACGAGAAACTTCAAATGCAGCTATTTCAGAAGAGTTTAACTGGAGAAGCCAGAGCTTGGTATGCCCTCTGGACAACTCCAAAATCTACAGTTGGGAAGAATTAGCCCATGCTTTTCTCAGTCAGTACAGTTTCTAATCTCAATTAGCTCCAGATCGGTATCAAATTACCAAAATCAAGAAGAATAACACTGAATCATTTAGAGAATATGCCCAGCGATGGAGACGGATCGCAGCACAAGTCACCCCCGCCATGACTGAATCTGAAATAGTCATGACTTTCATCGATATTCAAGAAGCTTCTTATTATGAAAGTGTCCTAGCAGGCATAGGAAAGCCTTTCTTTGAAATGATTAAACACGACGAAATGGTCGAAATGGGACTCAAGTCCGGGAAAATAAAAGACCTAACGGCACTCGAAGCTGTTGCTGAGCATATCCAATCCAAAAATTACGAGAGTAATCCCCGGAGGGTCCACAAAAAGAAAGATGAAGAAGTTTCCTTAGTATTACAAGGACAAAATTCAAGCAGTAATTCAAACAATACACCCATTCAAAGGAGGAACTATACCCCTTTCCAAGCTGCAACACAGCCTTCAAATCCTTCGTTCCAGAAAAACATGGAGGTCAGACGCAGAAGGACTTTCACCCCACTAGGGGATTCACTCGAGAACGTCTTCAAACTTCTGACAGCTCAGAAGAAGATTGGCCAACTCCTTCCGCCAACTAACACTAATGCAAGGAATTTTGACCCTAGCAAGAAATGTGCTTATCATTCAGGATCACCAGGCCATGACACTCAAAATTGTTGGTCCGTCAAGCACAAGATCCAAGATTTGATTGATAATGGAGAAATTGTGGTCACAAAGCCGGATCAACCTCATGTCCAAGATAACCCTCTCCCACAGCATAAGGAGGAGAGTGTCAATATGATTAACACTTCAAGTGGAGAAGGATCCAAATACCTTCGCTATGTTGAAGAAACCACTCAATCCAACAACATCAGCCTAATGAGTTGGGAAGCTTTTGAAAAGCAATTCTTGATAGAGCAAGAAATAAAGTCTATCAAGGAACAAATCAAGCAATTGGCTGAACTGGTCGTCTACCAACATCAACTCACCAGAAAGATGTTGAAGCAAATCCATCAATCTATTGGTAGTCGCTCTCCTCCAGCGGAAGTTAATTCTAATCAAGATCATAGCCGGACTTGTGACCTTACACCCTGGAATGACAAGGGGATCGAAGAAGCAAGTGTCCAAGCAGGTAGGAAGTTCCTATTTCAAAGGAATTTCACCAATTTGAACCAATCAATGGAAGAAATCCTGCAAATGATGATCAACGAGGTTGAAAACTTGCTACCTCCGCTGAACCCTCAATCCAGAAAATTCAAACCTGACCAAATATGTCAGTACCATTCCAACTCTCCCGGCCATGATACAGAAGAATGCTGGGCACTTCGTAACCTAATTCATGACCTGATTGAGAAAGGTGACCTAATCAGAGGAGATCAAATCCTCGACATGGCAGATAAGGATATCCTCTGGATCCCCAATGCATGGTATCAGGATACAGTGGCTGTCATAGCCTGCGATAAAGAATCAATCATCACACGCCTGGTACTGATAGGTAAAGGGGTCCAAGACAAACAAAATCCTGTGAAGGTGGCTGCACCTCAGCCTTTAATTTTGCCCTTCAGGCCTCAGTATCCAATCCTCAGTCTAAAGAAGGTCCCATGGAATTACGGGGACATTGAAAGCTCTACTTCAAACAACATTTCCATCCTGTCAAAGGATAATCCATTGTACATTCCTCAGCGGGTGATTAAACCAGTTACCAAAGCAAAAGAAAAGGTGGCTAAAGAAAAGATAAAAGAATTCCTCAAAAAGATGGGACACAATGAAATCAAGATAGTGCAAAGCTTAAAAGACGCACGCAAGCAAATATCCATCCTGGACTTGGTCCTATCATTAGAGGATTACCGTAACATTCTAGTGAAGGTACCAGAAGAATCTCATCTGCCACACACGGTAGACACAGAGAAATTTTGTCACGTGATAGAATATATTTTCAACAATAATGTGATTTCCTTCACAGACGATGATATCCCGACTGAGGGAAGGGGCCACCACAAGTCCCTGCATATAGCCGTTATGTCCTCCGGATATGTGATCGGAGGAGTGCTTATTAATGGAGGATCTTCCCTCAACATTTGTCCATACGACACGTTGGAAAGAATGAAGATCAATCTAAACCGGATCAAAGCCAGTCACATGGTTATCCGGGCTTTCGATGGATCTCGCCGCCAGGCTATGGGGGAAATCGAGCTTCCTCTAGAAATTGGTCCACACACCTTCTACGTATCTTTCCAGGTGCTCAACATAGCCACCGGATATAACTTGATGTTGGGCAGGCCATGGATCCATATGGCTGGGGCTGTTCTATCCACCCTCCATCAGCAACTCAAGTACATTATCAATGGCAGTTTCATCACAGTGAATGTCAAACCGGAATACCTTACTCACATACATGGGGATATGCCAGTGATTAGCCTGGACGCCTGGGTTGAGCCTGCAAGTTTTCAAGCTCTCGAGGTGAGCGATATTCAATATCTACCGATTGAGGCACCAGCCCTGAAGCCTAAAATTTCCACTGAAGTAATGACAGTGGGCCAAGAAATGGTAGCTGCGGGCTTCCAGCCTGGAGAAGGGTTAGGAAAGAACAAGCACGACATTAAGATGCCAATCCAAATCCCAAGTCAGATGGGAAGAGCAGAATTGGGATTTTCATCTGGGTCAAACCACCGGAATCCACACAAACATCCCAAGGCTCATGCCTCCACAATTTTGCTCCCAAACCTCACAAATGCTGGATGGGTGAAACCTATGAGGAAGATCCTTATGGGGGCATCAGCCATGCTATTTCCTTCAATCATACCTGTCCATGAAAGGAAAGCCCTCAAGCCTGAGGCCGATAGCGAAAAGGAAAAAAAAAGATCCTGTACGGAGGACGAGACCCATTCGCTAACATAAAAGTCATTATCAACTACGAGGGGATGAATGATGAACTCCCAGATAGTGATGACGAAGATCGTGCTCACTTTCCTCGCTGCAAACAGAGGAACAACCCCCAGAAAAGCCTCGGCCGTATCCTAAAGGATGTCTCAGTTATCATTCATGACGAGACGAACGAGCCCACTTCCAGCATCCTCCCTATCTATGAGGATCTAACTCTGGATAATTAGAGCAGTGTCCCTTGCCTCAGTCGAAAAGGGTAAAGGGGCAGACAGTCAATCTGCCCTTAATCATGCTTTCATTTACTGATTACTTTTGATTACACAGCTGGAGCAGTTACTTTTGTCATGCTTTACAAATGCTATGTGTATTTAAGCAGTTGTATATATTAATGAAATCATTTTTGTTTTTAGAACCCAAGCATTGGATATGTATGTCTCTGCTGATGAGATGCCAACCTGTCAACATAACTCCAACTATAATGCAAGATTGAGCTTCGACTTGACGGATCTTGATCAAGAGGAGGAAGATGACTATGAGGTGCCAGAGGAGATCAAGGAATGGGTCAAGGACAAACCCAAACCAAACCTCGACTAAACCTCCACCATCAACATAGGAACCTCTGAAACCATCAAAGAAATCCAAATAGGTTTAGACCTCACCTCAGATAAAAAAGCCGACCTGATCAAACTCTTAACACAGTACCAGGATGTATTTGCATGGTCACATAAAGACATGATCGGTCTCTCTACAGACATTGTCATCCATCCAATGCCCATCAAAGAAGGGTTCAAACCTGTCAAACAGAAGCTCAGACGATTGAAACCTGAGTGGAGTTTAAAAGTCAAAGAAGAAATCGTTAAGCAATTCAAAGCCGGGATCATCACGGTATCAACATATCCCAAATGGCTATCAAACATAGTCCCCGTGCCTAAACCAGGAGGGTAGGTACGAGTCTGCGTGGATTATCGGGATCTAAACAAAGCCTGCCTCAAGGACAATTTCTCGGTACCTTTTATCCACATCCTGATTGACAATACTGCGCAGTACGACATGTATTCCTTCGTAGACTGCTTTGCTGGTTACCATCAAATCATGGTTGCTGAAGAAGACCGGGAGAAAACAGCTTTTATCACTCCCTGGGGAACGTTTTGCTACCGATGACTATCCTTCGGCCTCATCAATGCCAGAGCAATGTATCAGCGAGCCATGATGGCCCTCTTTCATGACATGATGCACAAAGAAATAGAAGTCTATGTTGACGACATCATCATTAAATCCCGGAGGGAGGATGATCACATAGACCATCTCAGGAAGCTGTTCAACAGGTTGCGCAAGTACAACCTCAAGCTAAATCCTGCCAAAAGCGCTTTTGGAGTCAAGGCATGTAAACTGCTAGGATTCCTGGTGAGCAATCGGGGCATTGAGTTAGACCATACCAAAGTCAAAACCATTTCTGAAATGCCCGTGCCTCGTACAGAGAAGAAGATACGAGGATTCTTAGGAAGGATAAACTTCATAAGTTGATTCATTTCCCAGCTCACAGCAACCTGTGAGCCCATCTTCAAGCTGTTAAGGAAGAATTCCTCCATCAAATGGAATGAGGATTGTCAACAAGACTTCCTTGCCATCAAAAAGCAGCTTGTTGAAGCACCTATTTTGGTACCTCCGAGGGATGGAGTCCACTTATTCATGTACCTGTCCGTCAATGCCAATGCCATGGGCTGTATGCTAGGACAGAAGGATGATAGTAGCAAAGAAAGAGCTATCTACTACATCAGCAAAAGATTCAGCAGCGAGGAATAGAAGTATACCCTGACCGAGAAGACATGCTGTGCGTTAGCATGGGCCGCCATGAGGTTGCAACACTATTTGCATGGGCATACAACATATCTCATATCCCGCATGGATCCACTAAAATACGTCTTCAATAAACCAATGTTAAATTATCAATTGTCTAAATGGCAGTTGATTCTACAGCAGTTCTACGTTGTCTACGTGACTCAGAAGTCTATCAAAGGCCAAGGCATTGCAGATTAATTAGCAGAAGCACCTTCAGGAGGGTTCGAACCCCTGGAGACATATTTTCCAGATGAAGGGATTATGACAATTCAACAACACCAGTCAGAGAATACAGTCCAACCATGGAAAATGTATTTCGACGGAGCGGTAAACATGGAAGGTTCCGGAGCTGGGGCAGTCCTTATCTCTGGTACAGGTGATCAATATCCTGTGGCTACCAAACTTTAATTTGGCAACACCAACAACACGGCTGAGTACGAAGACTGTTTACTGGGGTTGAAACTAGCCCAATCCATGGGTATCAAACACTTATTGGTCTTTGGAGATTCCAAGTTGGTCATCAGACAAACCACCGGCAAGTCCTTAAAATGTCCCAGGAGTTCGAAGCAATAACCTTCGTCCACATTCCACGGGGTCAAAATGACTTTGCCGATGCACTGGCAACGTTGGCTTCATTAATTCGCATATCTAATAGGAGCGGGTTTCCCAACATCTAGTTCACAAATCAAAAAGCCCCAACGTATAGGAATTATATTGGAGAATTATCCGACGAAATACCTTCTATCAAGCAACCTTGGTTTCAAGACATCAAGGAATATCTCCGTGATGGATCTACACCCACTGGTGCAAGCCAATCAGAGCGAAAATGGATTCTCAGAATGGCCATGAAGTTCTATCTGAGCGGAGATGCACTTTATAAAAGGGATGCTGGAATAGGCCTGTTAAGATGCCTCGACAAGGTGCAAGCCCAAAGACTAATGGATGAAGTCCATGGCGGAGTCTGTGGTCCACATATAAGCGGCCATCTGCTGGCCAAAAAGATAATCAGAACAGGACATTACTGGATCTCGCTCAAACCTGATTGCAACGATCACGTCAAGAGATGCTTTCAATGCCAAATACATAAAAATGCCATCCACGCTCCTCCAAATGAGCTGCACAACATGAGTGCACCATGGCCTTTTTCTATGTGGGGAATGGATGTGATAGGTCCAGTCGAACCCAAAGCCAGTAACGGTCATCGGTTCATCTTCACCATGATCGACTACTTCACCAAATGGGTTGAAGCAACCTCTTTTCCTAAAGTCACAAAAGAAGTCATAATCAGTTTCATCAGAAACAATGTCGTTTGTCGATATGGACAATCGGAGGTGGTCGTATTAGATAATGCCAAAAACCTGAACAATCAAATGATGGTAGAACTATGCTGCAAGTTCCACATCAAACATCTCAACTCCGTCATCTATCGGCCCAAGATGAACATTGCTGTCGAAGCGACCAACAAAAACATCAAGAAGATCATACAGAAAATATTCGCCAATCACAAGGACTGGCCTGACCTGCTACCTCTCACCCTGTTAGCCTACAGGACGTTAATGCGCACCTCTACTGGGGCTACCCCCTATTCACTAGTCTATGACATGGAAGCAGTCCTCCCCATAGAAGTAGAGATGGAGTCTTTACGAGTATTAATAGATGCTCAGATGGACAAAGATCAATGGTTGCAAGACCGATATCATTAACTGTCCCTGATAGACAAAAAGAGGGCCACAACCATTTTCCACGGACGGTTATACTAGCAAAGGATCACCAGGTCCTACAACAAGAAAGTCTGAATTCGGCAATTCAAAGAAAATGATTTGGTGCTAAAGAAAGTCCTGGCCAATCAGGATGAAGCCAAAGGAAAATTTGCCCCAAACTGGGAAGGCCTTTCATTGGCAAGGAAGTGCTGATAGGGGGAGCCATCAGGCTACAAGAAATGGACGGGAATGAATTTCCCTAACTCATCAATTCAGATACTGTGAAAAAGTACCACGTCAGAAGCACATGCATACCCGCATCCGGGTCCTACAAATCGAATCAAGTTCGGCTTTTCACTAGAGAAGCCTGAACTACGAATGACCTGATCTCCCTCAACCCGGGAGTATGTAGGCAACCATTTATGGTGCGGTTAAATCAAGCAAAAATCCAAAGAACTTGCAAATCCCAGCATCAAATTCCAAAGCTCATCGAACCAAATTCAAACCCCAGATAAACTCTTTGCAAACCTCTTCAATTAAACAACCAGAACTATGAATGACCTGATCTCCCTCAACCCGAAAGTACGTAGGCAGCCCTCTACGGCGCGGTTTGACCCTCAAGAAAAAAAATGGAAGACCAGTTCCAAGACACCGAAGGCAAATAAAAGCTAAAATATTGTCCAGCTGTCTGGCTACCAGACCCATTTGAGGAACTCCCCTGACACCTCAACTGTTAGTCTATCAAGGAGAAGCTCAAAATGTATCAACAACTGCGAGTCATGACGGAAGTGGTAATCACTCAGCGATGACAATACATATCTAACCAGGGAAGTATCTCAAAAACATATTTCTCTGATATATAAATTGCTTTATATACATAGTGCCCTGTACATGACAAAAATGGCTGATCTAGTCTGTGCAGGAAAAATAAAGCTAGTCTATGGACCCAAGGACAAGCGGGTCAGTAATGCCAGCATGGCATCTCTCTCTGAAGATGGAGGATCATATGTAAGAGTAGTCCACTCAGCCTCCATACAGCTAAGAACATCCACAGTCATTTGCAAGGTGGCACTGTGGTCATCAATATATGCACTCATCTCGGTAACCAAACCATGGGTGTAAGATCGGAGAGCAGTACTATCAGCAATGTGGAAATCACGGAGAGCTATAGCCTCATCCCTCTTTGCAAAAGCTGCATCCCTAGAAATCAAAGTCTCCTCGATCTCAACATATGCTACATCTTTGGCTAAGCGAACCTCATCTCGCTCCACAATGGCAGTATCTAAAGCAGAGAGAAGCTCCTCCCGCTCAATCAATCCAGTATCCAAGGCGGTCCTGAGACCATCCCTCTCAGTATAAGCTAAATCCCTGCCAGACAGGGCAGCCAACAGCTGTGCTCTAGCTGAATCTCTCTCAAAGGTAATCCTGAATAGAGAATCTGACAAAGCTGGATCTGTCCTTATGGGAATAATCGGAGGATCACTAATCAAAGCTACCGCCAAATCTGTGAACAGCTCATCCTCAGTAGGAGAATCGGGAACCTCCATGGGCTCTTCCTCGTCAGAATCCACAAGTGGAGGTAAATGAAACTCTGCTACTACGATTGCGGTCTCTGCCTCTAACCATGCAGAATACTCCGAAGAACGACCCAGATGTCTACTGGAGAACTCAGCCCTCTCCCTGTAAGTCCAACACTCGTAAACTCTAGCCAAGTTGGTCGGTGACATAGATGAAGCCGACATCCTCTGATCAGTAGAATCCTCAAAATGGTGCATACTCTGCCACTAATAAAATGCTCCATAACTGCCAAGGGATGATAAGTAATCACACCCCTCAATCCTACCAAAGGCAAATAATCCATGCCAGATGCATGAGTAATGAAGCTGAACGGGGTCGCCATCCCTGAGCATAACAAAACTGCAAATGGATGCTCAATATCAGACAAAATGCTAACCAGGACTTTGAGTCGACGCAATCAGGCTGACGAAAGGAGTAAATTGAGGATATCTTGTGGCTAAAACAATAGACATGAGGTCTAAATGATCCAATTGGTCGTATGTGTGACATCAACCACATATACAGCACGACCGAGCTACCCCGAAAAAACCCAGCTCGATGGGTACTGCAATAGGTGAGCGACCTCAGAGTCTCCACCAAGAACATAGGGATAATGGTACTACTCTGCCTAAGGGCTCTGACTACGACAACCAATCCCACATCAAGGTGATCTAAATGCAATGGAATGTAAACATACGCCACATGCACATCAACAATATGTCTATCCTGGCTGTCTTCAAACCCTTTGTGAAAATGACAAAATTCTCGACGTGACGGGTCGTAGCTTTCAAGATCACCATAGCGCTCTATCAAGAAGTCAAGGGAGATCACATTCCCTAAAACGATCTCATCTATGATTATACTCTGTCGAAGATTGGACAGCCGAGTAAATGATCTACGCATATCACTGATAGCCGTCCGAGCACACGGCGACTCTAAATCCAAGCCAGTAAATCTCTGGTACTCCTCCAGAGTAGGCAAAAGCTCACACCACCCAATGCGGAATACCTGTCTCTCCGGTACCCATAAGGGTAGGTTGCCATCAATAAAGCCGTCTGGAACCCTGAAATCTACAAGTGCCATCGAATGCCCCAGCATCTGGTCAACTGTCCCCCTAGCTGAAAAGGGCAGACTATCATACCATGACCGCAACGATGCCGCCACCTCTGACCGTGGCAAATGCGCTATACAATTAACTGCAGACGTCGTCATCTGTAGCACTGTATCACAAGACCGTCCAGAGGTCAAGTTAAATCACAGCTGTCTGAATGCATACACATGATACATGCATAATGACAATGATATAAATATGATGCAGCAGATAAAGATGACAGAAATATCTACAATAAGCTATCGACTGTATACATCATCCCTATATCCTGGTATAAAAGGAAAGGAAGAATACAAGGAAATGGGGCACCACCACCCAGCTAATACAGTGGTCTATCAAAATGATGGCACAGACGCCGAATAGCCAAAACAGTGGCTGACCAAAAATATAGCTGCCATAGCTATCACAGGAAGTTAAAAACCTCGGTATTAAACCGATCGATCTGCTCTAGATCCTTTGTCTGCACAAAGCTGCTGGGATCAGGCATATCTGGGCTGTATAAGGGAGGATCTTCCCCTATATAACTGCTACTGAATGGACCTGAAGAGGGGCCTGCTCCAGAGCTGGATGGGTCAAATGAAGATGCCTCTGATGGATCTCGGCCAAGGTACCTAATAATGAAATGAGCCTGGTCCAACTCCCAGGTCAGATGTGCTATCTGGTCTGTATGAGTAGGCTCTCTAATACAAGATATCTAGTCTGTCATCATCACGAACCCCGACACCATGTCTGCCATAAAATGGGTGGCACGAGTCTGAGCCCCAATAGTGCGAGGACTCCACCAACTGTAGAAGGCTGCCTGGCTGTATGGGCCCTCTGATAGATCAAAGCCGTCTATACCCTCCAAAGGGATGTCTGTTAAAGGCACGGACAATGGCCAATGATACCAAGCAGGAGGAGCAATGGGAATGCAGATCTCCCCTGTGACGCTCCGAATGGCACGCTCTTAAAGATAGAGCTCCCAGCCTCCCTCCGTCAACATAGGGACTCCGCGGGTCGATAAGTCAAACTCCCGGCCAGTGGGGAAACCTCCATCAAATTCGACGGTCAAATGCTCGGATGTATACGGCGTCCAGGTGATCGAG
This sequence comes from Panax stipuleanatus, assembly GCA_020205555.1. Lineage (NCBI taxonomy): Eukaryota > Viridiplantae > Streptophyta > Magnoliopsida > Apiales > Araliaceae > Panax > Panax stipuleanatus. Next base: position 43,220,424 of record CM035125.1, read on the forward strand.
CCCGCCGTCAAAAGCTCCAACTACAGACGGGCATGAGTGAATCCCTCAGCAACAGGAACCTCCATCAAAATGGAGTGGTGCCATCTCCGTCCACGTGGATAGGTCTCCAGACCTAATGCTGAAATGGGCCGTAGGCAAGGAAGCCTCTCAAATGCCCAAAGCTATCCATGCAAATATCAAAAGTCCTCAGTGACCAAGACTACCAAAAATAAGTGCAGAAATCAAAAAGGTACAGAAAGATGTACTCACCAGCAAAAACTAATGGAATCCTAACCAAGCCTCCGTCACACCCTCTGAAAGCAGGCGCATGCCCCGGAGAAAATAGGCAAAGGTATAGGAGCCCCAATCAAAGTCACTGAGGCACTCTACATGCTGAGTGGCACTGATCAAAGAAAAGGACACCGTGGACGAGTTGTCCGCCACAAAACAACCCCTGATGATAGACAAGAATAATCACCTTAGAATGCGATCTCTAGCCCTCCGATCATCAGGCGGAGGCAACTGCAAAGTCCTGTCTTGGGCATCTATACTCAAGGGACCAGATCGGACTGCCCGACCCTTAAATGCCGACTGAGGGACTCCCAACAGGGATCTAACTGCGGTGGGCAAAATATCAGACATGACAGGCACTGTCTCGCCCTCAAACTTAATGCCGATGATAAACCTCCAGTCCATAGGAGTCATCATCACCTTGCAATCAAGAAGATGAAGGGACTGAGTCTGGTGGAACCAGCGCTTAGACAAAGCCCTCATATATCCCCAAAGGAAACGACAGGGCAGGATCGAGAAGAAGGCCTGAAATCCCCAGCCATCTACAATCTCCCTGTAATCCTCGTGCAGAGTTTGATAGAGGGAGTGCACACTAAACCAGTTCCCTCAAGGCTGTGTCAAACCAGGGACCTGCATTAAAAATCAACCCATGTCAAAAACCCGTGCCCCGAGAATGGCCAGAAGATGGGAAAAAAGTCCAGAAAGAAGAAAGACTTCAAGTCACCTCGTTGGCTTGAAGATATCTCGACGGATGGCGATTCAAGTCGCCTAGCAACTCCTGTGTCTGCACAGCAATGCCCGGGACCTCCGCACGTGGAACCTGAGCTGGAACAGGAGTAATAAAAGCAGCCTCCTCGTCATCAATGTTAATGGGCTGCTCGTCCTGTGCTGGATGTATCCTACTCTTCACCAATCTGCGAGGCATCCTAGCTGGACGGGTATGTGGGACGGCAGAAGCCCTCCTCCGTCTAACGCCTAATGAAACCTCGGTAGAGCCGCCGGGTCTATTGCGATCCATCGCATACACTAGTACTCGAAATCACCTCAGACAGGGTGTGGTAAGACTAAAACCTATGGCTTATTAATTAATCAATCCAGCATACATATCTAAGTCCTAAAACATGCATGGGTCCATCAAAAATACCCGTACAGTCAAAACTGCATGTTTGCAGAAGCTTAAAACCTGCATTGGGTCAGTAAAAAACTCCCCACAGAGTCAAGAATGCATGCTTTTCAAAACCTATGATTTTAGAAAAATTTTGCCAGAGTCTCCTTTGTAAAATGGACTGTCCACATGCACACAGGCATGCCTAGGTGGCCATTTAGTAGCACACTTACCCCAAAACAAAAATAGTTCATATTTACTGGAAAAAATCAAAAACCAGCCTCACATGGTCTCCAAAATACCATAGGCATTTTTAGTTGAAAGTCCAAGCTCACTAGGCTTCAAAAAGGATGATTAGACTGACCAAAAAACTCAAAATAGTACTGTCTCAGAACCTGAATTTTTTTACATCCAAACGTACGTTACAGTAAAATATGCTTACATATATAGACAAAAAAAATTTCACAGGACGCATAGACATACATTTTTCATACATTACGTTTAAAAGCACCCTAGGCAGTTCAAATGCTTTTAACGATTAAAAATTGCAAAAGAAGGATGGAAAATATTACATGCGTAGCGCTGAACGTGTAGGAACTAACGAATTTAGAATCTGATTGCCAGAACTCCGTAGATCTGAAAAAGAAGATCGAAAATCCTTTCGCTGCTCAAACGGGAAACTTGCAAAATAAAAATCCCGTAGCACATTAAGTAGCCCAGGTGGCCGCAGCTCCACCTGCGGAAGCCCATGTGGGTCCCACCTACCCCGTGCCCGATTCAGTTCAAGTTAAAATAGAGTTTAAACGGGCCGCCGAATCAAATCTGAAGAGAAATCGCTATGCGATTGAGCGGTTTGTCCTGAAATCCTGCGTTCAAGCAGTGCAATCCTGACAAAAAGGGAAAATCCACCGAGACCCTTTACATTCATCTCGGAGCCATGTCCGAGGAATAACAAATCAAACTACGAAAGAACTGCGTAAAAATTGTGCAAAACTACCAAAAACTACCGACTGAAGCAGTTTCAGCAGTTGGCTCAGTCCCAGCGAAGTTCGGGTTTCGACCAAAATAGTTTCAGTCATTGGCTCAGCCCTAGCGAAGTTCGGGTTTCGACTGAAGTAGTTTCAGCCGTTGGCTCAGCGCCAGTGAAGTTCGGGTTTCGACCGAAGTAGTTTCAGCTGTTGGCTCAACCCTAGCGAAGTTCGGGTTCTGACCAAAGAAGTTTCAGCCATTGGCTCAGCCTCAGCGAAGTTCGGGTATTGACTGAAGCAGTCTCAGTCGTTGGTTCCAGTCCAGCGAAGCATCGGGTACTAATCGATGATAACTCAGTCGTTAGTTCCAGTCCAGCGAAGCATCAGGTACTGACCGGTGTCAACTCAGTCGTTGGTTCCAGTCCAACGAAGCATCGGGTACTGAGTGGTGATAACTCAGCCGTTGGTTCCAGTCCAGCGAAGCATCGGGTATTAACCGGTGATAACTCAGTCGTTGGTGAAACCGCAGAGAAGTTCGGGTGCCGACCGAAGTCAATTTCAACCTTCATACTAGTCCCATGAGATGTCGGGAGACGATCTACAATTGAGAGTCATATAATAATCCATCTTCACAAAGGACAGATGATGGAATCTGTTATACACATCCTCAAAGAAGATCATTAAGGTAGTATCAATCCTGGCCACTTCCTCAATACCTACAAATCTATCGCAGAGGACGTCATCCCCAGCAGATCAAGACGGGAAAATCTGTGATAGCTCACCCCCTCAGAATCTACGAAGCTATTGCAGAGGACGCCATCCCGAGCAGGTCAATACGGGAAAATCTGTGATAAATCATCTTCAACAAACTCATCAGAGTCAAACAAATTATCGTGAATGATGTCATCCACCACCGAGGGGAGATCATTGAAAGAGGAGACGTCACCTTGGAGCGTGTAGACTCTCAAGACAACATTGCAGATCCATTTACTAAAGCTTTAACACAACAGCAGTTTGATCGTCACTTAGAGAAGATGGGTATGAGATACCATGGCGATTGGCTTCAGTGCAAGTGGGAGATTGATAGTAGTGTGCATACAAGCCAATCATGTATGATGATAAAGCACATACTTTGTAAACAATCTTATTTATTTATTAATAAAATATTTATTTATTAAAGGCATTTAATTATCTACATGGTGCTGTTTTTATAATATGTAAATAACCCATAGTTTTAAGCAATGCTTTTAGAATCATGATGTTGATCATGCTAATGAGATCTAAATTCTTAGAAAGCTTTAAAACTAAAATAGTTCCCAATCGTGGGATTACTAAAAAGGGGATTAGTAAATCCGGATAGATTGGTACATATGTTGCTTGCTCATTGGATGAGGATGACTGATCTCATGGTCATTTGTGTGGAGACACTAAAGCAAGTATGTAGGCGCTTATTGGAGAATAAGTTCACTGAACGTGACTCGCTATGGAATACCTAATGGAGTTTTACTCGCCTGTCAATAGGAATTCCTAATGTGATAGTAGTACATGTGATCCTTGGACTTGAGATCATCATAGTATCTTGTATGTAACAAATTATACTTTGACTAATTCCTTAAGGCCTTTTAAGGCATATATAGGGTATGCTTGGGTGTAATGAGTTACATATGGAGATAATGAATGATCAATAAAGAATCTACCACCTCTAGTAAAAGAGGAGATATGTCCTATGTGATTCGTTAAATGACAACCCAGGAATCCTTGGCCAAGGTAGAATGAAATTAGAAAGAGGTTTCTAATTTGCATTATTTGGAGTTGTGCATTTTCTAATCGAAATACATATGATTAAATAAATTAAGACTTGACAGTAAATCCATGTCTTATATTTAATTGGGACATTGTATGGTGGAAGGATTGAATTGTACGGTAACTATTAACTCACAGGTTCTTTTATGATTAATGTTGAAATCTATATTATCTGGAAAGTCGTTGATCGCTAGGGAGGCTTATCCCTATTGTAGAATAAATGTTATTTATTTAAATAGATTATTAGTTTAATTTGTTTATTTAAATAAGATTAGAATTGTTCTAATTGATTTATTCACAACCGGTTTAATATGGAGAACCTAAAGGGTCACACCATAAAAGGAAGAAGAATTATTTAAGAAGAAAATGGCATGATAGTAATAATGCATTAAGTATAATTAATTTAATCTATGATGATAGAATAAATTAAATAGCTTAATGTTTATTATTTAATATTTTTGAAATATTAAATATAAATTAATAAGAGGAGTCTTATTAATATTATTATTATTTTAATGCTAAAGAAGTTTAGGAATTAATATAATATCAGTACTCTCTCTCAATCCTAATAAAGATTAGGATATAAATTAATTAAAAGTATTTAATTAATTAATTAAATAAAACTCTATTCTAATTGGATTAGGAGGGTTAACCTAATATCTATATAAGAGAGTCTTATATCAGAAATAAGGAATACATGTGAAATTTTCCAAGAGTTGGGAGTACACATATTCTATAGAGATAGAAACAAGGGTTAAGCCAATAACCCATCTTCTTGAGTTCTTCATCTTCCTTGGTGGATCACCGTTAGAGGCCAAACATTTGGGTGGCTGACATTATTCAAGGGAAGGAGCCACTATCAGAGGAATCAAAGGAATCAAAGGAGTATAACTTGTACCTGAGGAAGCTTAGATCTTCAAAGGTATAATTTCATGTTCTCTCTTTTCTGTTATTGATAACAAGCACAAAGCATGATCATGGTTATGGGTTTGTATAAATTTTGAAAACCTAGTTTTTACGCTTCCGCCCTATTTATGTGATTTGATTGCATGATTGCGTTACATACAAACCCAACACAACCATCTCCTTTGGCGCATATTCAAATCTTTATGTGTAAAGATGTACTTTAGACTCTTATGGTCTGTACATATCTCACACTTTTCTCCATAAAGGTAGTGTCTCCATATCTTCAGAGAAAACACTACTGTCGCCAACTCTAAATCATGGGTCGGATACCCTTTCTCACAATCCTTCAGCTGACATGATGCATAAACAATGACTTTGTCGTTCTGCATCAGCACACAGCCTAATCCTTTATGTGAAGCATCACTATATACCATGAAATTTCATGTACTATCCGGCAAAGACAACACAGGTGCAGTACTCAACCTCTTCTTCAGTTTCTGAAAACTCTCCTCACACTTTTCCATCCAAACGAACTTCACCGTCTTCCGAGTCAAATTCGTTAACGGAGTTGCGATTTTGGAAAAGTCTTGAATAAATCTTCTGTAGTAACCTGCCAATCCAAAAAAACTCCTCACTTCTGACGATATCTTTAGCTGATCCCAATTCATTACAGCTTCAACCTTCAACGGATCTATTAAAATTCCATCTTTGTCAATCACGTGGCCAAGAAATTGCACACGTTCTAACAAGAATTCACATTTTGATAACTTCGCATACAACTTCTCCCATCTCAGCGATTCCAATGTCAGCCTCAAATGTTCAGTGTGTTCCTCCTTAGTTTTGGAATACACCAAAATGTCATCAATGAACACCACTACGAACTTGTCTAGAAATGGCTTAAACACCCTATTCATTAAGTCCATAAATGATGTTGGTGCATTCGTTAGAGCAAATGACATCACTAAGAACTCGTAATGTCCATACCGAGTTCTAAATGTCGTCTTCGGTACATCCTCCCTTCTCACCTTTAACTAATGATACCCACTTCTCAAATTTATTTTTGAGAAGTATCTAGCACCCTTCAGTTGATCGAACAAGTCATCGATCCTTGGCAAAGGATACTTATTCTTGATCGTGACTTTGCTCAACTCCCTATAATTAATGCAAAGCCGCATTGATCCATCCTTCTTCTTTACGAACAACATCGGCTCTCCCCACGGTGATACACTCAGCTAAATATACTTCTTGTCCAGTAATTCCTGCAGTTGAACCATCAACTCCTTCATCTTGATCGAATTTCGATATCGGAGCAGTTCTCGGTACTAAGTCGATTACGAACTCTATTTCTCTATCCGGCAGAAGTGTAACGACCTCAAAATTCTTACAATATAATTCTCATTCTTGATTGTTAACAATACAACTTTAATCTATCTTTACATCATTATTCGATATTAAAATCACTAAAAATACAGAATATTTAAAACTTTTATACAATCTTTCTGTATTGCCCTGAATCGCAACCTTTACATTACAAATATTTGATTCAATTATATTACATGAATCGCTTCCTCTAAGTTACTATACAAAGTATTACATCACAAGCAATATCCACTACACATCGGATAGCTCAACCTTATAACTTTAACAAGTACAATACATCCAAAACAAATACATTAGTCATCTAGAATAAATAATTTCTTGCATCGCTATTGATCTTAACATTCAATTAGCACACATCATTACCTTGCATCCTTGACCTGCAAAAGTAGTTATTTGCAAGAGTGAGCTCGACAGCTCAGCAAGACCTAACAGTTTTCATGCATCACATAGAACATAATAACATGCTCAACATACATCTCATAATCATCGAAGTAACATGGCATACATGCTTTAATTCACATAACAAATATAAAGATTGAGTTTCTTACTCAATCAACATTCTTTAATCAATCAATGTAGTCATAAATTGACTTTAACATTTCATGCTTGCAACATATATAACATATCATGCTCTTTGCAAAATAATTTAAAATAGTTCATCATCAAGTTCACGTAGAAAATAGGAATTGAAAGACTTGCCTTGATCGTTGTTTACCAATAACAGTTTAACAGCTTACAGCTATCTGCACTTCACGTGCTCTACACAATTATATAATCATGCACATCTATTATTAGTCACATAGCAACGCATAGTAGTTGTAATGTAATTTTACTCTACATCTCATAATCCTTCCTATTAATTAATACACAATGTTCAATTAGATTGTGTTAACTTTCGACATATATCTCACTATATTTCTTATTAGTCATACTCGAAGTTCATTCAAGTGTTTAAGTCTTGCTAAGCCTCCTTATTGGTTTTATATTAACCCCCTTTCATATCTTATAGTGTTCATTTCAGTTGAATTGAAACACTTTTTACGTACATTAACACTTGTCACGGCGTTTCGACGTTCATTCGTCCCACACCCGATTCGTCTCTCTTGTGTATGCTTAGTGTGCTTATGTAACTTATCTAATATATCAATATTTAATGTTAAGCATCATTATATTTACTAACATTCATGTTTTATAACTTAGAACAACATCTATTATCGTCGACAGCACTATACTTGTGTATGTGCGTGTCCGACGACCTTTGATTGCCTCCGAATACGCATCAGTCACAAAGATAACCATTTTGACCCCTGCTAACGACCTCAAATTGAAATAATTAAAGAACAAAAGTTGTAGGTATACTCGTGCTCGTTCCGAATCATCTTGAATCTCCTCAATCGGAGTTCGTATGAAAATTTTATGGCCGTTTTACTACAGGAGGTCAAAGCAGTTTTGCATTACACCACTTAAACCACTCCGGACAGCTTGTAGCCCCGCTGGGGCGGGAGTTCCTAGGCCAAAATCCCCGCTGGGGCGGAGCCCCCTGCTGTTGGGTTCCCCGGCCAGTGAACTTGTAGAGAAATAAGCCAATTTGGCTTATTTCTTTGCACCAAAGTCCGATTTTAATTAACACAATGTACATGAAAATTTATACAAACAAAATCTTACACTTCTAGCATGATTTTAACATACAATGTAAGACCCCAAATTTTATGAATAAGATTTAATTTTCTTTATATATTATTTTGAAATAGTAAGGTGTTGATTTGATAAATGTGATAAGTTATGGGTGAAATGTGCAAAGTTTACAAAGTAAGCAAGTGGTTATAAAATATTCGTTGTGTCGAAAAATATTCGTTTGGTCGAAGAATATTCTTTTTTGTCGGAGAATATTCGTACGACGGCGCAGTCATTGGTAGACCCCACAACGGAATGAATGTCGGATATAGAAAGCGACAGAAGTAACCTTTTTATAAAAATAACGGTAAAACTATTACCGTTAGTACTGTTGAAATACCCGGTGGTTAAAATACAGTAATACGTGGTGTTGCACAGTAGCACACGGTATTGCACAGTATTTTGAATTATTGATTCTTACGTAGGAAGGCACTTACTCAATTATTGTTACAGTAATTACTGTTTAATATTTTATATTATTAATTCAGTAATTGCATAATATTTTATTGGTTCAATATTTGCTACGTTGATATTTTATATCAATAAGTGTTATTTTGTTATTTTATATTATTGATTCAATAATTGTCATTGCACATTATTTCAAATTATCAAATCAATAATTTGACTAATATTATTAGATAGCATTAGTGGCAATGTCTAAGAAAGTTCTGTCTAGGAAAGGGGTTGGTTAATTGCGCGCCAGTAAGGAGAAATCCTTATCGGAAGGCCCCCTCTTTCCTGAAAATGACCTAGTTGTCAATATTGTAGTTCTGTAATATTATTTGTGAATAATTAATTTTGATATATATGATAAGGAAATATTTATTCAATGTGGATTTAAACGGAGGAATTTTTAACATGTGACATTTGTTGAAAGTTGGTATTTTATCTTGTCCGATAAAATAATTCATTCAAATATATTATTATAATATTACATTATAGTAGTATGATGTGATTATATAATAATATGATTTTTATAATTTGAATGGTAACATTATTATAGTAAATTCATGGTATAAAAGTTAAACGAGGTGGAAGAGTGCAAATTGAATTTGAACTCTTATGATGCAAATAATGATGTCATCGGAGCGATGAGGTAATCAAGAATGTCATCGGAGCGATGAGGTAAGCAATGATGTTATAGGATCGATGATGTCATAAAATATGGCAAAAGACTATTTTACCCTTACTCTACCGAGCCTATAAATAAAAGCTCATTTCTTTATTATTTCTCACAAATTCACTAAAGCTATAGAGAGAGAAAGTATAGAGAGAATAAGAGAGAAAGAAGAAGAGTATTTTGCTATTACACTAGTGCAGTCTCTGAATTTTTAAGGTAAGGGGTATTATTTCTGTCGTATTCATGAAGAGAGTTTTTTTCTTTCAATATTCGTAAGGGTTGTTATTTCATTTTTTATTATTCTGTTGGAATAACTTGTCTACGCGGACTACCGCATGCATAGTGAAATCCTGTTGTTATTCCATTCTTTATTATTATGTGGGAATAACATGTTTACACGGACTACCGCATGCCTGGTGAATAACCCTTCGTAGTCAGTTGTTATTAAATTATGGAAATAATCTGTCTGAGCGGACCACCGCCAGACGGGTGAAAATACAATTGAAGTTTCGTATATTGTTTCATTTCAGATTCCTAACTCTAAACTTACTACGGTAAGTATTGCTTCTAGAATTCCTGAAATGATCAGAAATTTCTTGAGTTTTGCGCTTCATCTAGTATCATTTCACCGGAATAATTTTATGAACTTTCTCGTGAAATTCTTATCTTTTCATGTCGAGGTACTATTCATGAGTTACTATTCACGGTAAAAAAAATTATTGTATCCAAGAGTTGAACTTCGTTCTTGAATTTTGCTCCACAATTGATTATTACGGAGTATTATTGAACTTGGATAAACTAAATTATAAATCCCTAATCCTTGTCCTTTATCTCACTAGATTCGTTCCTTATATTGTATTTCATTATCCTCAGTCCTAAATGGTGATATAACTGAATATCTTTGGCCTGTAGTGCAAAGATGAAAGATTACTTGATGAATATCTTTGGCCTGTAGTGCAAAGATGAATGATTACCTTATGAATATCTTTGGCCCGTAGTGCAAAGATGGACAGGTGTTGAGATGAACATGACCAACTGGTGATACAAATGAATATCTTTGGCTGTAGTGCAAAGATGAATATTGATTTGAGATATTTATTGATTGATGTTACAGGGATAAAATATTTATAATGGACTTTTAAATCATAGAAGATAGTAAACTTCATTCTCTACTTAACTCTTCTAATGAATTGTTATTTTCGCTGTGAATATTGATCTAAAACTTGTTGTCCATTATATTTTATCTGAGTTATTGAAGACTAACGATAATTTATTATTCATTATATTAGTCATAATAATCTTTACTGTGCTAGTTGAGCTCACCCTTTTCTTCCATTGCTCTCTTCAGGAAATGAGAATATCGCGGGGACTAGTCGAGGATCAGAGTGATGGTCAGAGTTAGATCAGTAGAAGTCCTCGCTATTCTATAAAATAGTGGGATAATGATTGTAATTAATAAGGAGTGAATTTGAATGTTTATATTTCGTATTATATACGATTTGTATTGAAATTCACAGTTTGTGAGGTCGTAGTTTGCACGATCGTATGTTATAAAAGATTGTATTTGAATTTTGTACCATATATTTGGCGACACAGAATGAGTTGGTATTGAACCTATTTTGGGGGCGGCACAGTTGGTATCAGAGCTTAGGGATATGATCTCTGGAAGAGATCTGGAAATATAACTAGGAGGGGAGAGACGAGTAAAACCTTCGCTAGCGTGTCCTACCTAAGCTTAATTGTTATTTAATTGGTCGGTTGGAACATAGGGTTAATATGTGATATGTTAATTTGTTTGATTCCTTGTTTTGTGGTAGTATTTGAAAATGGCAACTGAAAATCTAAATAATGGAGTGAATGAGACCGTTGAGACACCTTTAATCACAAACCAGGAGAACGTGCAACAGGAAGGCAATATTCCTCTTGTAAACAACACTACCGAAGAAACGATGAATGATGGAATGTTAGGCGAAGAAGAAATTAGAGATATCCATGTGGTGAGTGAAGAATTAATAGTTGCACCCGAGCTAATCGCAGAGGTTGCAGCTGAGAGTGAGGAAGAAGATGAACATGAGAAAGATTTATTAGGAGAATTTTATGATCGAAATGTAGAACTGCAAAATCGTATTCATGAGTTAGAAGAACAGGGTGAAGAACGGCAGGCGGCCGTGGAACAAACGGAAACAACAATTCAAGAAAAGGATACAGAAATTCAAGATTTTGCTACTCGATATGCGAGGCTTGAACAGAAGCTCTCTCTGGATGAACATATGATATTAGAGCTGGAATCTAAAAATACAAATGTCAACGATCAGCTGAAAAAAGAAGCAACTGAACGAGTGAGAATTGAAGATGCATGGGTAAAAGCCGCACAACGCGTTGATATTTTAGAAAGAGACGTCCAATCCAAGAAGGCCAAAATAGACGACATGGATTTTACTTTTTGGACAGCAATTGGGAGAATCCAACATCGAGTTTGGAATTACCCTGTGCATAGCGGTCAACCCCGATTCGATATGGATCGAAGTGTAATGATTCAAATCATGGATCAGGAGTGCGACGAAGCAGTTGAGGGTGGAATGAACTTTATAGCAAAGTCAAGACCAGCTGGGATAGTGACACCAAAGACTATCCCAGACAAGCCAAAGTCGGTGATTCCTGGAAGAGCATTTGTCGTGACTGCCCAAAACGCGAGGAACCCGAACTAGGTGATCACGAGTAAGCTAGTCATAAACTCTTGCGAAGTCTATACCTTATTGGATGCCGATGCTACCCATTCTTTTATTTTACCTACTTATGCTCAACGTTTGAACTTGACTCCTGAGAAATTAGACTTTGACTTATCTGTTGAAACTCCGTTGGAAGAAACCTTCGTTACATCTATAGTTTATAAATCTTGCTCGATTCAAATTGGTACCCTCACCCTACCTGTTGATCTTATATCGTTGAAAATACATGCATTTGATGTGATTTTAGGAATTGACTGGTTGACCACTTATCATGCCAAAATTGATTGTTTTCATAAGGTTGTTAGTTTTCATATTCCTAACCAACCTATTGTGTGAATTCAAACAACTAAACCACTAAAATCAATCAATGTTATTTCAAGTCGTAAAGCTATTCGTTTATTGAAAAACGGATGTCAAGCTTTCTTAGCCCATATCACTAATCTAAACCAGAATTCGTCAGGTTTGAATGATATTTCTGTTGTTAATGAGTTTCCTAATGTATTTTTCGAAGAACTTTTCGGTCTACCCCCAGAACGTGTTGTTGAATTCTTTATTGACCTTGAACCCGGTACAAAACCCATTTCTAAAACCCCATATCAAATGGCTCCTATTGAACTTCAGGAGTTAAAGGTCCAACTACAGGAGTTGTTAGACATCAGTTTATACGTCCTAGTACATCTCCTTGGGGGTGCTCCTATTTTATTTGTAAAGAAGAAAGGCGGTAGTATGCGATTATGTATTGACTATCGGGAGTTGAATCATGTCACCATCAAGAAAAGGTATCCGCTACCTCGAATTGATGACATGTTTGACAAGTTGCAAAGTGCGCAATTCTTCTCAAAGATCGATCTCCGTTCTGGATATCATCAGTTAGAGATTAGAACTGATGACATTCCAAAAACTACCTTTAGAACTTGATACGCGCATTACGAATTTCTAGTTATATCTTTCGAATTGACCAATGTCCATGCTGCGTTCATGGACATGATGAACCGAATATTTGAGAAAATATTTGAATCATTTCGTGGTTGTCATTATTGATGACATCCTAATATACTCCGAAAGCCTCGAATATATTTCTTTACTTAGAATGAACTCAACATGCGACAACGACATTGGCTTGAGCTGTTGAAAGATTACGAAAATAACATTCAGTACCATCCCGGAAAAGCGAACGTGGTAGCTGACGCATTGAGTAGAAGATCATATGCGGGAACGAATGCAATACTTTCAAGGCCTATTTGTGTGATTTACAAAAGATGGAGATAGAGTTCAAGACTCTGGGGACCCATGCGATGATGTCAAGTATACGCGTAGAACCAGCTTTGATTGATAAAGTTAAAGCTGCTCAAGCTACAGACCCGGAGATGATGAATATGAGGAAGAAGGTGCAAGAAGGTGTTGGGTTTGTACGTAACGCAATCATGCAATCAAATCACATAAATAGGGCGGAAGCGTAAAAACTAGGTTTTTAAAAATTTATATAAACCCATTACTATGATCATTCTTATGCATCAATTATCAGTGAATGAGGAAGGAGAAAAACAAAATTATACCTTTGAAGATCCAAGCGTCCTCAGGTACAAGTTCTACTCCTTTGATTCCTCTGTAGTGGCTCCTTCCCTGGATCAATGTCAGCCACCCAAATGTTTGGCCTCTAACGGTGATCCACCAAGGAAGATGAAGAACTCAGTAAGATGGGTTATTGGCTTAACCTTTGTTTCTATCTCTATAGAATATGTGTACTCCCAACTCTTGAAAAATTCACGTACCTTTTTTTTCTGATATAAGACTCTCTTATATAGATATTAGGTTAACCCTCCTAATCCAATTAAAATAGGGTTTTATTTAATTAATTAATTAAATACTTTTAATTAATTTATATCCTAATCTTTATTAGGATTGAGAGAGAGTACTGATATTATATTAATTCCTAAACTCCTTTAGAATTAAAATAATAATAATAATAATAATATTAATAAGACTCCTCTTATTAATTTATATTTAATATTTCTAAAATATTAAATAATAAACATTAAGCTATTTAATTTATTTTATCATCATAGATTAAATTAATTATACTTAATGCATTATTACTATCATGCCATTTTCTTCTTAAATAATTCTTCTTCCTTTTATGGTGTGACCCTTTAGGTTCTCCATATTAAACCGGTTGCGAATAAATCAATTAAAACAATTCTTATCTTATTTAAATAAATAAATTAAACTAATAATCTATTTAAATAAATAACATTTATTCTACAATAGGGATAAGCCTCCCTAGCGATCAACGACTTTTCAGATAATATAGATTTCAACATTAATCATAAAAGAACCTGTGAGTTAATAGTTACCGTACAATTCAATCCTTCCACCATACAATGTCCCAATTAAATATAAGACATGGATTTACTGTCAAGTCTTAATTTATTTAATCATATGTATTTCGATTAGAAAATGCACAACTCCAAATAATGCAAATTAGAAACCTCTTTCTAATTTCATTCTACCTTGGCCAAGGATTCCTGGGTTGTCATTTAACGAATCACATAGGACATATCTCCTCTTTTACTAGAGGTGGTAGATTCTTTATTGATCATTCATTATCTCCATATGTAACTCATTACACCCAAGCATACCCTATATATGCCTTAAAAGGCCTTAAGGAATTAGTCAAAGTATAATTTGTTACATACAAGATACTATGATGATCTCAAGTCCAAGGATCACATGTACTACTATCACATTAGGAATTCCTATTGACAGGCGAGTAAAAATCCGTTAGGTATTCCATAGCGAGTCACGTTCAGTGAACTTATTCTCCAATAAGCACCTACATACTTGCTTTAGTGTCTCAACACAAATGACCATGAGATCAGTCATCCTCATCCAATGAGCAAGCAACATATGTACTAATCTATCTGGATTTACTAATCCCCATTTTAGTAATCCCACAATTGGGAACTATTTTTAGTTTTTAAGCTTTCTAAGAATTTAGATCTCATTATCATGATCTCATCATGATTCTAAAAGCATTGCTTAAAACTATGGGTTATTTACATATTATAAAAACAGCACCATGTAGATAATTATATGCCTTAAATAAATATTTTATTAATAAATAAATAAGATTGTTTACAAAGTATGTGATTTGTCATCATACATGATTGGCTTGTATGCACACTACTATTAGAAGGTGCTATTCCAGAAGCAAGGATTGATGAAGAAGGAATACTTCGCGTCAACTCCAGACTTTGTGTTCCTAACGATTCTGATTTGAAGTATAGGATCATAATGAAGGCATACAACACACCGTTTGCAATCCATCCTAGAAGTACCAAAATGTATCGTGATCTTCTACATACATTTTGGTGGAGCAATATGAAGAGAGAGATCGCGGAGTTCATCTCGAGGTGTTTAACGTGTCAACGTGTCAAGGCGGAGCATCAAGTGCCAAAGGGTCCATTGCAACCACTTCAGATTCCAAAGTGAAAGTGGGAACACATTACCATGGATTTCGTTACGGGTCTTCCCAAGGTTTCTCAAGGCATAGATGCGATTTGCGTTATTGTCGATTGATTAACCAAGTCTGCTCATTTCTTGCCTATACGAGAGACTTATTCCCTTGAACGTCTTGCTCGTATGTACGTAAATGAGATTGTGAGATTGCATGGTATGCCAGTATCCATAGTTTTAGATCGTGACCCCAGATTTACTTCCCGATTTTGGGTCAGCTTGCAGAAAGCTATGGGCACGGATTTACGATTCAGTTCGGCATATCATCCACAAACGGACCGGCAATCGGAAAGGACTATCCAAACTCTTGAAGATCTATTGAGACTCTGTGTTCTAGACTTCAAAGGGAGTTAGGATAAGTACCTACCATTGGTGGAATTCTCCTACAACAACAGTTATCAGGCAAGTATAAGCATGGCTCCATTCTAGGCTTTGTATGGACGAAAATGTTGTTCTCCAGTATGGTGGGACGAGGTGGGTGAAGCAACATTGTTGGGACCGGAGTTAGTACGTATGACTACGGAAAAGATTCAAATGATCCGACAACGTATACAAACTGCACAAGATCGACAAAAGAGTTATGCTGATTTTCATCGAAGGGATGTGGAATTTAATGTTGGAGATTATGTATTATTACGTGTTGCTCCAAGGAAAGGAGTTACGAGATTCGGAAAGAGAGAAAAGCTCAACCCACGATTCATTGGTCCATTTGAAATCCTTGACCGAGTAGGAAATGTGGCCTATAGACTCGTCTTAACTCTAAGCATGTCTCATGTTCATAACATTTTTCACATATCTGTGCTTCATAAATATGTGAAAGATTCAAACCACATTATTGAGTTAGAACCAGACGAGATAGCCGAAGATTTAACATACGAGGAGGTACCTATTAAGATCTTGGATAGGAAGGAACATGTCCTACGCTCAAAGGTTATACCTCAAGTTAAAGTTTTGTAGAGGAACCATTATATCGAGGAAATGACCTGGGAGTTAGAATCGGAAATGAAAATGAGGTATCCTCACCTTTTTGACATACCAGCTACATACGTCAATTTCGAGGACGAAATTTCATAAGGAGGGGAGGTTGTAAGACCCCAAATTTTATGAATAAGATTTAATTTTCTTTATATATTATTTTAAAATAGTAAGGTGTTGATTTGATAAATGTGATAAGTTATGGGTAAAATGTGCAAAGTTTACAAAGTAAGCAAGTGGTTATAAAATATTCGTTATGTCGGATATAGAAAGCGACAGAAGTAACCTTTTTATAAAAATAACGATAAAACTGTTACCATTATTACTGTTGAAATACTCGGTGGTTAAAATACAGTAATACGTGGTGTTGCACAGTAGCATAAGGTATTGCACAATATTTTAAATTATTGATTCTTACGTAGGAAGGCACTTACTCAATTATTATTACAGTAATTACAGTTTAATATTTTATATTATTGATTCAATAATTGCAAAATATTTTATTGGTTCAATATTTGCTACGTTGATATTTTATATCAATAAGTGCTACTTCGCTATTTTTTATTATTGATTCAATAATTGTCATTGCACATTATTTCAAATTATCAAATCAATAATTTGAATAATATTATTAGATAGCATTATTGACAATGTCTAAGGAAGTTCTGTCTAGGAAAGGGGTTGATTAATTGCGCGCCAGTAAGAAAAAATCCTTATCGGAAGGCCCCCTCTTTCCTGAAAATGACCTGGTTGTCAATATTGTAGTTCTGTAATATTATTTGTGAATAATTAATTTTTGATATATATGATAAGGAAATATTTATTCAATGTGAATTTAAACGGAGAAATTTTTAACATGTGACATTTGTTGAAAGTTGGTATTTTATCTTGTCCGATAAAATAATTCATTCAAATATATTATTATAATATTACATTATAGTAGTATGATGTGATTATATAATAATATAATTTTTATAATTTGAATGGTAACATTATTATAGTAAATTCATGGTATAAAAGTTAAACGAGGTGGAAGAATGCAAATTGAATTTGAACTCTTATAATACAAATAATGATGTCATCGGAGCGATGAGGTAAGCAAGGATATCATCGGGGCGATGAGGTAAGCAATGATGTCATAGGATCGATGATGTAAGCGATGATGTCATAAAATATGGCGAAAAGATTATTTTACCCTTACACTGCCGAACCTATAAATAAAAGCTCATTTCTTCATTATTTCTCACAAATTCACTAAAGCTATAGAGAGAGAAAGTATAGAGAGAATAAGAGAGAAAGAAGAAGAGTATTCTGCTATTACACTAGTGCAGTCTCTGAATTTTTAAGGTAAGGGGTATTATTTCTTTCGTATTCATGAAGAGAGTTATTTTCTTTTAATATTCGTAAGGGTTGTTATTCCATTCTTTATTATTCTGTTGGAATAACCTGTCTATGCGGACTACCGCATGCATGGTGAAATCCTGTTGTTATTCCATTCTTTATTATTCTGTAGAAATAACCTGTCTACGCGGACTACCGCATGCCTGGTGAATAACCCTTCGCATTCAGTTGTTATTAAATTGTGGAAATAATCTGTCTGAGCGGACTACCACCAGACGGGTGAAAATACAATTGCAGTTTCGTATATCGTTTCATTTCAGATTCCTAACTCTAAACTTACTACGGTAAGTATTTCTTATAGAATTCCTGAAATGATCAGAAATTTCTTGAGTTTTGCGCTTCATCTAGTATCATTTCACCAGAATAATTTTTTGAACTTTCTCGTGAAATTCTTATCTTTCCATTTCGAGTTACTATTCAATGTAAAAAAAAAATTGATTGTATCCAAGTGTTAAACTTCATTCTTAAATTTTGCCCCACCATTAATTATTACGGAGTATTTTTGAACTTTGATAAATTAAATTACGAATCCTTAATCCTTGTCCTTTATCTCACTAGATTCGTTCCTTATATTGTATTTCATCATCCTCAGTCCTAAATGGTGATATAACTGAATATCTTTGGCCTGTAGTGTAAAGATGAAAGATTACTTGATGAATATCTTTGGCCTGTAGTGTAAAGATGAATGATTACCTGATGAATATCTTTGGCCCGTAGTGCAAAGATGGACAGGTGTTGAGATGAACATGACCAACTGGTGATACAAATGAATATCTTTGGCCGTAATGCAAAGATGAATATTGATTTGAGATATATATTGATTGATGTTACAGGGATAAAATATTGATGATGGACTTTTAAATCATAGAAGATAGTAGACTTCATTCTCTACTTAACTCTTCTAATGAATTGTTATTTTCGCTGCGAATATTGATCTAAAACTTGTTGTCCATTATATTTTATCTGAGTTATTGAAGACTAACGATAATTTATTATTCATTATCTTAGTCATAATATTCTTTACTGGGCTAGTTGAGCTCACCCTTTTCTTCTATTGTTCTCTTCAGGAAATGGGAATATCGCGGGGACTAGTCGGGGATCAGAGTGATGGTCAGAGTTAGATCAGTAGAAGTCCTCACTATTCTATAAAATAGTGGGATAATGATTGTAATTAATAAGGAGTGAATTTGAATGTTTATATTTCGTATTATATACGATTTGTATTGAAATTCACAGTTTGTGTGGTCGTAGTTTGAACGACCGTATGTTATAAAAGATTGTATTTGAATTATGTACCATGTATTTGGCGACTCAGAATGGATTGGTATTGAACCTATTTTGGGGGCGTCACATACAATAACACCACAACACATAATCAAAACACCTAATTTTATGATTATGAAGAAAACACCATTTTTAAGCATTCTTAACGAAAATTAACACTGTGAGTTCGTTTTTAACCCAAATCACATGATTCAAATCATGTTTTGTTCATTTCTTGATATATTATTATAATCTATGATCGATTTACATAACATATCACAACCAAACACTAATTTTGATATTTAAGAAACTATTTTTCAAGTTAGTTCATTGTAAGTTGCTATTTTCATAAAACTTATACTTTTAACAAAATAATTCACCAAAATTTTAATTCTCAACCGATTCCATTCATAATACATGCATTATTTTCGTTATTGAAGATAGTATCATGAACAACTTTTAATTTTGCATATTAATACATACTACATCATCAATTTTCATTCTAAAATCAACCAATATAATAAAAACTCATAATAACACAATTCTTCATGTAAAACTTGTTTTCATGATTTGATTACTGAAAACTCCCTTATAACCATATAGACCAAATTATTCATACTCACGAACCTATATTATAGATTCCTTAACAAATAAATCATAAAAATTCATTTTTATGAAGAACTCAAGAAATAATAAACTAGAGTTTCTAAAGCTAGATTATTACCTTCAATTCTTAGAATAGAAGATGATTAACAACTTTGATTAACAATCTTCTTCTTCCTCCTTGATTCTCAAAAATCTTCTCAACTCTTTAGAGAATTTCTTCTCTTCTCAACTTTCTCTGAACTCTCTTCTCTGTTTCTCCCTTTCTCTTTTCTTCTTTTAGTTTAGGCTTAGAATAACTTAGCATAAACTCATATAACTGATAATACGTATACTAATATAATATAATTGCTAATTAATTAACCCATATAATGAATATATTAATTATACTTAATACATGAGTTACAAAGTTTGGAATTTAAAAAGTCCTAAGGCTTGTTTGGCAAAACAAGTTATTTTAAAAATAGATTTTTAGTAGTTAAAGCCCCGTTTGGCAAAACGGATTTAAAACAATGCAAGGGCCTTGTTTGAAAAAATAGTTTTAAAAACTCTTTTTATTTTTTTAATAAATCATTTAACACATCTTTTTAATGTTATCCTTTAATTAATTAAATCTTAACATTAATTTAATTAATTAAAAGTTTAACATCAATTAATCACATAAAATTATCACATTATAATTACTCGCTAATTATAACTTCATATAATAATTACCACATCACTACATCTAATTGAATTATCTCAATTAAATTAGAACTATAACATAAAATCATTACATATTAATTAAAATAAATATTAAATAATCATTTAATTAATATAATACACTTAATTACATTACTCCATATTAATCACATAATTATTTATTTAACTCAATAAATAATTTAATTAAAATATTTATTTTAATTAAATAAATATTAAAATTAATATTTAATCCTAAACTATACTTTTATTGAGAAAGTTTTTTTCTAACTCAACTTTGAATTATATTTGAAAGCATGTTCGTGAATAATTATTGTTAATTATTCACATCTATACTGATTATTGATTCTCACTTAGTGCATGCTGCATATGTTCATCAGGTATGAAAGGCTGATCACTTTCATTACTATTTGGTTCAGTTAAAATTGTTCATATTCATTGTTGACCATTCTTCATTATTGACTGGGTCATTCAGTTATAAAAATTGATTTATATTCTTTCACAATTATTATATTGTTGAAAGTTTGTCAACTTAATATTCTTTTTAATCATGATATATCTTCATTTCTACTTAAACTTGCTGGACAAACTTGTTGCTTATCCTTGCTATATCATGATAACCATTTCAGATTAAGACGAAACTTCGGACACAGGCAAAGGCAAAGACAAGTTTCAGGGTGGAATTATTATACGGTTAAAATGGTAATAGTATTGGATACAAATGACATTGTATGTCATCTAGGTTATTGAATGCATGTATTAAGTTAAGGTTACAAACCTTGGAAATTATGTTGTAAAAGTTATTGTATAAACAATTTATGTTTATATCTTCCGCAATAGTTATAGAAATGATGTATCGTAACGTACCAGATCCGAGGTTCTGGAGACCCGAATTTGGGGGCGTCACACCCGCGCCAGGTTTTGTTTTTCCTGGGGCGCGGCCGCGCTAGTCTTCAGATCAGCAGTCTGCTTCCTAGACCTTAGTGTAATGGCTTGGCATTGTTCCTTGCCATCTCTCCTTCCTGGATTAGCTTCTGTACTGCTTGGAAGAGTTCCTTGCAGTCTGTTCAGGACTGCATTGGCAATCTGGCCTATTTGAGTCTCCAATGTTTTGAGAGACATTGCTTGGCTCTCCATCATCAGCTTGAGTTCTTCTATCTCAGCTCTCTCTTCTAATTGTGGACAAGGAGCTGGATTGTGGTTATGTTGTGGTTAATGAAATCCAGGAGGATGTGACTGTCTAGGGGCATACTGTTGTTAAGACTGTTGTGGCTGAGATTTTTGTTGTTGGTATGGTTGGTATTGGGACTGTTGAGCACCTTGGTATGGTTGTTATTGAGGAGGTTGGTGTTGAGACTGTTGAGCATTTTGGTTGTTACTTTAGCTAAAATTCGGATGGTTTCTATTGCTTGGATGGTAAGAGTTTGAAAATTGATGCTGAGGCTTCTGATACTTGCTGACGAACTGAACCGACTCTGTAGTGATGGCACATTGTTCTATTAGGTGTGATCCGGCACACAACTCACATACAAAAGCAACTTGTTGAACTCTATTTTCACCCATAGAGTCAATCTTCTTTGACATTGCCGCCATTTGAGCTGAAAGGGCTGTGACGGCGTCCACATCTAAGACCCCAGCCACTTTTGGTTGCGGCATTATGGATGTCGGATTCTGATATTCATTCGCCGCCATAGTCTCTATTAGATCATACGCTGTCACATAGTCCTTGGCCTATAAAGCTCCTCCTGATGTGGCGTCAATGATTGGCCTTGACTGCCATCCCAAACCATTATAAAATGAGCTTACTACCATCCATTTTGGTATTCCGTGATGCGGGCATTTTCTTAGCATCTCTTTGTATCGTTCCCATGCCTCATATAAAGATTCCCCCTGTTGTTGTGCAAACTGAGACAGGGCACTCCTTATCTTAGCAGTCTTAGTCATGGGAAAGAATTTGGCGAGAAACTTCTATGTTAAGTACTCCCACGTAGTGATTGAGCCTGATGGTAGCGAATGTAATCAACTCTTCGCTTTATCCCTCAAGGTGAATGGAAATAGTCGAAGCTTTATCGCATCATCCGTCACATTATTGTATTTGAATGTGTCGCATATCTCAATAAAAATCAGGACGTGCTCATTAGGATCTTCTATAGCTGCACCCCCAAAACTGGACTGTGTTTTGAACCATCCGAATCATCCCTGGTTTGATCTCAAAAATGTTTGCAGCTATCGCTGGCCTGATTATGCTGGATTGTAAGTCATTTATCCTTGGCATTGAGTAATCCCTCAATGCTCTATTTTTGGCTCTCTGTTCTTCAGCTGCCATTTCTATCGGCTGTTCAGGTTCCTCTTGTGTGTTAGTATTTCTCGTGTTTGCTCTCCAAGCTCTACCGTTGATGTTAGCTTGTAGAGGCACCACTGCAGAATCTGAGGATCGAGTGTGCATAAACTAACCACAAGTACCTGAAACACAAATAAACATAAAATTAGAAATGAGATAAGAAGTGAATTGATCAAGTCAGACAAATCTAACAAAAATTGATGTCAATAGTAATAAAAATAAAAACTATTCCCCGGTAACGGCGCCATAAAACTTGTTGCGCCGTTTCGGTGTTAATAAAACGGACACACACGCGTGCAAGTATACACGGTCAATAAGTAATATATGTGATAAGTAGATATCGTTCCCACGGAGAAAAGCAATTATGTTTAAACTATTATGCAACAATTTTATGGCTATTTTCGGCTGCTCAAACAAGTATCAAAGTGTGGTTTAATATCTAAAATGATTGTAGGCTAGACTTAACTAAATAACAAACGATTGGATCAAATGGGAGAGATATGGGATCCTAACTTCACCTATTGTATCATTCAGATTACACACAGCTCATGTCAAGCATAATTGATTACCTAGGATTGCTAGTCGAGAACACGAATATGAGAAATGGCTATTTTTCAATAAACCAAGTCCATGTCATATAATATCCACAAAAGAGCTAGAAATCACATGAACATCAATAAAACCTAAATCACTATATGTCTATGTGATTTACAAGCGATATTAATTGAAGTGCAAGCCCCCAATTGGCTACATATGGTGAGCCGGTATATTTCTATCCGGACTACGAAACACAAAATTCATCACATGCAAATTTCATGAACATATGCTAGCATGGCAAAATTTAAGTTTATACTTCCTCTTTCAATTCCATATAAACTATTAGGGTAGATGGTGATCAAGCATCTATTCAACACACACAACCATGCTAGGCAACCAACATTTAATCAATCGTATATATCAACGAGGCATACAAATCTAGACTAAGCAATAAGATTCATTAGAATCCCATAATGGCAGTTAGTTCATTTCTGAACCAAGAACCATTATGGGATTTGAGCAAAACATTGAAGCAAATATGAAAGTAAAGAGATTAAGAGAGATGGAATAGCAAATCTGATTATCCTCCTTTTAAATGAAGCCTTCAAGCTTAGTTTCAGATCACATTCAAACCCAAAATGAAACCCTAGAAATAAAATCTACTAGAACTAGAATGGAGAAGAAGTGAAGCTCCAAATCCCTCCTTAGCTCTCTAAAAACCCTAGAATATGTAAAAACTAAATACTAAATAATAAATGTGATATTCGTTCTTTGCAACTTACACCAATATATAGAATACACACTCAGCAGAAAAATAAAATAAAAAGTCAACATTTCTTGACCCGCGCGGCCCCATAATGCATTTGGGGCGCAGGCGCGCGCTTGTTCATAGGAGTCTCTGAACTCTGTACTTCGGTGCGGGCGCACGCTTCCTCTTTGTTAACCCAGCCCGGCCGCGCGGGTCTGCATTTTCTGCTGGTGTCTTCTGGTGCACTGCTGATCACTTGCTGCTCTTTGCTGCTTCTTTCTTGCTTCTTTCTCCTTTACTTCTTGCTGCTTTTAGACCATTTGCACATGTCATAACCTGCCTCTTCATGCCAACTCCACCTTTGGTTCCTCATAAGACCTTTGATACTTCTCCAATGTAATTCCCATATGTCGGAGCCTTTTGATTTGTGAATTTGATGTCGGGAATCCCACTACTATCAGATATATGAATCAAAGAAGCCAACGTTGCTAATGCATCAGCGAAGTCATTCCTACCCCCGAGGGATATGGATGAAGGTTATGTCTTCAAACTCCATGGATAATTTGACGACCTGCCGATGATAGGGCAGCAAATGCAGTTTGTTGTCCCCGATTGGGTATGATAATTACGTGCAAGTATACGCGGTCAACAAGTAATAAAGTGAAAGTACAGATATCGTTCTCACGGAGAAATAACTGATAAAAGGTCACCAAACCACTAGCACGTAATCATTTCAGTCTTATTTAAACGAGCGATCAAGAGTTTTAATTAAAAACTAATTAAACTAGACAATGAATTAAACTTAAACTAAATAATCCTAGAGTAAAAATTAGATATTGAAGATATGAGATTCCAATTTCCCCTAATGATTCATCTAAGTCGACACACTCCCAGTTAGGTCAAATTAATCGTAATAATTTATTAGCCGAGAACACGAAAGTGAGAAACGGCCATCTTTCGATGCACCGAAACCATATCACATATAATCCACAGAAGATAGACCGCACATGAACACCCACATTACCTAAACCACTATATGTCTATGCGGTCTACAAATAAATAGGGTTTAAACACAGGTTCTCAATTGACTGTGAGTGGCGCTTCGGTATATGTCTATCCTAAGCACAAATCATACGTCTAACATCATGTAAACATACAATCACTCGCTACTACGATTAGATCTAAACCCAAACTTTGTCTGTCAAGTCCATATGGGTTATCACAATAATTGGTAGCTAATCAATTAAGCAATGAAAGCATGAATCGCAATAGATAAGCATATAACAATCAATACGACCAACATAGAAGCATATCAAATTAAACTACTCAAAAGGTTCCATTGAAATCTCAAAATATAAACTAAGTCATAAATAACTCAAATATATCATTCGCAAATTGAATATACATCATCCGAATACAAAATGGTAACAAGGAGAGTAATGAGATAGAGAATGCAAATCTATGTTCTTTCTCCAAGATTGGATCTTTGATGATATACAAATGCTTCAATCTTCAATACTAATCAAACCCTAGAAACTAACTAACCCTAAGCTAATCTCTAACCTCATCTACTCCTAGACAAGAAATTAAAAAGAGAAGGAAAAGGAACTAGGGCTAGGGCTTAAGGCCAATATGAGCTCCCTCGTGGAGATTTTTAGCAAATGGGCACCAAGCCCTCATTAATAGCCTTCTCCTGTTCAATCTCAGCCAAAAGTCAAAGCTGGAAAAAATTAGGACTGGCGCGGTCGGGCGCTGTTTAGCCTTATAGAGGGCGTGGCCGCGCGGCTGCTAAATTTGGAATTCTACTGGCTTTTACTGGTGCACTTGGCTACCACCTTCATGCTTGCCTTCTTGTATACTTTTAGCCTCGTAGCATCCTCACATTTCAATGCTCCTTCACCATGCCATCATCATGCCTTAAGCCTTCTGCTATGCTTTGCCCCTTTTTGGCCATCTTTTTCCCTTTTTAGCTGGGCGTGCACTAAAGGAGTTCCTAAACCTGAAAATCACAAAATAATGGAAAAACACATGAAAAGCACAAGAATACTTGAGTTTCGACAATAGAACAAGCTGGTTACTATCCGAATAAGTGGTCAATAAAACCACTTATCAAATACCCCCAAAATTAAATGTTGCTTGCCCTCAAGCAACCAAAACAAAACTTAAACAAAAAATGCAATGCAGTATCTACAATGTATGCACCCTACACTATCATGAATGCGAATCCAAGTCCCAGTCAGAATTGAACTTTCTAAGCAAAGCCTCAGAAAAATCACAAGATAATCAAATAGATAAGCTACCCAAGACAAGACCATAATGCATATTCTTGCAAATCCAAAACTATCAGCACTGATGTATTGTACGTTGTGTGCCTAGCAACCATTAGACATACTTTTGAATAAATAAATCATATACTATGCTTCTTAGGGGAAAAATAAGGTTTAACTCAAGAAAAGCAGTAAATCAAATAAGTTCTAACTAAGACCATGTATCACTTAAGCTAAAGGTCAACAGGAGGGGTTTCCTTAGGCTTTTATTTACTCACGAGGGCGTATTCGCACTTTCTCGTGTACACATTCGACTGTGCAATGCCTAGTCCTCTTAGGCTTTTCAATGATACCCATGTAGTGAGCTTTCGACCAACGACTCCTAGACTAGACGGCCTTAGGGCGCTGGGTGTAGAGACACCCCGAGGGCTTACTTGCTCGGATATCAAAGGCCACAGAACTCGACGTAGCCGAAGTGTTTATTATATTTTTTCTTTTTCAATGCATTTTCTTTTCTTTTCCTTTCTTTTCAAAGGGGAGTGCGTCTTACGCTCCATCTCCCCGCGTAGCATGCATAGCCCCTATTTCCCCCAAACTTAAGCTTTTTACAGTCTAGTTATTATCATATGAGAACTGAAACTCATTCATTAAAACATAGATTTCCCACCAGAAGACAAGTATGTGAACATTTAAACTAGGCATGTCATGATGGTTACTCTATCGTGCTAACTGGCTACACAGTATCTGACAGATAAGGATTTACATATATGACAATATTATCAAGCTTAAGTCTCAAATCAGTTCAAAGATCAAGCGATTTTAGCTTCCTCACGAGCCAAATACATAACTAACCAACTGAAAATTGGATTCATGTAATATGCTCTAACACAGATAACTAAAATAAAATGACTACACTACATGCAAAATAACACAAATGTTAACAAAACACGACCTACATGCACTACATAAACTAACACAAAATGCTAACACAGAATGCAAAATGAAATGACTACACTACATGCAAAATAAAACCATGCAAAACAAAACCAATACCTCCAAACTTAAAATGTTCAATGTCCTCATTGAAAGTAAAGGTAAAAAGGAACTCCCCTATTCGGCTTCATCGTCGCCCTCGTCCTCATCCTCCTCCTCCTCGGCTTGTTCTGGTGGTGTGTCTGGAGGTGGATAAGCAGCGACGGATCCATATGTCGAGAACTGCACCTACACTCCCATTTAGCCAAAAGCGTGGGACAATGCCCTGTAAAAATCTGTAGTGAAGGCCTGGAAGTTCGTGCTCATGGCATCCATCATGCACTGCAGTCGCCTCTCCATCCTATCAATATGCTTGTGAACTGAGTGGGAGGACTCGGGCTGCACTGGTGGCATCCTCTCAGAAGTCTCCCCAGCTTCTCTCTGGTCTGGCAATATGAACCCTGCTCCCTGAGGATGAGATTTGCCGTCTTTCTATATCTTGAACGATTCAATGGTAGGGTGGTCAATGGTGCTCATGGGCATCTGCATCGGCTCTAAGTCAGTCCACATAACTCCATTCATAATGCAGAGCCTGGTAATCACTGATACATGTGGGATACTAGCTGAATTGCTGCCTCTCAGAAATCTGCAGATTGAACTGTTGATCACATATCCTAAGTCAATCTTTTTGCCCTTAATGATCCCATATAGCAAAACAGCCAGGTCCTTAGTGACCTCATTCTGATGTTGTGTTGGAATTAGATTCGCGCAAATAAAGCTGTACCACGCCTTCCCATATCTGCTCAAGGCGGCTTGGGGGAAATGTAGCTTTTGATTCGTTCCCTGCTTCAGTTTCCAAGATGTGCCTGGCTTGCATAGATAATCACAAATAGCATCCAGCTCGGATCCCCACTCCCTAGCATAAAGAGACTCAGGTGCATCCAATGCAATATTTAGCAAACTAAATAGCTCATTGATGCTCTCTTTTGTAAATGACACTTCACATCCCTGCACGAAGATCTTGTTGGACTTGGTAAATTTTGCATTGGCATAGAATTCCTGTACTACAGAGATGGGTGCTGCCATAGGCTCCTCACAGAAAAGATTCCAGCCCCTCCCTCTAATCATAGCTACCATATGCCCGTCTAATTTCCTATCAAGCGCTAATCCTCGCTCCAATATAAATATCCTGCCTACCAAAGCGTCATGGAAGAATTTCTGAGCCTTCAGACTTATGAACTTGTGGTCATCATAATCGATGCCACCTCCCCTATGCTCGAAATTGCTGCCCATGGATGTAGACTCTCTCCTACTACGCTTAGCGGCCATTGGGATTGAGAATAAAAGCTTTAATTTCTGACCAATCCTCCTCAATTGCACCCACTAACTCGTTTGCTGCCAAAACCTGCCCTAATTTATTACAATCTTCTCTCACATAAGTAATTAGGGTTTGTGAGGGATTGTGTATGAATTTTGATTGGAGAGGATGGGTGATGGTAAATGGATGTCGGAATTATTGCTCTTGGTTGAGGAGTGCTTAAGTGGGTAGATAGTGACTGAAGGTTAGGGTTTAGTGATTGTGCAGGAGGATGAAGGAGATAGAAGATGGGAGAATATGAGGATTATAGCTTGATGTCTTGTAGTGTAAAGGAGATGGAAGATGGGAGAAAAGGAATTCGAGGGCTTGGAATTCGAGGGCTTGAAACTAGATAGAACTGGAGACTAAGCGTCTGAAAGTTGAAATGAAATAGAGCCCCCAAAATCTGCCGAAATTAACTTAAGTCTAAACCCTTCTGCCCGACGCGCGGCCGCGCCCTCTGCTAGTTTTCAATTTCTACAGCCATTAGACATGCATTTAGGCTAAGGCATTTGAACTTTGCATTCCAAGCAGCCTTCACCTGAAACAAACATATAACATTTATTAAGCCCTCTTAAACTATCAAAAGTAAATATTTGCTATTTACATATAAGAGAATTAACAAATGAGGATATATGCATGTGATTCCTAAAAAGTTCTCTATGTGCATATACGCAATGTACAAGTGCATCACAATATGTTCAATAAGCTTCTTATGTCCCAAAAATTATAGGCAACATGCAAGTGCATCGAAGATATGTCCATTACTTTATATTCCCAAAAATTATACGCACTAATGCCTAAACCCAAAAATGTAGGCAATGAACTTTTAAAACCAAAAATGATGAAAAATTTACAACTACGAATTACACTACTAAGAATTAAACATGGGGAAGGGAAATAAAGATAAAGAATTAGAATTAAATAGGTAGGGAGAGAGAGAGAAATGATGGGGTGCCTCCCATCGAGCGCTGAGTTTATAGTCCGTTAGTTAGACTGTGGCTGACACTACTATCCGATCCCTCGACGATATTTGAGAAACCCTCCATCCATTAGAATTGCTGTGTGAGTTTGGAGGCTTCCCATCATGAGAGGCTTCGGATTTAAACTACCTAGCATATGATGTGTATAAGAATTCCCCGTACTGAAGGTTGGGGAGCTAGGCACTGCTTCTGTTGTGTGTGTAAAATGATCGGGGCACTGAGGCATAGACCACACAACGGGTTCTTCTTCAATTCTCTTTACTTCAGACCACCATGGTTTCCAGAATACGGACTCTCTTATATCCTCGAGATCCGTATCTGTGATGTGGCTACCAAGGGGGCAAGGATGTGCAAACTTCACTGGATTGTTTAACTTCGGCGGAGAAGGCTCTTGGGGTGTTGTCACGGTTGGCTCACATTTAAAATTTTTCACTTCCCCAAGCGTCTCCTCGATTTCCATTACCTTAGGCTCGTTCAGCTGCAAGTGCACTTCTGGCTCTCCATCAGTTTCAGAATACAATTCATAGCTCCAAGTCTCTTGAGGGCCTTTGCTCATGACTTCAAACATTTGAGGCATTGGACTTTAAAGATCTTGAGTCTGTGTACCTTGCTCAATCACTTCCTCATTCCTTAAAGCCATGCTAATTTTTTTTGCCCAATTCTGAAGATTCTCAATCGACTTCGCTTGCTCAATCAAGATCTCCTTTGTTGATGCTATGGGATTTCCCCACAAACTTTCCAATCTTGCCTTTTCTATTTCAGCCTCGGAATCGATGTACTGAATCTCACTAGTTGGAGTATTGTTGATTAGGGCCATCTGATTTTGAAAATTCTGGTTTGATAGTTCTTGGCTCCTAAGCATCTCCTCTTGGTTCGCTAAACTCCTATACAGGACTTCCTTTAGTGACTGTTCTTCTTGTAAACACAGAGATTGATATGTGGGGTCTGATGCGTATATTGGACTTTGCTTATAGTATTGGTCTTGATAGCTCGCTAAAGAGTTTGGGTGATACCCCCAATCTTGCTGAAAAGCAGGATAAGCCTCATGGTTGGAGTAATCACCCCCATACTGCATTTGTCCAAAACTGATGGGATCCTGATGGCTCATATACTTTCCAGCACCATAATCATAAGTAATTACTGGCTCTCGACTCGGTTGGGCTGTAACACTGTCTAACTTCCTCGAGACATGCTCTAGCTGTGCTGATAATGTAGCAATTGGGTCGAGGCCATCATTCCCTGTTTCCCTTGGTTGCTCTTTCCTTATGTAACACCATGGATAAAAATTAAGATCCATTGTACCTGAAAAGAGAATATAGGAAGAGAATTAAACAAAATAAAAATGTTTACATTAAGACTAATTTGATTGAAACTAATGCTGGCAAACAGTTATCCAATTAAGTCCCCGACAACGGCGCCAAAAACTTATTGTCCCCGATTGGGTATGACAATTACGCGCAAGTATACACGATCAACAAGTAATAAAGTGTAAGTACAAATATCGTTCTCACGGAGAAATATCTGATAAAAGGTCGCCAAACCACTAGCACGTAATCATTTCAGTCTTATTTAAACTAGCGATCAAGAGTTTTAATTAAAAACTAATTAAACTAGACAAGAAATTAAACTTAAACTAAATAATCCTAGAGTAAAAATCAGATAATGAAGATATGAGATTCCAATTTCCCCTAAGTCGACACACTCCCAGTTAGGTCAAATTAATCGCAATAATTTATTAGCCGAGAATACGAAAGTGAGAAACGGCCATCTTTTGATGCACCGAAACCATATCACATACAATCCACAGAAGATAGACCACACATGAACACCCACATTACCTAAACCACTATATGTCTATGCGTTCTACAAATAAATAGGGTTTAAACACAGGTTCTCAATTGACTACGAGTGGCGCTTTGGTATATGTCTATCCTAAGCACAAATCATACGTCTAACATTATGTAAACATACAATCACCAGCTACTACGATTAGATCTAAACCCACACTTCGTCTGTCAAGTCCATATGGGTTATCACAATAATTAGTAGCTAATCATTTAAGCAATGAAAGCATGAATTGCAATAGATAAGCATATAACAATCAATACGGCCAACATAGAAGCATATCAAATTAAACTATTCAAAAGGTTCCATTGAAATCTAAAAATATAAACTAAGTCATAAATAACTCAAATATATCATCTGCAAATTGAATATACATCATCCGAATACAAAATGGTAACAAGGAGAGTAATGAGATAGAGAATGCAAATCTGTGTTCTTTCTCCAAGATTAGATCTTTGATGATATACAAATGCTTCAATATTCAATACTAATCAGACCCTAAAAACTAACTAACCAACCCTAAGATAATCTCTAACCTCATCTATGCCTAGACAAGAAATTGAAAAGAGAAGGAAAAAGAACTAGGGCTAGGGCTTAAGGCCAATATGAGCTCCCTCGTGGAGATTTTTAGCAAATGGGCACCAAGCCCTCATTAATAGCCTTCTCCCATTCAATCTCAGCCGAAAGTCAAAGCTGGCAAAAATCAGGACTGGCGAGGCTGCGCGCGGTTTAGCCTTAGAGAGGGCGCGGCCGCGCGGCTGCTAAGTCTGGAATTCTGTTGGCTTTTGCTGGTGCACTTGGCTGCCACCTTCATGCTTGCCTTCTTGTATACTTTTAGCCTCATAGCATCCTCACATTTTATTGCTCCTTCACCATGCCATCATCATGCCTTAAGCTTTCTGCTGTGCTTTGCCCCTTTTTGGCCATCTTTTGCCCTTTTTAGCTCGACGTGCACTAAAGGAGTTCCTAAACCTGAAAATCATAAAATAATGGAAAAACACATGAAAAGCACAAGAATACTTGAGTTTCGGCAACAGAACAAGATGGTTACTATCCGAATAAGTGGTCAATAAAACCACTTATCACAGTTCGTTGGTGTGATATGCCCCAGTGGTTTGTCTGATAACCAACTCAGAATCCCCAAAGACTAGTAGATGTTTTATACTCATGGATTGGGCTAGCTTCAACCCCATTATATAGCCTTCATGCTCAGCTGTGTTGTTGTTGTTGACAAACTGCAGTTTGGTAGCCGTAGGATATTACTCTCCTGCACCAGAGATAAGAACTGCCCCAGCTCCGGCACCTTCCATGTTTACCGCTCCATCGAAATACATTTTCCATGGTTGGACTATATTCTCTTATCAGAGTTGCTGAAATGTCATGATCCCATCATCCGAGAAATAAGTCTCCAAAGGTTCAAACCATCCTGAGGGTGCTTCGGCTAGTTGGTCTGCAATGCCTTGGCCTTTGATTGACTTCTGAGTCACATAGACAATGTCAAACTGTTGGAGTATTAATTGCCATTTGGAAAATTGACAATTTAGCATTGGCTTGTTGAATACATACTTCAGGGGATCCATGCGAGATATGAGGTAGGTAGTGTGCCCATGGAGGTAGTGTGTAACGGGACGAATTTTTAATTGAACCGTGATTCTGGGGACAGAATCCTTTTAAGGGGGGAAAGATGTAACGAACAAGATTTTTGTAATTTAAATTGAATATTTATTGAATTAAATAAATATTTTTCGATGATTTAATTATTGAGTTAAATAATTAATTGATGAAATTGTGGTAGATTAATTTAATTATACGTGTCACATTAGTTAAATTAATGTGGTGAATTTTATATTCAAAGTATGTATTTAATTGAGCTTATTTGATTAATATATTAATTAATAAGCATAATGTTATTCTAATTAATTTAAATAATTAATTGGAGATTTAATGATTTGGCATAATTAATGAATGAGAATTTTAATTATGTAACTATGTGATTTAATGTGGATTTATGCTATTTTATTTAATTGATTTAAATAACATTAATTGATTAATTAAAAGTGTGACATTATTAAACTATATTATAGTAAGTTAATTAAATTAAAGGGAAAGGAGAGTGAATGGGAGAAACCAAACATGGCCTTATGGGGAGTTGATCAGTTAACCCACTATGGGACTAACCGACGACCACTCACCCACTATACACATTATACGTATTACGCTATACATATATCTTATACATCAGTCTTATATTTTATATTACAAACATCAGAGAACTTAGAGAGATTAGGAGAGAAAATTGAGAGAAGAATCGATTAGAGAAGAGATTGAAGAATTAAAGCCCATATCATCATCTTCACAGAGTTTACTAGGGGTAATTCCTTTGTCCCAATTTATTTCACGTACTATGTTTCCTTCATGAACATATATTCTGAGTTCTCCGTGTATGGGAAAAATTAGCAATTTTTGATTATATGCTTATATATGTGTTATTATATCATTATAACATGTTTTGTATTTGGTATGAATGAATTAAAATAATCGAATTCATGTAATTAGGCCTTAATTGGGTTTTCAAAATTTTACAGAGTTTTTCCATTTACGAGCTTTAAAAATTCTCTGTGAATGGAAAAAATTGATATTTATTCATTATATGGCTATATTTGTGTTAATATGTGTTTATAACATATTATATGCCATATATGCATAACTTTCAGTGATCACACCATGGAATTTTGTTGATAATTGGGTTTTCAAAAGTTACAGAGTGTAGAAATTGTACATATGGCCCATATAGCCCTTACGTACAAAATTTGCACGCCTTAAACGTTTATTTAACTTAAATTGATACTTGCATGTAATTATGTACGTTTAAACGAACAAAATGGAAGTTAAACGAAAGGATTCGGTGTTATAACGAATCCGTAACGTTGAATTTCTTGTTTTCCTTTAAAACTTTACAAAATATTGAAAACAGTGAAAATAGATGCCTTGGATTGTGTAAATACGTAATTTAAAATGCTAAGATCATGCTAAAAATGTTATATAATGTTTCTATGGAGTTTTTACATTATGGGTAGCCTTATAATTCATTACGTTAGTTTAATTTGGATTTATTTGGGCTACTCTGTGTGTTCATCGTGAACCAGGGAGTGCACCAGCAGGGGGAGCCGCCCCAGCGGGTGTTCATGGGTATTAGGACCCGCCCCAATGGGTATAAGGGCTGTCCAGGAGCCTTTGTTTTTTTATTTTTGAGACTGTTTTGACCTCCTGTAGTAAAATAAGCATAACCTTTTCATACGAACTCCGATTAAGGCGATTCAAGATGATTCGGAAAGATAACGAGTAGACCTACAACTTTCATTCTTTAAGTTTTTCAATTTGAAAACGTTAAAATGGGTAAATATGGCCATCTTTGTGACTGATGCGTATTCGGAGGCAATCAGAGGGTTTCGGACATGCACGCACACAAGTGTAGTGTTCTCGATAATAAAAGATGTTTTAAGTTACATAAATGAATATTATATGATTTGAAGTTCATG
This sequence comes from Panax stipuleanatus, assembly GCA_020205555.1. Lineage (NCBI taxonomy): Eukaryota > Viridiplantae > Streptophyta > Magnoliopsida > Apiales > Araliaceae > Panax > Panax stipuleanatus. Next base: position 43,255,425 of record CM035125.1, read on the forward strand.
ATTAATAAATTAAGTTATTGACATGTATAAGATAATGTGAAGGTTCAAGTTAACAAACTAAGTGCGAACTTGAATATCGTAATTGTAAAACTTGATTATGATTGTTTAAAGGGCTATACATGTGTGATATGCATGTTGTGAGTTTACATTCATGTTATGTGGTTAGCCATTGAGTAATATTATAAACCAAGTTGTAAGTCGAACTTAAGTGAATAGTTCTACAGTTAAACATGGTAGTTATGAAAACTAATCGATGTCGTATACATAATGTAATGTGTAGGACGTTGAGGAAGTGAATTGTAATTATATTTGTAGCTTGTGCAAGAGGCAAGTATCCTATCCCTAACTTATTGATTTAGCAAGTTCCCTAAATTCTAATTTATTCATTTATTAAGTCTTAGACTTGTGTTTCTATATCGAGTAAGCTCGTGTTCTTAATTGTTCAAGTTCGAAATTCATATTACATATTGTAACTCTTTTAAAAGCATGATTCAGTTATACAATACTTATTCGATTGTATACTCTTGAGATTTATTATTCAAGTTGAATATCGATGTTATTGTTGAACCTTATAGGACTAGTGAACCCTTATTGATTCGACTAGTCCATAGTTGATGAACGTTCTAAATTCCAAAATACTTATTGAGCTTATCCAAACCAAACTTCCTTTGGTGCGGACTCTGATGTCAAAACTGAGATGAACAACCCTGTAAAAGGGGATTATTTACGCTTTAGCGTTGAGATATTGTGCACAGTATGGTACTAAGGGCTGATCCCCCTAAGTACGAGAAGTAGAGTCCATAGTCTTATGACTGTTAAAGGTTTAAAGCATAAAAACTTTACAACCTAGGACATAGTTCAAGGTCTTATGACCCTCAGACGTTCTTTTGATTCCTGTTATTCATTCTTGAGTCAAAAGTTGAGTTTCTTTATTCAGATGTCTTTGATTCACTCGCATGTTATTATATTGTTGTCATATTATTATACTTGTGGGCAATCGTGCTCACTCTTGCATAATAATAACATTGCAGTTAAGAACGAAAGGTCCAACGAGCCTTCTACTAGCAAAGGCAAGGGCAAGGTCAACAAGTGATGAAGACTTGTTGTTTATTTTATGTGTTTATGTTTCAGACTTATATTAGAGTTGTGTAAGACTTATTTATTTGTTTATGTTCCGCACAGATGTTTAAGGTTAGTATGACCTGGGATTTATTTTATTTATTACTCAGATGTTGTAACCCCATAAGGGGAGGATTTAATTCTATTTATTGCATGGTTGGCATTTACTATGGGTAGATAGATAGATAATATTCGTACAGTGAACACCAAGTCCCGTGGAATTGAAGTACCCGGATTTGGGGGTGTCACAGGTTGGTATCAAAGCTGTAGGTTATGAACCTTAGGTTGGGGGAAAACCTTAGGATAGTAGCCTTTTTAGAGATCGAGAACATAGTAATGATAACACTTATCGAGTTCTAAGAAAGATAATAACTTACCTTATGTGTTATGTGCATATACTTATATATTCGAGTATCGATTAACATCACGTAATTACTAAAACTTAAAATTTTATTTGTCAGGATGACAGATGCTGGAGAACCTAGTCAGTCCAGGGACCTTATACCCCTAGAGGCTAGAGAAGAGGAGCCCCGAGATATCCACGTAGTCTGGGAGCAGTTAGTCCAACGAGAGCCATCACCCTTGATCACAGTCATTGGTCAGGAGTATGTGCCGGTGTCTGATTCAGATGAGGACTCTGAGGAAGACCCTGAGGAGATTGAGGTTCAGGCTGAGGCAGCCGTAGAGGAGGAGGAAGACCCTGAAGAGTTTCCGCCGAGCTCTATCAGTGCCGAGATGTATGACGAGCTGTATGACCGTAACATAGAGTTACGTGATACTATTCAGGAACTGAGGGAGATTGTTCAGGAGCTGAGGGAGCAGTCGGTTACTCAACAGTCTACCATCGAGCTGAGGGATGGAGAGGTTGAGGCTCTTCACACACGTTTGGGAAATATAGAGTGGAATTTGGTTCACGAGAAAGGCCAAACTAAGCAGAAGTCAGAGGAAATAGAGGAATTGAAGAATGAACTGAAAGAGAAATCAGCAAGGCTGGCCATAGCAGAGGAGGCTTAGGTAAGGGAATCACGACGAGCAGATCTCGCAGAAGATAATTGTCAGGCGAAGAAGGCCAAGCTTGAGGAGACGTACTCTACGCTTCAATATGCAATTAATGAGGCCCAGGATCGGGTTATGAGGTACCCAATTCAGTTCGAAGGACTACCGTCATACATGCTAGATCGCAGGACGATGTCTCGGATTATGGAAGAAGAGCGTGGCAAAGCTGTTCGTCGCCTTAATGGGCAGTGATAGGAACATTTGATTTTGTGAAACCTATCTGGTAGTTAATAATGTAAATTCCAATGTGTTTATAAACAGAGGAATATTTTATGTTTTAAATCCTGTAGATTCTTTATCTCAGGATAGTTGATGTAAATAGCAGTGATGTTATCGTATTATGTTAAAACTTTTGATTTAGTAATATATCAGAGTTTATTTGAGATAATGTGTTGGCTGATTGTGTCTAAATGTTTAAGTTAAGCCTTAAATATTTAAAAGATTGAATAAAGTTCTAATAAGCATATATCTTAACAGAAATATGCCGCCAAGGAGAAGACCAAACCGTCGACCGGCCCAGGAAGGGTCAACTAACAACAACAACGACGCCAATGCTAACCCCGTTCAGCAGTTGGCGAACTTACTTGCTGGAGCGCTTAACAACCAACCTCAAGCTCCACCGAACACAATGTTCAAGGACTTCAAGGCGGTGGGACCGCCAGAGTTTAAAGGCACCATGAACCCGATAGAAGCTCAAACCTGGGTTATGGAGATGGAAAAAGTTTTCGACGTCGCCAGAGTTAGAGAAGACCAGAAAACCGCCTATGCAACGTTCATGCTAAAATCCGAGGCCAGCTATTGGTGGCAAGCAAATAAGGTCCGGGGAGGTGAAGGTGTGATTACTTGGGAGAGGTTTAAAGAGATGTTCTTCGAGATGTACTTTCCGACCAGTTCGCAGAATCAAATGGAGGTCCAGTTCCTGGAGCTGAAACAGGGGAATATGTCCGTACCGGAATATGCGGCGAAATTCAATGAGTTGGCTAGGTTTGCCACGTATCAAGTGCACACCGATCAGAGGAAGGCAAGGAGGTTTGAGCAAGGCCTGAAGCCCTGGTTGTATAGCAAAGTGTCAATGTTCCAATTGAACACTTTTGCTGGGGTGTTGGAGAAGGCCATTCTCGCTGAAGGTGGGAGTGACGCTATTACAAAGTATAACCAAGATCAAAAAAAGAAGAAGAGTGAAGGTGAAGGAATCAACAAGGCTAGTCGTAGCTGTTGGGTTTGTACGAAATCGTGACGCAATCAAATTGCAAAAATTAGCGGAAGCATGGTATATCAGAGTTTAAAAAATTTCTACAAAACCATTACCCGGATCATCCTTTATGCAAATTATTAATTTAAAACGATAAATAAGAAGTTATGGAATCATACCCTTGTAGAACGAAGCTTCCACAGGTACTAGTTCAACTCCTTGTTCTTCGTGATCTCCTTGAATTTCCAGGTTAGATTCCTTCCTTTGATCAACGTTAGCCACCCAAGTGTTTGGCCTCTAGAGGTGATCCACCAAGAAAGAGAAATTATCAAGAAGGAGGGTGTTTGGCTTAGTGTTCTATCCTCTATAGAAAAGGAGTACTCTCCAACAATTAGAATTGCATTATCTAATATCTATTATAAGACTTCTCTTATATAGACATTGGTCAACCCTTCTAATCCTATTAGACATGGGATTTCTTTTAATTAATTAAACTCCTTTAATTAATTTAGGCTTCCCACCACATGGGAATAATTAATTAAATTCATTTAATTAATTTGTCTCCTAATCTTATTAGGAATAAATGAGAGTACTAAATATTAAATTAATTACTAAACTCCTTTAGAAATTAAAATAATAATAATTGTAATAATATTAATAAGACTCCTCTTATTAATTTATATTTAATATTTTCAAAATATTAAATAATAAACATTAAGCTATTTAATTTATTCTATCACCATAGATTAAATTAATTATACTTAATGCATTATTACGATTATGCCATTACCTTCTTAAATATTTATTCTTCCTTTTATGGTGTGACCCTTTAGGTTCTCCATATTAAACCGGTTGTGAATAAATCAATTAAAACAATTTTAATCTTATTTAAATAAATAAATTAAACTAATAATCTATTTAAATAAATAATATTTATTCTACAATAGGGATAAGCCTCCCTAGCGATCAACGACTTTCCAGATAATATAGATTTCAACATTAATCATAAAAGAACCTATGAGTTAATAGTTACCATACAATTCAATCCTTCCACCATACAATGTCCCAATTAAATATAAGACATGGATTTACTGTCAAGTCTTATTTTATTTAATTATATGTATTTCGATTAGAAAATGCACAACTCCAAATAATGCAAATTAAAAACTCCTTTCTAATTTCATTTCACCTTGGCCAAGGATTCCTGGGTTGTCATTTAACGAATCACATAGGACATATCTCCTCTTTTACTAGAGGTGGTAGATTCTTTATTGATCATTCATTATCTCCATATGTAACTCATTATACCCAAGCATACCCTATATATGCCTTAAAAGGTCTTAAGGAATAAGTCAAAGTATAATTTGTTACATACAAGATACTATGATGATCTCAAGTCCAAGGATCACTTGTACTACTATCACATTAGGAATTCCTATTGACATGCGAGTAAAACTCCATTAGGTATTCCATAGCGAATCACGTTCAGTGAACTTATTCTCCAATAAGCACCTACATACTTGCTTTAGTGTCTCCACACAAATGATCATGAGATCAATCATCCTCATCCAATGAGCAAGCAACATATGTACCAATCTATCCGGATTTACTAATCCCCTTTTTAGTAATCCCATGATTGGGAACTATTTAAGTTTTAAAACTTTCTAAGAATTTAGATCTCATTAGCATGATCATCATCATGATTCTAAAAGCATTGCTTAAAACTATGGGTTATTTACATATTATAAAAACAGCAACATGTAGATAATTAAATGCCTTTAATAAATGAATATTTTATTAATAAATAAATAAGATTGTTTACAAAGTACGTGCTTTATCATCATACATGATTGGCTTGTATGCACACTACTATCAATCTCCCACTTGCACTAAAGACAATCGCCATGGTATCTCATACCCATCTTCTCTAAGTGACGATCAAACTGCTGTTGTGTTAAAGCTTTAGTAAATGGATCTGCAATGTTGTCTTGAGAGTCTACACTCTCCTCTTTCAATGATTTTTTTTTAATCAAAGTGTCGCAACACATGTTTAGATTCAAGATGAGACTTAGGAACTATTCCTAGTTCTGTAATGAACTTTTCATCCGAAACATCAACTTGCAGCTTCACTTACAGTTATATACTTTGTCTTTGTCACTAACCCAGCAACTTTTGCTGTTTGAAACCTTTCCAATTTACTGCACCACCTTTTAAGGTAACGACTTACCATAAAGTGGATTTTGCTGTCGTCTTGGTCAGTCTGAAAACTTGAGTCTGTTTAGTCTTCTAGTTTAATTCAGACCCATCATGTGTCATGATGACATCCTTAGTGTCAGTTAAGTACTTTGAGATGTTTATCACTGTCTCATAGAGATCTTCTCCAGAATATGACTGATCAACATCAAGTCTTGTATATTTCATTGCATACATAATAGTTACTTATGCGATCTCTCTTTTATTGAGGACAATTTTAGAGAGATACACTCCATGGCTCATCATCATGAGGCACCTTTTGGAGTTGCCATGCTAAACGCCTTTAGCATCTAATGAATATACGTTTCCATGGGTTAAGCCGAACATCCTTTTAAATCTATTAATATAGATTTATATCCCCAATGTGGGATGTTCTACCCAAATCACTCATGGAGGAATGTTTAGACAACTTTATTTTGATCGATTTTAGCATCGAAATTTCATTCCCTATCAGTAATATATCATCAACATATAATACATGGAATGAAACAGCGCTCCCACTAACCTTCTTGTACACACATGGTTCATCGTCGTTTTTGATAAAATCAAACTCTTTGATTGTCTCATCAAAACGAATGTTCCATCTACGAGAAGCTTGCTTCAATCCATAAATGGATCGTTGCAGCTTACAGACTTGATTTATTCCAACCTTTGAAACAAATCCCTCTGGCTGTGTCATATACACATCCTCCTCAAGTTTCCCATTGAGGAAGGCGGTTTTCACGTCCATCTGCCAGATCTCATAGTCGTTATAAGCTGCAATCGCAAGCAAAATCCGAATGGACTTGAGCATAGCTACTGGTGAAAAGGTTTTATCATAATTAACTCCTTGTCTTTGTTTGAAACCTTTTGCAACCACTCGGGCCTTATAGGTCTCCACCTTGTCGTCCGCTCCAGTCTTTCTTTTAAAGACCCATTTACACCCAATAGGCTTAATGCCTTCAGGTGGTGAAACCAAAGTCCATACTTTGTTTTCATACATGGAGTCCATTTCGGATTTTATGGCTTCAAGCCATTTCCCTGAGTCTTTATTACTCATAGCCTGTTCGTAATTCAATGGATCATCATCATTCATGATGTGTACCTCATCGTCATCCTCTATAACGAATCCATACCTCTCAGGTATCTTCGGTACTCTTCCAGATTTACTAACAGGGTGTAGTATAGTAGGTTCTTCTACTTGGTCAGGTACCTGACTTTGATCCGTGATAATTTGTGGTTCTTGAACTTCTTCAAGATATATCTTACTCCCACTGACCCCTTCATGGATAAACTCCTTTTCCAAGAAGGCAGCATGTTTCGCAACAAACACCTTTTGATCAGTTGGATGATAGAAATAATACCCTAAAGTTTCTTTAGGGTATCCCTACAAATCTACACTTATCGGATTTAGTCTGTAGCTTATCATTTTCAAACTTTTTGACATAAGCTGGGCAACCCCAAGTCTTAATATGCTTAAGATTTGGTTTCCTCCCCTTCCACATCTCATATGGAGTCTTTGGGACGGATTTGGTAGGTACCTTGTTAAGTAGGTATGCAGCCGTTTCTAGGGCATATCCCCAGAAAGAAATTGGAAGGTCGATAAAACTCATCATGGATCGAACCATGTCCAACAGTGTTCGATTTCTCCTTTCAGATACTCCATTTAACTGTGGTGTACCTGGAGGAGTCCATTGTGAGATTATACCATTTTCTTTGAGACAATAGAGAAACTCACCGCTTAAGTATTCTCCACCTCGATCTGATCGAAGTATCTTTATACTCTTGCCCGTTTGTTTCTCTACTTCACTTCTGAACTCTTTGAACTTTTCAAATGATTCTGACTTGTATTTCATTAAATACACATATCCAAATCTTGAGTGATCATCAGTGAAAGTAATAAAATAAGAATACCCACCCCGTGCACTTGTTGTCATAGGTCCACAAACGTCTGTGTGAATCAATGCCAACAACTCTGTAACTCTTTCTCCTTTTCCACTAAAAGGAGATTTAGTCATTTTACCCATGAAATAAGATTCACAAGTTGGATATGATTCATAATCAGATAACTCAAGGAGCCCATCTTTATGCAACTTGGATAATCTTGTTTCATTGATATGACCGAGTCTACAGTGCCACATGTAAGTATAATTAATATCATCTCTTTTCCATTTCTTAGTTTGTTCAATTTGAAAAATATTTTCTTCTAAGTCAAGTGTATAAAGTCCATTTCGCAAATTTCCAATACCATATAAAACATCGTCTTTATAAATAGAACAACTATTGTTCTTTATAACAACGTTAAATCCTTCCATATCCAATACAGAAATTGAAATAATGTTTTTAATAATATTCAGAACATAATAACAATTATTAAGATAAATGAACTTGCCCGAAGGCATTGCTAAATAATAAGTTCCTACAGCTAATGCAGCAACCTTTGCTCCATTCCCTACTCGTAGGATCACTTCATCATTGTTCAGCTTTCTACTTCTGACCAGTCCCTGCACAGTATTACATATGTGAGAACCACAACCGGTATCCAATACCCAAGTAGAATTATGACTTTCAGAAAAATTAATTTCAATCATAAACAAACCTTGATTGGAAGTCGAAGCTTCTCCAAGCTTCTTTTCTGCTAGATACTTCTTGCAGTTCCTTTTCCAATGTCCCGGCATGTTGCAATGAAAGCACATTCCTTTAGCTGGTTCAGGTTTCTTTTGTTCCTTTTCTTTCCCCTTTCCCTTAGCCTTCTTAGATTTCTTCTTTTCAGAAGATACCTTGGGCCTCTTCCTTTTATTGGAAGAATCCACCATCAAGACATGGTTCTTCTTGGATGGGAAGTGACCTTCTGCAGTTTTCAGCATGTTAAGCAGCTCAGGCAAGCTGACATCTAGCTTATTCATGTGAAAATTAACCACAAACTGCGAGAAGGTCTCAGGGAGTGACTGCAAGACCAAGTCTTGACTCAACTCCCCATCCATGACGAACCCCAGCTGTCCAAGGCGTTCAATCAAATTGATCACCTTTAGGACATGAGTCTCGACGGCAGTACCCTCGGTCATCCGAGATCGGAAGAGCTCCTTAGATATCTCATATCTAGCAGTCCTACTCTGTTCACCATACAACTCCTTGAGGTGAAGCAGCATAGCAGGAGCATCCATATTTACGTGCTGACGCTGAAGCTCGTTATTCATGGATGCGAGCATGATGCATTGAGCCACAGATGCATCATCTTGCCACTTATTGAAAGTGGCAATCTCTTCCTCAGAGGCTGTTTCCGAAACAGATTCAGGGACAGTTGAATTTAGGACATAAGAAATCTTTTCAGCAGTGAGAACAATTCTCAGATTTCTTAGCCAGTCCTCATAATTCGGCCCGGTAAGCTTGTTTGCATCAAGTATGCTTCGTAGTGAGATTAGTGATTTAGACATTTTTAAAATTCTGCATGTGAAAGAAAACAACATTTTAGCAAACATTCATTTTATTAACTTTGCATACCAAAATAAATTTAGGTCTTTATTTTAAATTGGTATCTCCCACTATTTTCATCAAACTATATTACCCTCACTTATATAGTTCGGCAACATCTAATTAAAGATTTGCTAGTGAGAATAAGGATCCCATTTCAAATGTATATAACCTTGTGGATAGCACAACAAGCGATATACAAATAAATAGGTAGACAACTCTTGTCAATTACATCACCATGTAATTCCTTTTATTTTGCCTCTTAAATCATAATGGTCAAGTGTGTGCACATCCGAACTAAAATGATTTAAGTTAAGTCCAGCCTAGCACTTCCATAAATTCAAAAAAAAAAATGTTCATCCTTGTGGATAGCACAACAAGACTAGATTGTTCAATTTTCTTGATAAGCATCAAATGTGATTAATTAATATCTTAAATACGCAATACTCGCCTTGTGGATAGCACAACAAGCTCATATTAAATATTTAATACTCTATTAATTTATCATGCTAGAAGGCGACGTTCGATATTCCAAATATCACTGAACGCTTCGGACTTAATCTTGTTTCTTTGAGGGGTTTGTTATTATTTGTCTCATCTTGTTTAGCGCGCATGCACATATATATATAAAATACGCGTCATTTTATTAAACATGCGAAGCATGTTTGCATAAAATATAATATATATAATATTTAGCATGCAATATAGAATACTATATTCTACCCGGATTGATTATGGACTTTTATTCTAGTTTGGTTCACTAGAGCCACCAAGTGAACCAAAAGGTCAAACCTAGGAGTGCAAAAATTTAAATTTAAATATAACTATTACATTTAAATTCGGGCTCCATACAAACGGGTCTTCACGCGGTCCTTGCTCCTTGGTCTCCAATTTCTTCAAGATAATTCTAACTCTTTCTATTACATTAAACTATTTAATTTAAATAGAAACCTTGATCAGCAGTCAAGGGGAAGTACATAGGAGTGAGATAGAATTTTACATCAAGAAAAATTAGAGAAGACGAGGTACGCAGACCCCATTTAATAAAATCCATTCATTCAAGCATTCAACTAAAATAAAATCCAATCGCATTGGTCAAATAGTCCATAATCAATCCCTATTTATTATCATACATATCACCATATATATCAATAAATAAATATCCATCTCATGAATTAAAACATTCCATATATATATGAGTATCATTTATTGGGCAATTTTAAATTGTATGAAATCCAATTTTAAGATTAAAATAAACTCTTTATTTTAATTATAAAATTTTTAAGAATAATATATATGTATATATATATATATAATAACCGTATATAGGTATATACATATAAAACCGTACGGTAGTAATAATATATATATAATCCACCAATCCGTGTACCTTCCAGGATTTCAAAAGTAGTAGTCACTTGATTATATATTTAAGTGATTGAATTTTGATTAAATTTGAATCACGCCACCTTTTTTAAAATTCAAGGATTCTGAATCCTTTTATTTACACGGACGCAGCAGCCAAGAAGAGAAAAAATAAATAAAAATTCCGTTCCCATTTTTTTTTTTTCTTTCATAAAAAATAATTTTATACAATTAATTATGCCCAATAAATTATTCTAAATACATACCCATACATATATATGGAATCAAAATAATTAATAATTGCATAAAGATATGGCTCTGATGCCACTGTTAGGTTTGTACGAAATCGTGACGCAATCAAATTGCAAAAATTAGCGGAAGCATGGTATATCAGAGTTTAAAAAATTTCTACAAAACCATTACCCGGATCATCCTTTATGCAAATTATTAATTTAAAACGATAAATAAGAAGTTATGGAATCATACCCTTGTAGAACGAAGCTTCCACAGGTACTAGTTCAACTCCTTGTTCTTCGTGATCTCCTTGAATTTCCGGGTTAGATTCCTTCCTTTGATCAACGTTAGCCACCCAAGTGTTTGGCCTCTAGAGGTGATCCACCAAGAAAGAGAAATTATCAAGAAGGAGGGTGTTTGGCTTAGTGTTCTATCCTCTATAGAAAAGGAGTACTCTCCAACAATTAGAATTGCATTATCTAATATCTATTATAAGACTTCTCTTATATAGACATTGGTCAACCCTTCTAATCCTATTAGACATGGGATTTCTTTTAATTAATTAAACTCCTTTAATTAATTTAGGCTTCCCACCACATGGGAATAATTAATTAAATTCATTTAATTAATTTGTCTCCTAATCTTATTAGGAATAAATGAGAGTACTAAATATTAAATTAATTACTAAACTCCTTTAGAAATTAAAATAATAATAATTGTAATAATATTAATAAGACTCCTCTTATTAATTTATATTTAATATTTTCAAAATATTAAATAATAAACATTAAGCTATTTAATTTATTCTATCACCATAGATTAAATTAATTATACTTAATGCATTATTACGATTATGCCATTACCTTCTTAAATATTTATTCTTCCTTTTATGGTGTGACCCTTTAGGTTCTCCATATTAAACCGGTTGTGAATAAATCAATTAAAAAAATTTTAATCTTATTTAAATAAATAAATTAAACTAATAATCTATTTAAATAAATAATATTTATTCTACAATAGGGATAAGCCTCCCTAGCGATCAACGACTTTCCAGATAATATAGATTTCAACATTAATCATAAAAGAACCTGTGAGTTAATAGTTACCATACAATTCAATCCTTCCACCATACAATGTCCCAATTAAATATAAGACATGGATTTACTGTCAAGTCTTATTTTATTTAATTATATGTATTTCGATTAGAAAATGCACAACTCCAAATAATGCAAATTAAAAACTCCTTTCTAATTTCATTTCACCTTGGCCAAGGATTCCTGGGTTGTCATTTAACGAATCACATAGGACATATCTCCTCTTTTACTAGAGGTGGTAGATTCTTTATTGATCATTCATTATCTCCATATGTAACTCATTATACCCAAGCATACCCTATATATGCCTTAAAAGGTCTTAAGGAATAAGTCAAAGTATAATTTGTTACATACAAGATACTATGATGATCTCAAGTCCAAGGATCACTTGTACTACTATCACATTAGGAATTCCTATTGACATGCGAGTAAAACTCCATTAGGTATTCCATAGCGAATCACGTTCAGTGAACTTATTCTCCAATAAGCACCTACATACTTGCTTTAGTGTCTCCACACAAATGATCATGAGATCAATCATCCTCATCCAATGAGCAAGCAACATATGTACCAATCTATCCGGATTTACTAATCCCCTTTTTAGTAATCCCATGATTGGGAACTATTTAAGTTTTAAAACTTTCTAAGAATTTAGATCTCATTAGCATGATCATCATCATGATTCTAAAAGCATTGCTTAAAACTATGGGTTATTTACATATTATAAAAACAGCAACATGTAGATAATTAAATGCCTTTAATAAATGAATATTTTATTAATAAATAAATAAGATTGTTTACAAAGTACGTGCTTTATCATCATACATGATTGGCTTGTATGCACACTACTATCAATCTCCCACTTGCACTAAAGACAATCGCCATGGTATCTCATACCCATCTTCTCTAAGTGACGATCAAACTGCTGTTGTGTTAAAGCTTTAGTAAATGGATCTGCAATGTTGTCTTGAGAGTCTACACTCTCCTCTTTCAATGATTTTTTTTTAATCAAAGTGTCGCAACACATGTTTAGATTCAAGATGAGACTTAGGAACTATTCCTAGTTCTGTAATGAACTTTTCATCCGAAACATCAACTTGCAGCTTCACTTACAGTTATATACTTTGTCTTTGTCACTAACCCAGCAACTTTTGCTGTTTGAAACCTTTCCAATTTACTGCACCACCTTTTAAGGTAACGACTTACCATAAAGTGGATTTTGCTGTCGTCTTGGTCAGTCTGAAAACTTGAGTCTGTTTAGTCTTCTAGTTTAATTCAGACCCATCATGTGTCATGATGACATCCTTAGTGTCAGTTAAGTACTTTGAGATGTTTATCACTGTCTCACAGAGATCTTCTCCAGAATATGACTGATCAACATCAAGTCTTGTATATTTCATTGCATACATAATAGTTACTTATGCGATCTCTCTTTTATTGAGGACAATTTTAGAGAGATACACTCCATGGCTCATCATCATGAGGCACCTTTTGGAGTTGCCATGCTAAACGCCTTTAGCATCTAATGAATATACGTTTCCATGGGTTAAGCCGAACATCCTTTTAAATCTATTAATATAGATTTATATCCCCAATGTGGGATGTTCTACCCAAATCACTCATGGAGGAATGTTTAGACAACTTTATTTTGATCGATTTTAGCATCGAAATTTCATTCCCTATCAGTAATATATCATCAACATATAATACATGGAATGAAACAGCGCTCCCACTAACCTTCTTGTACACACATGGTTCATCGTCGTTTTTGATAAAATCAAACTCTTTGATTGTCTCATCAAAACGAATGTTCCATCTACGAGAAGCTTGCTTCAATCCATAAATGGATCGTTGCAGCTTACAGACTTGATTTATTCCAACCTTTGAAACAAATCCCTCTGGCTGTGTCATATACACATCCTCCTCAAGTTTCCCATTGAGGAAGGCGGTTTTCACGTCCATCTGCCAGATCTCATAGTCGTTATAAGCTGCAATCGCAAGCAAAATCCGAATGGACTTGAGCATAGCTACTGGTGAAAAGGTTTCATCATAATTAACTCCTTGTCTTTGTTTGAAACCTTTTGCAACCACTCGGGCCTTATAGGTCTCCACCTTGTCGTCCGCTCCAGTCTTTCTTTTAAAGACCCATTTACACCCAATAGGCTTAATGCCTTCAGGTGGTGAAACCAAAGTCCATACTTTGTTTTCATACATGGAGTCCATTTCGGATTTTATGGCTTCAAGCCATTTCCCTGAGTCTTTATTACTCATAGCCTGTTCGTAATTCAATGGATCATCATCATTCATGATGTGTACCTCATCGTCATCCTCTATAACGAATCCATACCTCTCAGGTATCTTCGGTACTCTTCCAGATTTACTAACAGGGTGTAGTATAGTAGGTTCTTCTACTTGGTCAGGTACCTGACTTTGATCCGTGATAATTTGTGGTTCTTGAACTTCTTCAAGATATATCTTACTCCCACTGACCCCTTCATGGATAAACTCCTTTTCCAAGAAGGCAGCATGTTTCGCAACAAACACCTTTTGATCAGTTGGATGATAGAAATAATACCCTAAAGTTTCTTTAGGGTATCCCTACAAATCTACACTTATCGGATTTAGTCTGTAGCTTATCATTTTCAAACTTTTTGACATAAGCTGGGCAACCCCAAGTCTTAATATGCTTAAGATTTGGTTTCCTCCCCTTCCACATCTCATATGGAGTCTTTGGGACGGATTTGGTAGGTACCTTGTTAAGTAGGTATGCAGCCGTTTCTAGGGCATATCCCCAGAAAGAAATTGGAAGGTCGATAAAACTCATCATGGATCGAACCATGTCCAACAGTGTTCGATTTCTCCTTTCAGATACTCCATTTAACTGTGGTGTACCTGGAGGAGTCCATTGCGAGATTATACCATTTTCTTTGAGACAATAGAGAAACTCACCGCTTAAGTATTCTCCACCTCGATCTGATCGAAGTATCTTTATACTCTTGCCCGTTTGTTTCTCTACTTCACTTCTGAACTCTTTGAACTTTTCAAATGATTCTGACTTGTATTTCATTAAATACACATATCCAAATCTTGAGTGATCATCAGTGAAAGTAATAAAATAAGAATACCCACCCCGTGCACTTGTTGTCATAGGTCCACAAACGTCTGTGTGAATCAATGCCAACAACTCTGTAACTCTTTCTCCTTTTCCACTAAAAGGAGATTTAGTCATTTTACCCATGAAATAAGATTCACAAGTTGGATATGATTCATAATCAGATAACTCAAGGAGCCCATCTTTATGCAACTTGGATAATCTTGTTTCATTGATATGACCGAGTCTACAGTGCCACATGTAAGTATAATTAATATCATCTCTTTTCCATTTCTTAGTTTGTTCAATTTGAAAAATATTTTCTTCTAAGTCAAGTGTATAAAGTCCATTTCGCAAATTTCCAATACCATATAAAACATCGTCTTTATAAATAGAACAACTATTGTTCTTTATAACAACGTTAAATCCTTCCATATCCAATACAGAAATTGAAATAATGTTTTTAATAATATTCAGAACATAATAACAATTATTAAGATAAATGAACTTGCCCGAAGGCATTGCTAAATAATAAGTTCCTACAGCTAATGCAGCAACCTTTGCTCCATTCCCTACTCGTAGGATCACTTCATCATTGTTCAGCTTTCTACTTCTGACCAGTCCCTGCACAGTATTACATATGTGAGAACCACAACCGGTATCCAATACCCAAGTAGAATTATGACTTTCAGAAAAATTAATTTCAATCATAAACAAACCTTGATTGGAAGTCGAAGCTTCTCCAAGCTTCTTTTCTGCTAGATACTTCTTGCAGTTCCTTTTCCAATGTCCCGGCATGTTGCAATGAAAGCACATTCCTTTAGCTGGTTCAGGTTTCTTTTGTTCCTTTTCTTTCCCCTTTCCCTTAGCCTTCTTAGATTTCTTCTTTTCAGAAGATACCTTGGGCCTCTTCCTTTTATTGGAAGAATCCACCATCAAGACATGGTTCTTCTTGGATGGGAAGTGACCTTCTGCAGTTTTCAGCATGTTAAGCAGCTCAGGCAAGCTGACATCTAGCTTATTCATGTGAAAATTAACCACAAACTGCGAGAAGGTCTCAGGGAGTGACTGCAAGACCAAGTCTTGACTCAACTCCCCATCCATGACGAACCCCAGCTGTCCAAGGCGTTCAATCAAATTGATCACCTTTAGGACATGAGTCTCGACGGCAGTACCCTCGGTCATCCGAGATCGGAAGAGCTCCTTAGATATCTCATATCTAGCAGTCCTACTCTGTTCACCATACAACTCCTTGAGGTGAAGCAGCATAGCAGGAGCATCCATATTTACGTGCTGACGCTGAAGCTCGTTATTCATGGATGCGAGCATGATGCATTGAGCCACAGATGCATCATCTTGCCACTTATTGAAAGTGGCAATCTCTTCCTCAGAGGCTGTTTCCGAAACAGATTCAGGGACAGTTGAATTTAGGACATAAGAAATCTTTTCAGCAGTGAGAACAATTCTCAGATTTCTTAGCCAGTCCTCATAATTCGGCCCGGTAAGCTTGTTTGCATCAAGTATGCTTCGTAGTGAGATTAGTGATTTAGACATTTTTAAAATTCTGCATGTGAAAGAAAACAACATTTTAGCAAACATTCATTTTATTAACTTTGCATACCAAAATAAATTTAGGTCTTTATTTTAAATTGGTATCTCCCACTATTTTCATCAAACTATATTACCCTCACTTATATAGTTCGGCAACATCTAATTAAAGATTTGCTAGTGAGAATAAGGATCCCATTTCAAATGTATATAACCTTGTGGATAGCACAACAAGCGATATACAAATAAATAGGTAGACAACTCTTGTCAATTACATCACCATGTAATTCCTTTTATTTTGCCTCTTAAATCATAATGGTCAAGTGTGTGCACATCCGAACTAAAATGATTTAAGTTAAGTCCAGCCTAGCACTTCCATAAATTCAAAAAAAAAAATGTTCATCCTTGTGGATAGCACAACAAGACTAGATTGTTCAATTTTCTTGATAAGCATCAAATGTGATTAATTAATATCTTAAATACGCAATACTCGCCTTGTGGATAGCACAACAAGCTCATATTAAATATTTAATACTCTATTAATTTATCATGCTAGAAGGCGACGTTCGATATTCCAAATATCACTGAACGCTTCGGACTTAATCTTGTTTCTTTGAGGGGTTTGTTATTATTTGTCTCATCTTGTTTAGCGCGCATGCACATATATATATAAAATACGCGTCATTTTATTAAACATGCGAAGCATGTTTGCATAAAATATAATATATATAATATTTAGCATGCAATATAGAATACTATATTCTACCCGGATTGATTATGGACTTTTATTCTAGTTTGGTTCACTAGAGCCACCAAGTGAACCAAAAGGTCAAACCTAGGAGTGCAAAAATTTAAATTTAAATATAACTATTACATTTAAATTCGGGCTCCATACAAACGGGTCTTCACGCGGTCCTTGCTCCTTGGTCTCCAATTTCTTCAAGATAATTCTAACTCTTTCTATTACATTAAACTATTTAATTTAAATAGAAACCTTGATCAGCAGTCAAGGGGAAGTACATAGGAGTGAGATAGAATTTTACATCAAGAAAAATTAGAGAAGACGAGGTACGCAGACCCCATTTAATAAAATCCAATCGCATTGGTCAAATAGTCCATAATCAATCCCTATTTATTATCATACATATCACCATATATATCAATAAATAAATATCCATCTCATGAATTAAAACATTCCATATATATATGAGTATCATTTATTGGGCAATTTTAAATTGTATGAAATCCAATTTTAAGATTAAAATAAACTCTTTATTTTAATTATAAAATTTTTAAGAATAATATATATGTATATATATATATAATAACCGTATATAGGTATATACATATAAAACCGTACGGTAGTAATAATATATATATAATCCACCAATCCGTGTACCTTCCAGGATTTCAAAAGTAGTAGTCACTTGATTATATATTTAAGTGATTGAATTTTGATTAAATTTGAATCACGCCACCTTTTTTAAAATTCAAGGATTCTGAATCCTTTTATTTACACGGACGCAGCAGCCAAGAAGAGAAAAAATAAATAAAAATTCCGTTCCCATTTTTTTTTTTTCTTTCATAAAAAATAATTTTATACAATTAATTATGCCCAATAAATTATTCTAAATACATACCCATACATATATATGGAATCAAAATAATTAATAATTGCATAAAGATATGGCTCTGATGCCACTGTTAGGTTTGTACGAAATCGTGACGCAATCAAATTGCAAAAATTAGCGGAAGCATGGTATATCAGAGTTTAAAAAATTTCTACAAAACCATTACCCGGATCATCCTTTATGCAAATTATTAATTTAAAACGATAAATAAGAAGTTATGGAATCATACCCTTGTAGAACGAAGCTTCCACAGGTACTAGTTCAACTCCTTGTTCTTCGTGATCTCCTTGAATTTCCGGGTTAGATTCCTTCCTTTGATCAACGTTAGCCACCCAAGTGTTTGGCCTCTAGAGGTGATCCACCAAGAAAGAGAAATTATCAAGAAGGAGGGTGTTTGGCTTAGTGTTCTATCCTCTATAGAAAAGGAGTACTCTCCAACAATTAGAATTGCATTATCTAATATCTATTATAAGACTTCTCTTATATAGACATTGGTCAACCCTTCTAATCCTATTAGACATGGGATTTCTTTTAATTAATTAAACTCCTTTAATTAATTTAGGCTTCCCACCACATGGGAATAATTAATTAAATTCATTTAATTAATTTGTCTCCTAATCTTATTAGGAATAAATGAGAGTACTAAATATTAAATTAATTACTAAACTCCTTTAGAAATTAAAATAATAATAATTGTAATAATATTAATAAGACTCCTCTTATTAATTTATATTTAATATTTCCAAAATATTAAATAATAAACATTAAGCTATTTAATTTATTCTATCACCATAGATTAAATTAATTATACTTAATGCATTATTACGATTATGCCATTACCTTCTTAAATATTTATTCTTCCTTTTATGGTGTGACCCTTTAGGTTCTCCATATTAAACCGGTTGTGAATAAATCAATTAAAATAATTTTAATCTTATTTAAATAAATAAATTAAACTAATAATCTATTTAAATAAATAATATTTATTCTACAATAGGGATAAGCCTCCCTAGCGATCAACGACTTTCCAGATAATATAGATTTCAACATTAATCATAAAAGAACCTGTGAGTTAATAGTTACCATACAATTCAATCCTTCCACCATACAATGTCCCAATTAAATATAAGACATGGATTTACTGTCAAGTCTTATTTTATTTAATTATATGTATTTCGATTAGAAAATGCACAACTCCAAATAATGCAAATTAAAAACTCCTTTCTAATTTCATTTCACCTTGGCCAAGGATTCCTGGGTTGTCATTTAACGAATCACATAGGACATATCTCCTCTTTTACTAGAGGTGGTAGATTCTTTATTGATCATTCATTATCTCCATATGTAACTCATTATACCCAAGCATACCCTATATATGCCTTAAAAGGTCTTAAGGAATAAGTCAAAGTATAATTTGTTACATACAAGATACTATGATGATCTCAAGTCCAAGGATCACTTGTACTACTATCACATTAGGAATTCCTATTGACATGCGAGTAAAACTCCATTAGGTATTCCATAGCGAATCACGTTCAGTGAACTTATTCTCCAATAAGCACCTACATACTTGCTTTAGTGTCTCCACACAAATGATCATGAGATCAATCATCCTCATCCAATGAGCAAGCAACATATGTACCAATCTATCCGGATTTACTAATCCCCTTTTTAGTAATCCCATGATTGGGAACTATTTAAGTTTTAAAACTTTCTAAGAATTTAGATCTCATTAGCATGATCATCATCATGATTCTAAAAGCATTGCTTAAAACTATGGGTTATTTACATATTATAAAAACAGCAACATGTAGATAATTAAATGCCTTTAATAAATGAATATTTTATTAATAAATAAATAAGATTGTTTACAAAGTACGTGCTTTATCATCATACATGATTGGCTTGTATGCACACTACTATCAATCTCCCACTTGCACTAAAGACAATCGCCATGGTATCTCATACCCATCTTCTCTAAGTGACGATCAAACTGCTGTTGTGTTAAAGCTTTAGTAAATGGATCTGCAATGTTGTCTTGAGAGTCTACACTCTCCTCTTTCAATGATTTTTTTTTAATCAAAGTGTCGCAACACATGTTTAGATTCAAGATGAGACTTAGGAACTATTCCTAGTTCTGTAATGAACTTTTCATCCGAAACATCGACTTGCAGCTTCACTTACAGTTATATACTTTGTCTTTGTCACTAACCCAGCAACTTTTGCTGTTTGAAACCTTTCCAATTTACTGCACCACCTTTTAAGGTAACGACTTACCATAAAGTGGATTTTGCTGTCGTCTTGGTCAGTCTGAAAACTTGAGTCTGTTTAGTCTTCTAGTTTAATTCAGACCCATCATGTGTCATGATGACATCCTTAGTGTCAGTTAAGTACTTTGAGATGTTTATCACTAGTCTCACAGAGATCTTCTCCAGAATATGACTGATCAACATCAAGTCTTGTATATTTCATTGCATACATAATAGTTACTTATGCGATCTCTCTTTTATTGAGGACAATTTTAGAGAGATACACTCCATGGCTCATCATCATGAGGCACCTTTTGGAGTTGCCATGCTAAACGCCTTTAGCATCTAATGAATATACGTTTCCATGGGTTAAGCCGAACATCCTTTTAAATCTATTAATATAGATTTATATCCCCAATGTGGGATGTTCTACCCAAATCACTCATGGAGGAATGTTTAGACAACTTTATTTTGATCGATTTTAGCATCGAAATTTCATTCCCTATCAGTAATATATCATCAACATATAATACATGGAATGAAACAGCGCTCCCACTAACCTTCTTGTACACACATGGTTCATCGTCAGTTTTTGATAAAATCAAACTCTTTGATTGTCTCATCAAAACGAATGTTCCATCTACGAGAAGCTTGCTTCAATCCATAAATGGATCGTTGCAGCTTACAGACTTGATTTATTCCAACCTTTGAAACAAATCCCTCTGGCTGTGTCATATACACATCCTCCTCAAGTTTCCCATTGAGGAAGGCGGTTTTCACGTCCATCTGCCAGATCTCATAGTCGTTATAAGCTGCAATCGCAAGCAAAATCCGAATGGACTTGAGCATAGCTACTGGTGAAAAGGTTTCATCATAATTAACTCCTTGTCTTTGTTTGAAACCTTTTGCAACCACTCGGGCCTTATAGGTCTCCACCTTGTCGTCCGCTCCAGTCTTTCTTTTAAAGACCCATTTACACCCAATAGGCTTAATGCCTTCAGGTGGTGAAACCAAAGTCCATACTTTGTTTTCATACATGGAGTCCATTTCGGATTTTATGGCTTCAAGCCATTTCCCTGAGTCTTTATTACTCATAGCCTGTTCGTAATTCAATGGATCATCATCATTCATGATGTGTACCTCATCGTCATCCTCTATAACGAATCCATACCTCTCAGGTATCTTCGGTACTCTTCCAGATTTACTAACAGGGTGTAGTATAGTAGGTTCTTCTACTTGGTCAGGTACCTGACTTTGATCCGTGATAATTTGTGGTTCTTGAACTTCTTCAAGATATATCTTACTCCCACTGACCCCTTCATGGATAAACTCCTTTTCCAAGAAGGCAGCATGTTTCGCAACAAACACCTTTTGATCAGTTGGATGATAGAAATAATACCCTAAAGTTTCTTTAGGGTATCCCTACAAATCTACACTTATCGGATTTAGTCTGTAGCTTATCATTTTCAAACTTTTTGACATAAGCTGGGCAACCCCAAGTCTTAATATGCTTAAGATTTGGTTTCCTCCCCTTCCACATCTCATATGGAGTCTTTGGGACGGATTTGGTAGGTACCTTGTTAAGTAGGTATGCAGCCGTTTCTAGGGCATATCCCCAGAAAGAAATTGGAAGGTCGATAAAACTCATCATGGATCGAACCATGTCCAACAGTGTTCGATTTCTCCTTTCAGATACTCCATTTAACTGTGGTGTACCTGGAGGAGTCCATTGTGAGATTATACCATTTTCTTTGAGACAATAGAGAAACTCACCGCTTAAGTATTCTCCACCTCGATCTGATCGAAGTATCTTTATACTCTTGCCCGTTTGTTTCTCTACTTCACTTCTGAACTCTTTGAACTTTTCAAATGATTCTGACTTGTATTTCATTAAATACACATATCCAAATCTTGAGTGATCATCAGTGAAAGTAATAAAATAAGAATACCCACCCCGTGCACTTGTTGTCATAGGTCCACAAACGTCTGTGTGAATCAATGCCAACAACTCTGTAACTCTTTCTCCTTTTCCACTAAAAGGAGATTTAGTCATTTTACCCATGAAATAAGATTCACAAGTTGGATATGATTCATAATCAGATAACTCAAGGAGCCCATCTTTATGCAACTTGGATAATCTTGTTTCATTGATATGACCGAGTCTACAGTGCCACATGTAAGTATAATTAATATCATCTCTTTTCCATTTCTTAGTTTGTTCAATTTGAAAAATATTTTCTTGTAAGTCAAGTGTATAAAGTCCATTTCGCAAATTTCCAATACCATATAAAACATCGTCTTTATAAATAGAACAACTATTGTTCTTTATAACAACGTTAAATCCTTCCATATCCAATACAGAAATTGAAATAATGTTTTTAATAATATTCAGAACATAATAACAATTATTAAGATAAATGAACTTGCCCGAAGGCATTGCTAAATAATAAGTTCCTACAGCTAATGCAGCAACCTTTGCTCCATTCCCTACTCGTAGGATCACTTCATCATTGTTCAGCTTTCTACTTCTGACCAGTCCCTGCACAGTATTACATATGTGAGAACCACAACCGGTATCCAATACCCAAGTAGAATTATGACTTTCAGAAAAATTAATTTCAATCATAAACAAACCTTGATTGGAAGTCGAAGCTTCTCCAAGCTTCTTTTCTGCTAGATACTTCTTGCAGTTCCTTTTCCAATGTCCCGGCATGTTGCAATGAAAGCACATTCCTTTAGCTGGTTCAGGTTTCTTTTGTTCCTTTTCTTTCCCCTTTCCCTTAGCCTTCTTAGATTTCTTCTTTTCAGAAGATACCTTGGGCCTCTTCCTTTTATTGGAAGAATCCACCATCAAGACATGGTTCTTCTTGGATGGGAAGTGACCTTCTGCAGTTTTCAGCATGTTAAGCAGCTCAGGCAAGCTGACATCTAGCTTATTCATGTGAAAATTAACCACAAACTGCGAGAAGGTCTCAGGGAGTGACTGCAAGACCAAGTCTTGACTCAACTCCCCATCCATGACGAACCCCAGCTGTCCAAGGCGTTCAATCAAATTGATCACCTTTAGGACATGAGTCTCGACGGCAGTACCCTCGGTCATCCGAGATCGGAAGAGCTCCTTAGATATCTCATATCTAGCAGTCCTACTCTGTTCACCATACAACTCCTTGAGGTGAAGCAGCATAGCAGGAGCATCCATATTTACGTGCTGACGCTGAAGCTCGTTATTCATGGATGCGAGCATGATGCATTGAGCCACAGATGCATCATCTTGCCACTTATTGAAAGTGGCAATCTCTTCCTCAGAGGCTGTTTCCGAAACAGATTCAGGGACAGTTGAATTTAGGACATAAGAAATCTTTTCAGCAGTGAGAACAATTCTCAGATTTCTTAGCCAGTCCTCATAATTCGGCCCGGTAAGCTTGTTTGCATCAAGTATGCTTCGTAGTGAGATTAGTGATTTAGACATTTTTAAAATTCTGCATGTGAAAGAAAACAACATTTTAGCAAACATTCATTTTATTAACTTTGCATACCAAAATAAATTTAGGTCTTTATTTTAAATTGGTATCTCCCACTATTTTCATCAAACTATATTACCCTCACTTATATAGTTCGGCAACATCTAATTAAAGATTTGCTAGTGAGAATAAGGATCCCATTTCAAATGTATATAACCTTGTGGATAGCACAACAAGCGATATACAAATAAATAGGTAGACAACTCTTGTCAATTACATCACCATGTAATTCCTTTTATTTTGCCTCTTAAATCATAATGGTCAAGTGTGTGCACATCCGAACTAAAATGATTTAAGTTAAGTCCAGCCTAGCACTTCCATAAATTCAAAAAAAAAAATGTTCATCCTTGTGGATAGCACAACAAGACTAGATTGTTCAATTTTCTTGATAAGCATCAAATGTGATTAATTAATATCTTAAATACGCAATACTCGCCTTGTGGATAGCACAACAAGCTCATATTAAATATTTAATACTCTATTAATTTATCATGCTAGAAGGCGACGTTCGATATTCCAAATATCACTGAACGCTTCGGACTTAATCTTGTTTCTTTGAGGGGTTTGTTATTATTTGTCTCATCTTGTTTAGCGCGCATGCACATATATATATAAAATACGCGTCATTTTATTAAACATGCGAAGCATGTTTGCATAAAATATAATATATATAATATTTAGCATGCAATATAGAATACTATATTCTACCCGGATTGATTATGGACTTTTATTCTAGTTTGGTTCACTAGAGCCACCAAGTGAACCAAAAGGTCAAACCTAGGAGTGCAAAAATTTAAATTTAAATATAACTATTACATTTAAATTCGGGCTCCATACAAACGGGTCTTCACGCGGTCCTTGCTCCTTGGTCTCCAATTTCTTCAAGATAATTCTAACTCTTTCTATTACATTAAACTATTTAATTTAAATAGAAACCTTGATCAGCAGTCAAGGGGAAGTACATAGGAGTGAGATAGAATTTTACATCAAGAAAAATTAGAGAAGACGAGGTACGCAGACCCCATTTAATAAAATCCATTCATTCAAGCATTCAACTAAAATAAAATCCAATCGCATTGGTTAAATAGTCCATAATCAATCCCTATTTATTATCATACATATCACCATATATATCAATAAATAAATATCCATCTCATGAATTAAAACATTCCATATATATATGAGTATCATTTATTGGGCAATTTTAAATTGTATGAAATCCAATTTTAAGATTAAAATAAACTCTTTATTTTAATTATAAAATTTTTAAGAATAATATATATGTATATATATATATATATATAATAACCGTATATAGGTATATACATATAAAACCGTACGGTAGTAATAATATATATATAATCCACCAATCCGTGTACCTTCCAGGATTTCAAAAGTAGTAGTCACTTGATTATATATTTAAGTGATTGAATTTTGATTCAATTTGAATCACGCCACCTTTTTTAAAATTCAAGGATTCTGAATCCTTTTATTTACACGGACGCAGCAGCCAAGAAGAGAAAAAATAAATAAAAATTCCGTTCCCATTTTTTTTTTTTTCTTTCATAAAAAATAATTTTATACAATTAATTATGCCCAATAAATTATTCTAAATACATACCCATACATATATATGGAATCAAAATAATTAATAATTGCATAAAGATATGGCTCTGATGCCACTGTTGGGTTTGTACGAAATCGTGACGCAATCAAATTGCAAAAATTAGCGGAAGCATAGTATATCAGAGTTTAAAAAATTTCTACAAAACCATTACCCGGATCATCCTTTATGCAAATTATTAATTTAAAACGATAAATAAGAAGTTATGGAATCATACCCTTGTAGAACGAAGCTTCCACAGGTACTAGTTCAACTCCTTGTTCTTCGTGATCTCCTTGAATTTCCAGGTTAGATTCCTTCCTTTGATCAACGTTAGCCACCCAAGTGTTTGGCCTCTAGAGGTGATCCACCAAGAAAGAGAAATTATCAAGAAGGAGGGTGTTTGGCTTAGTGTTCTATCCTCTATAGAAAAGGAGTACTCTCCAACAATTAGAATTGCATTATCTAATATCTATTATAAGACTTCTCTTATATAGACATTGGTCAACCCTTCTAATCCTATTAGACATGGGATTTCTTTTAATTAATTAAACTCCTTTAATTAATTTAGGCTTCCCACCACATGGGAATAATTAATTAAATTCATTTAATTAATTTGTCTCCTAATCTTATTAGGAATAAATGAGAGTACTAAATATTAAATTAATTACTAAACTCCTTTAGAAATTAAAATAATAATAATTGTAATAATATTAATAAGACTCCTCTTATTAATTTATATTTAATATTTCCAAAATATTAAATAATAAACATTAAGCTATTTAATTTATTCTATCACCATAGATTAAATTAATTATACTTAATGCATTATTACGATTATGCCATTACCTTCTTAAATATTTATTCTTCCTTTTATGGTGTGACCCTTTAGGTTCTCCATATTAAACCGGTTGTGAATAAATCAATTAAAATAATTTTAATCTTATTTAAATAAATAAATTAAACTAATAATCTATTTAAATAAATAATATTTATTCTACAATAGGGATAAGCCTCCCTAGCGATCAACGACTTTCCAGATAATATAGATTTCAACATTAATCATAAAAGAACCTGTGAGTTAATAGTTACCATACAATTCAATCCTTCCACCATACAATGTCCCAATTAAATATAAGACATGGATTTACTGTCAAGTCTTATTTTATTTAATTATATGTATTTCGATTAGAAAATGCACAACTCCAAATAATGCAAATTAAAAACTCCTTTCTAATTTCATTTCACCTTGGCCAAGGATTCCTGGGTTGTCATTTAACGAATCACATAGGACATATCTCCTCTTTTACTAGAGGTGGTAGATTCTTTATTGATCATTCATTATCTCCATATGTAACTCATTATACCCAAGCATACCCTATATATGCCTTAAAAGGTCTTAAGGAATAAGTCAAAGTATAATTTGTTACATACAAGATACTATGATGATCTCAAGTCCAAGGATCACTTGTACTACTATCACATTAGGAATTCCTATTGACATGCGAGTAAAACTCCATTAGGTATTCCATAGCGAATCACGTTCAGTGAACTTATTCTCCAATAAGCACCTACATACTTGCTTTAGTGTCTCCACACAAATGATCATGAGATCAATCATCCTCATCCAATGAGCAAGCAACATATGTACCAATCTATCCGGATTTACTAATCCCCTTTTTAGTAATCCCATGATTGGGAACTATTTAAGTTTTAAAACTTTCTAAGAATTTAGATCTCATTAGCATGATCATCATCATGATTCTAAAAGCATTGCTTAAAACTATGGGTTATTTACATATTATAAAAATAGCAACATGTAGATAATTAAATGCCTTTAATAAATGAATATTTTATTAATAAATAAATAAGATTGTTTACAAAGTACGTGCTTTATCATCATACATGATTGGCTTGTATGCACACTACTATCAGTAGCAACACGGGAGGGAGTAATAATCAGAAGAGGAAGTGGAATGATAACTCATCAACTGGGAATCAGCAAGGAGGTCAGAAGAAGAGGATCGAAGCATGTCCGACCTGCGGAAAAGCTCACCTGGGGGTCTGTATGAAAGGAAAACGAGTATGCTACAATTGTGGTCAGGAAGGCCACATAGCACCTAACTGTCCGAACCCAAAGAAGGGCGCTTGCTTCACTTGCGGCTCAAAGGACCATTTGGCAAGGGACTGTCCCAAGAAGGGATCTGGAGGGGCAGGATCAGGAGGGAACAGGGGAAACAGCAGTGGAAGTGCTCTAACTATCACGGGACCAACCGCAACCAACCGACCGACCGCCAGGACCTTCAACATGACCGTACAGGATGCTGTACAGTCTCGCGATGTGGTGTCAGGTATCATTCCGATCAATAAAGTTAATGCTTATGTACTATTTGATTCGGGTGCTACTTGTTCATTTATATCCGATGACTTTGCTAAGAACTTAGAACTTCCTATGGACGAGTTAGAATACCCCATGAACATAGAGATTGCGAATAGAGAAGTGATCCCTGTTAGGTATGTACACAAGAACTGTAGAGTAGATATTAAGGGTAATATTATGAACGTAGATCTTATCCCGATTAGACTTGGGGAATTCGATGTTATTCTGGGAATGGATTACCTAGTCAATTATGGGGCTGTAATTGATTGCCAGAGGAAGTGTATCAACCTTATGACCCCGTCAAAGGTTGTGTTTTATGGCAGCAAATCGCCTAGACAAGCAAGTTGTCTGACGATGATGCAGGCCAGGAAATTGTTAAGACAAGGCTGTGTAGGATATTTAGCCTACATAGTTGATAGTCGTAAAGAAAACCCGAAAGTGGAAGATATACCAGTCGTGAGGGACTTCATAGACGTATTTCTGGATGATCTGCCAGGACTTTCGCCAGACAGAGAGGTTGAGTTTGTGATCGATTTGGCCCCAGGGACGGCCCCAATATCGAAGGCACCATACCGGATGGCTCCGGTAGAGATGAAAGAGTTAATGGTACAACTACAAGAGTTACTAGACAAGAAGTACATCCAACTGAGCGTATCGCCGTGGGGAGCGCCGGTGTTGTTTGTGAAGAAGAAGGACGGGACGATGCGACTTTGCATCAACTATAGAGAACTGAATAAGGTCACAATTAAGAATAGATATCCATTACCGAGGATCGACGATCTGTTTGACCAATTGAAGGGTGCAAGGTACTTTTCAAAGATAGACTTGAGGAGTGGCTATCATCAGCTGAAGGTGAGGCCAGAGGATGTTCCAAAGACAGCATTTAGGACTCGATATGGTCACTATGAATTTCTGGTAATGTCATTTGGTCTAACGAATGCTCCTGCAGCATTCATGGGCTTAATGAATGGAGTGTTCAAGCCGTTTTTGGACAAATTCGTGGTGGTCTTTATCGACGATATTTTAGTATACTCAAAGACCAAGGAAGAACATGTAGAACATCTGAAGTTAACATTAGAGGCGTTGAGAAGAGAGAAGTTGTATGCTAAATTTTCGAAATGTGAATTCTGGATTGAAAGAGTGCAATTTCTTGGACATGTGATCGACAAGGATGGAATTTCGGTAGATCCCTCTAAAGTCGAAGCTGTGATGAACTGGGATCAGCCGAAAACACCGTCAGAAGTGAGGAGTTTTCTTGGATTGGCGGGTTATTATAGAAGATTCATTCAGGACTTTTCCAAGATCGCAACTCCGTTGACGAATTTGACTAGAAAATTGGTGAAATTCGTTTGGACAGAGAAGTGTGAGGAAAGTTTCCAAGAGCTTAAGAGGAGGTTGAGTTCAGCACCTGTGTTATCCCTTCCGGACGACACATGATATTTTGTGGTTTATAGTGATGCGTCGCATAAAGGACTTGGCTGTGTGCTTATGCAAAACGGCAAGGTCATTGCGTATGCGTCACGACAATTGAAAGACTATGAGAAAGGGTATCCAACCCATGACTTGGAGTTAGCTGCAGTGGTATTTGCTTTGAAAATTTGGAGACACTATCTCTATGGGGAGAAGTGTGAAATATATACAGACCACAAGAGTCTGAAATATATTTTTACACAGAAGGACTTGAATATGCGCCAGAGAAGGTGGCTGGAGTTAATTAAGGACTATGACTGTGAAATCTTATACCATCCGGGTAAGGCTAATGTGGTTGCCGACGCCTTAAGCAGAAAGGGTCGGGAGAAATTGATGATGTTGACTGCTCAGGAGGAGCTAATTTCAGCAATGGAAAAGCTGGAATTGGAAGTGAAGTATCCGATGGAGATTGACGAGAAGTTGTTTCAGATGCAAACTAGTACAATCCTATTGGATAAAGTTAAAGAAGCTCAACTTCAGGACGAAGAATATGAAAAGGTTAAGAAAAAGATATCTGAAGGAACCGAACTGAGATTCAAGATAGACAGTGAGGGACTACTGAGATTTGAGAACAGAGTTTGGGTACCGTCAGTGCCAGAGATTAAGGATGATATTTTGAGCGAGGCTCATAGCTCACGGTATTCGATTCACCCCGGTAGTACCAAGATGTACCAGGATCTTCGACAGCACTTCTGGTGGCCGAATTTGAAACGAGATGTTGCTGAGTGTGTTGCAAAGTGTCTGACCTGTCAGAAAGTAAAAGCAGAACATCAGAGGCCGAGTGGTTTGCTACAACCCCTGGAAATCCCAGAATGGAAATGGGAACACATTACGATGGATTTCGTGGTTGGCCTTCCGACGACTCAGAAAGGCTACGACGCAGTATGGGTTATCGTTGACCGACTGACGAAATCAGCACACTTCCTTCCGATCAAAATCAGATTCAACTTAGATCAGTTGGCAAGGTTATATGTGAAAGAGATTGTTTCGAGGCACGGAGTTCCGGTGTTAATTATTTCCGACAGAGATCCGCGCTTCACATCAAACTTCTGGAAGCGACTACAGGAATGCATGGGGACACAGTTGAGAATGAGTACAGCTTATCACCCTCAGACAGACGGGCAAAGTGAAAGAACGATCCAGACATTGGAAGATATGTTGAGAGCATGCATCATAGATTTTAAAGGAAATTGGGATGATCACCTACCACTTGTGGAATTCGGTTACAACAACAGTTACCACGCTAGTATTGGCATGCCGCCTTACGAAGCGTTGTACGGAAGAAAATACAGAACTCCGCTATACTGGGATGAAGTTGGCGAGAGACAATTGCTAGGTCCAGAGTTGGTACAACAGACAGCAGAGATAGTCAAAGTGATCCGGACAAGACTGGTAGCCGCTCAGGATAGACAGAAGAAATACGCCGATCCACACCGTAAGAACGTTGAGTTTGAATCGGGAAGCTATGTGTTCTTGAAAGTCTCTCCCTGGAAGGGGAAGATCAGATTCGGTAAGAAGGGAAAATTGAGCCCAAGGTTCATTGGACCCTTTGAAGTACTACGAAGGATTGGAGAAGTTGCGTATGAGGTAGTCTTACCTCCAGCGCTTGAGAATGTCCACAACTTCTTTCATGTTTCAGTTTTACGCCCCTACAAACCCGATTACAAACATGTGATTGAATATGAACCCCTACATTTTGAAAAAGACTTATCCTATGAAGAAATTCCTGTTCAGATTGTTGACAGGAAAGAGCAAGTCCTCAGAAACAAAGTTATACCTTCTGTTAAGGTAATTTGGAGGAACCACAATGCTGAAGAAGCTACGTGGGAACTCGAAGAGCATATGATGAAGAATTACCCAGATTTATTTACTTAAATTTTTTGTATATGTGATTCTGGGGACAGAATCGTTGTAAGGGGGGAGAATGTAACGGGACGAATTTTTAATTGAACCGTGATTCTGGGGACAGAATCCTTTTAAGGGGGGAAAGATGTAACGAACAAGATTTTTGTAATTTAAATTGAATATTTATTGAATTAAATAAATATTTTTCGATGATTTAATTATTGAGTTAAATAATTAATTGATAAAATTGTGGTAGATTAATTTAATTATACGTGTCACATTAGTTAAATTAATGTGGTGAATTTTATATTCAAAGTATGTATTTAATTGAGCTTATTTGATTAATATATTAATTAATAAGCATAATGTTATTCTAATTAATTTAAATAATTAATTGGAGATTTAATGATTTGGCATAATTAATGAATGAGAATTTTAATTATGTGACTATGTGATTTAATGTGGATTTATGCTATGTTATTTAATTGATTTAAATAACATTAATTGATTAATTAAAAGTGTGACATTATTAAACTATATTATAGTAAGTTAATTAAATTAAAGGGAAAGGAGAGTGAATGGGAGAAACCAAACATGGCCTTATGGGGAGTTGATCAGTTAACCCACTATGGGACTAACCGACGACCACTCACCCACTATACACATTATACGTATTACGCTATACATATATCTTATACATCAGTCTTATATTTTATATTACAAACATCAGAGAACTTAGAGAGATTAGGAGAGAAAATTGAGAGAAGAATCGATTAGAGAAGAGATTGAAGAATTAAAGCCCATATCATCATCTTCACAGAGTTTACTAGGGGTAATTCCTTTGTCCCAATTTATTTCACGTACTATGTTTCCTTCATGAACATATATTCTGAGTTCTCCGTGTATGGGAAAAATTAGCAATTTTTGATTATATGCTTATATATGTGTTATTATATCATTATAACATGTTTTGTATTTGGTATGAATGAATTAAAATAATCGAATTCATGTAATTAGGCCTTAATTGGGTTTTCAAAATTTTACAGAGTTTTTCCATTTACGAGCTTTAAAAATTCTCTGTGAATGGAAAAAATTGATATTTATTCATTATATGGCTATATTTGTGTTAATATGTGTTTATAACATATTATATGCCATATATGCATAACTTTCAGTGATCACACCATGGAATTTTGTTGATAATTGGGTTTTCAAAAGTTACAGAGTGTAGAAATTGTACATATGGCCCATATAGCCCTTACGTACAAAATTTACACGCCTTATACGTTTATTTAACTTAAATTGATACTTGCATGTAATTATGTACGTTTAAATGAACAAAATGGAAGTTAAACGAACGGATTCGGTGTTATAACGAATCCGTAACGTTGAATTTCTTGTTTTCCTTTAAAACTTTACAAAATATTGAAAACAGTGAAAATAGATGCCTTGGATTGTGTAAATACGTAATTTAAAATGCTAAGATCATGCTAAAAATGTTATATAATGTTTCTGTGGAGTTTTTACATTATGGGTAGCCTTATAATTCATTACGTTAGTTTAATTTGGATTTATTTGGGCTACTCTGTGTGTTCATCGCGAACCAGGGAGTGCACCAGCAGGGGGACCCGCCCCAGCGGGTGTTCATGGGTATTAGGACCCGCCCCAATGGGTATAAGGGCTGTCCAGGAGCCTTTGTTTTTTTATTTTCGAGACTGTTTTGACCTCCTGTAGTAAAATAAGCATAACTTTTTCATACGAACTCCGATTAAGGCGATTCAAGATGATTCGGAAAGATAACGAGTAGACCTACAACTTTCATTCTTTAAGTTTTTCAATTTGAAATCGTTAAAATGGGTAAATATGGCCATCTTTGTGACTGATGCGTATTCGGAGGCAATCGGAGGGTTTCGGACATGCACGCACACAAGTGTAGTGTTCTCGATAATAAAAGATGTTTTAAGTTACATAAATGAATATTATATGATTTGAAGTTCATGATTAATAAATTAAGTTATTGACATGTATAAGATAATGTGAAGGTTCAAGTTAACAAACTAAGTGCGAACTTGAATATCGTAATTGTAAAACTTGATTATGATTGTTTAAAGGGCTATACATGTGTGATATGCATGTTGTGAGTTTACATTCATGTTATGTGGTTAGCCATTGAGTAATATTATAAACCAAGTTGTAAGTCGAACTTAAGTGAATAGTTCTACAGTTAAACATGGTAGTTATGAAAACTAATCGATGTCGTATACATAATGTAATGTGTAGGACGTTGAGGAAGTGAATTGTAATTATATTTGTAGCTTGTGCAAGAGGCAAGTATCCTATCCCTAACTTATTGATTTAGCAAGTTCCCTAAATTCTAATTTATTCATTTATTAAGTCTTAGACTTGTGTTTCTATATCGAGTAAGCTCGTGTTCTTAATTGTTCAAGTTCGAAATTCATATTACATATTGTAACTCTTTTAAAAGCATGATTCAGTTATACAATACGTATTCGATTGTATACTCTTGAGATTTATTATTCAAGTTGAATATCGATGTTATTGTTGAACCTTATAGGACTAGTGAACCCTTATTGATTCGACTAGTCCATAGTTGATGAACGTTCTAAATTCCAAAATACTTATTGAGCTTATCCAAACCAAACTTCCTTTGGTACGGACTCTGATGTCAAAACTGAGATGAACAACCATGTAAAAGGGGATTATTTACGCTTTAGCGTTGAGATATTGTGCACAGTATGGTACTAAGGGCTGATCCCCCTAAGTACGAGAAGTAGAGTCCATAGTCTTATGACTGTTAAAGGTTTAAAGCATAAAAACTTTACAACCTAGGACATAGTTCAAGGTCTTATGACCCTCAGACGTTCTTTTGATTCCTGTTATTCATTCTTGAGTCAAAAGTTGAGTTTCTTTATTCAGATGTCTTTGATTCACTCGCATGTTATTATATTGTTGTCATATTATTATACTTGTGGGCAATCGTGCTCACTCTTGCGTAATAATAACATTGCAGTTAAGAACGAAAGGTCCAACGAGCCTTCTACTAGCAAAGGCAAGGGCAAGGTCAACAAGTGATGAAGACTTGTTGTTTATTTTATGTGTTTATGTTTCAGACTTATATTAGAGTTGTGTAAGACTTATTTATTTGTTTATGTTCCGCACAGATGTTTAAGGTTAGTATGACCTGGGATTTATTTTATTTATTACTCAGATGTTGTAACCCCATAAGGGGAGGATTTAATTCTATTTATTGCATGGTTTGCATTTACTATGGGTAGATAGATAGATAATATTCGTACAGTGAACACCAAGTCCCGTGGAATTGAAGTACCCGGATTTGGGGGTGTCACAGTTGTAACCTCATGGCGGCCCATGCTAACGCACAGCATGTATATTCGATCAGAGTGTACTTCTGTTCACCACTGCTGAATCTTTTGTTGATGTAGTAGATGGCTCTCTCCTTGCTACTATCATCCTTTTGTCCTAGAATGCAGCCCATTACATTGGCAATGATGGACAGGTACATAAATAGGGGAACTCCATCCCTTGGAGGTACCAAGACGGGCGCTTCGATCAGCAGCTTCTTGATGGCAAGGAAGGCCTCTTGACAATCCTCATTCCATTTTGTGGAGGAATTCTTCCTTAGTAGCTTGAAGATGGGTTCGCAAGTTGCTGTGAGTTGGGAAATGAACCGGCTTATGAAATTGATCCTTCCCAGGAATTCGGGTATTTCCTTCTCTGTTCGAGGTACGGGCATCTCAATGTTGGCTTTAATCTTGGCAGGATCCAGCTCAATACCTCTATTGCTCACCAGAAATCCCAATAACTTACCTGATTTGACGCCAAAAGCACATTTGGCTAGATTCAGCTTGAGGTTGTACTTGCACAACCTGTTGAACAGCTTTCTGAGATGGTCGATGTGGTCGATGTGATCGTCCTACTTTCGAGATTTGATGATGATGTCATCCACATAGACCTCTATCTCCTTGTGCATCATGTCATGAAACAGGGCCATCATGGCTCACTGATATATGGCCCCAGCAATGATGAGGCTGAAGAATAATCGTCTGTAGCAGAAGGTTCCCCAGGGAGTGATGAAAGCTATTTTCTCCCTATCTTCTTCAGCGACCATGATTTGATGGTAACCAGCAAAGCATTCCACGAAGGAATACATGTCATACTGCGCAGTGTTATCTATCAGGATGTGGATGAAAGGTACTAGGAAATTATCCTTGAGACAGGCATTGTTTAAATCCCTATAATCCACGCATACTCGTACCTTTCCTCCTAGCTTAGGCACGGGAACTATGTTTGACAGCCACTCCGGGTATGTTGATACCATGATGATGCCGGCTTTGAATTGTTTAACAACTTCTTCTTTGACTTTCAGACTCCATTCTGGTTTCAATCGCCTGAGCTTTTGTTTAACTGGCTTGAATCCATCTTTGATGGGCATTCGATGGATGACAATATCAGTAGATAAGCCAATCATGTCTTCATGTGACCATGAAAACACATCCTGGAACTGTGTTAGGAGTTCGATCAGGTCGGCTTTTTGGTCTGGGGTGAGGTCTATGCCTATCTGGATTTCTTTGTGGTTTTCTGAGGTTCCAATATTGCAGTGGTGGTTTGGTCGAGGTTTGGTTTGGGTTTTTCTTCGACCCATTCTTTGATTTCCTCGGGCACCTCATAGTCATCTTCCTCCTCTTGATCAACTTCCATCAAGTCGAAGTTCAGTTCTACATCAAAGTTGTAGTCACTCTGACAGGTTGACATCTCATCAGCAGAGGCAAACATATCCAATGCTTGAGTCCTGAAAACAAAATGCTTTCACTTTAATATATGCAACTGCTTAAACATACAAAGCATTTGGCAAAGCATGACAAAAGTTACTGCTATAGCTGTGCAATAAAACAAGCAGTACATGAAAGCATGCTACAGTGCAGATGGACTTTCTGCCCTTTTCACTACAATAAAAAGACTTAATTCTGACGCAATATTCCCTCAGAAATAAGCCTATTCCGTCGGAAGTAGGTTATTTTCGAGGGAATATTCCATCAGACGTGCCGTCGTAAATAACCTCGTCAAAGATAAGTTCCGTCGTTCATTCCGTCAAACTTTATTATCTCTAACGGACTTATTTTTGATGTTTATTCCGTGGGATATATACTATCCTCGAGGGAATTATATACTACGGATGGATTCCGTCGAGATTAGTCTCACTTATATCTGACAGAAACTTCCCTCGGAGATACGTTAACTTCGACGGATAATTAAATATTAAAGCAATTTTTAAATTTTAGGTACGACGGAATATTCCCTCGGACTTAGTGTATTTCCGACGGAAAAATAAAAAAATAAAATTAATTTAGAAAATCTTTTTTTAAGTTTTCGATGGAAATTCCGTCGTACATAACCTATTCCGTCGTAAATAAGGCAAAAGGTTTTTTAATAGAATTTTTAAAAAAGCAATATCTAGTTATTTAAACTCATTTATGTACCTGTAACCTGTTTTATCCCAATACAGACAGACAATAATATAATTCCCATTCATATATTCAATGTAATGCTAAAAACCTGTACCAATTCGCAACAACGTAATCGACTAACTGATCATCATCAATATCACAAGCAAACAATAACCAATAGCTAATGTATCATCAGAGGCCCAACTGAATATATACAAATGTTCTACAAATGAATGAATACAACGTAATCTCATTATACAGACGTACCCAACTATATACACTACATACAAATGAACTAGAATGAATAACACAAAATGAACTATAATCTAGTAGTATCATCATCGGGTGGAGGTGGATGACGCCTGTCTGGTGTATGAAAATCTCTGTCATCCTCCTCGTCGTCATAGTCAAACCGCTAGTCATCGCCGCCAGCCCGCTCGCCATCGCCACCCTGTTGAAAAAATTACAAATAAAAATTATTAGTCTGTATATAGGCAGATATTAACAAGCTAGCTTTAAATGAAAATAACATAAACAATAAGAATACCTGAGTAGGCGGGGGAGGACGAAAAGCCTCCTCCAAGAGGGTAATCACCATCCGGAGCATCTCGCTGCTGAAAGCGTCGAACTGCTCTCGCGGTAATACCGTACTCTCTGCGGAGGCCCCTGCTATAATCTCCTGAGCAACCTGGTGAAGACGTTAAAAGGCAACTGTTGACGGCAAAAGACCGGATCGGTACGGAACCTATCCGACACAGCCCCTATCAGCCTCTAGAAGATCTCGTCATCCAAGCCAGCGCCCGTATGAGATGGTCCGACATGTGCTCTCGGACGCTGGCGCTGGCTGGAGCCTAAAAAGACAAATTCCATTACTAATAATAATTTATATAATGTGATAAATTCTGATAATTTCGTGAAACATCCCTTGCTCTGATAAATTCTGATAATTTCGTGAGTCAGCTGACCAGGCACGACATCCCTTGTTCGAGGCCAACTCATATGTTGAGCCATATGAGATGACATGAACAGCCGCTAAAGCCTCGACGCAAGAGGAAAGTACCGTAAGATCTTCCTGGGAACATATTTCTCCTTCCCCCCACGTTTTGTCACCTTATAGAGCGAAAAGCTGCATATATCACACTGTCAAGGGTCTTTGTCCTCCCCATAGTATAACATGCAATCCTGCTCACAAGCATCAATTTTCTGATACCCCATACTTAACCCTTTGACCATCTTCTTCACTTCGTAATAATTTGCAGGAAGAGTATGATCCTTGGGTAAGAACTTTCCAACAATGGCAAGCAAATCATTGAAACCTCTCTCACTACAGTCATGCTCATTCTTGTAGTGTAAGAGCATTGTCACTACAGAAAGCTTGGTGCCCGTATCATTTCCCGGATACAACGAGACCCCGGATTCAGATAGCAACTTGTAAAAGGCAGCAGCTGTATCATTTGGCACTTGCTTAGCACTGCTTGAAGAAGGCTCATTTTCAGCCCAGTCAATATTAGTAGGGCCATAAGCATCGACCAACATCTCCACCGGATCATAGTTTTCGACGTATGAATCCCGTAGAATATCTATCCGCTCAGTTGATTCCCCGTGAGGAGTCCATACGAAGTACCCATCCACAAATCCACGGGAAAATAAGTCGAATTTAATCTCGTCAAATTTCTTCCTGATCAGGTTTTTACACTTGACACACGGGCAGCGCATCTTTCCGTTCGAATCATCAACATGATCTATTGCTTTGTTCAAGAAATCTGACACCCCATCACGATAAGCTGATACTAATCCCCTCCCATCACTACGTATCCTACGGTACATCCAACTCCGGTCGGCTAACATTTTTAACTGCACAGACCACGCATTCAGTACAGGGATGTTCATGTATGTGGTCCATGCATGAATGAATGTCAAGCGAGTTTCAGTCAAGGGATGTTCATGCATGTGGTCCATGCATGAATTAGAGTATTTTCCTATTATGACAGCTCTATAGGAAAGGGGTAATTCAGGCTTCTATCCCGTTCCTGGATGCGTCTCTTCACTAGTGCCAACACGTTATGCACGTTTCTACTGTTTTAAGAAAATTTCGACAGCACTTCCCCATGGTCTCCAAGTACACGAAATAGATTAAGATAACTTAATCTAAGTATTTACTCGAAGAACATGTAGAGATAACAACCGAAAAGTCCTCAAAACAATAAAATCGTGTCGTTTCGTATTGGCACCGGCCTAAGTGAAAGACATAACATCCAATAACAGTCTCAAACTGGGGACTATTCGACATTCACTCCTACTGAGTGAATGTCAAACGGGTTTCTAAGTTGACACCTCTAAAAGCATGTATGTCTTCATCAAGATACAGATACATAGGTTATTAATGAATTTTACAGGCAAAGAAATATGATTTTCCTGTAAAATTCATTGATAGCCTACGTAAAGGAAAATGGATGAAGACATGCTTTGGATTCAAAGCTCCACATAGATGCTTTCTTTGTGATGGAACTGCAATGTCTACACTTCAACCTTAACACTGAAAGTCAATGGGAATAAGTCATATTGAATTTATTGAATATTGCGACAAACTAAGCAAGTGCTGCATAGTTTATTTTGCTAATGAAAAACTAAGTAAGTGCAACTTAGTTTATTGAATATTGCATCTCAACTAAGCAAATGCTACTTAGTTATTAATTGTATTTAGTTTTATTGTATTTAATTGTATTTTATTGAATATTGCGGCAAACTAAGCAAGTGCTACTTAGTTTATTTTGCCAATGAAAAACTAAGTAAGTGCTACTTAGTTTCTTGAATATTGCGTCACAACTAAGCAAATGCTACTTAGTTATTAATTGTATTTAGTTTTATTAGTTATTTATTATTATTTATTATTTATTTATTATTTATTATTTATTATTTATTATTAATTAGTTATAAATAATAATTATTTATTATTTATTATTTAGTATTTAGTATTATTTGTTATTTATTATTTATTATTAATTAGTTATTATCTATTATTATTTATTATTTAGTATTTAGTATTTATCTTTTATTATTTATTTATTATTTATTATTTACCATTTATTTATTATTTATTATTTATTATTAGTTAGTTATTTATCTATTATTTAATAATTATTATTTATTATTAATTATTAATTACTATTTATTATTTATTATTATTTATTATTTATTATTTATTATTAATTAGTTATTATCTATTATTTATTAATTATTAATTATTAATTATTAATTATTATTTATTATTTATTATTTATTATCAATTATTATTTATTACTTAGTACTTAGTACTTATTACTTATTATTATTTATTATTTATTATTATTTATTATTTATTATTAACTAGTTATTATCTATTAGTTATTAATTATTAATTATTATTTATTTTTTATAATTTATTATTTATTACTTAGTACTTAGTACTTATTACTTATTACTATTTATTATTTATTATTAATTAGTTATTATCTATTAATTATTAATTTTTATTATTTATTATTTATTATTAATTAGTTATTATCTATTATTTATTAATTATTAAATATTAAATATTAATTATTATTTATTATTTATTATTAATTAGTTATTATCTATTATCTATTATTTATTTATTATTATTTATTAATTATTATTTATTATTTATTATTTATTATTTATTATCAATTATTATTTATTACTTATTACTTAGTACTTATTACTTATTATTATTTATTATTTATTATTATTTAATATTTACTATTAATTAGTTATTATTTTTTATTTATTAATTATTATTATTTTTTATTTATTATCTATTATCTGTTATTTATTAATTATTATTTATTGTTTATTTGTAATTATTATTAATTATTAATTATTATTAATTATTAATTATTTTTTATTATTAATTAGTTATTATCTATAATTTATTAATTATTAATTATTAATTACTAATTATTATTTATTATTAATTAGTTATTATCTATTATCTATTATTTATTTATTATTTATTATTAATTATTATTTATTATTTATTATTAATTATTATTTGTTATTAATTATTACTTATTACTTATTACTTATTATTATTTTTTATTTTTTATTATTAATTATTAATTATACTAGCAGGGCCCGCAAATTTTGCAAACGAAAATTCTGACAGAAATTCCGTCGAAAATATCATATATCACATTCTTATAAAGCCCAAATTACAGTATCAAACCCAAATTGCTGAAAACTAATTAGAACAAACCCAAATTGCAGTAAATAAACGTGTTGAGTCATTCTTAAACATAAACCAATTAGGACAAACCCAAATTGCAGTAATTATCAACCCAAATTGCAGCAAATCAATATCCAATAGCAGTAAATGAGCTTCAACCCAAATTGCAGCATATCAAATCCAATTTCAAATCAAGATACAATTATTAAACAAAGTTCAGGAAATTTCAGAGATTCTACAAAATATACATACATTCTCAATATCAGATTGTCCCAACAGATTGTTCCCAATTTCAATTTCAATCTAAATTTCAGATTGTTCCTAATTAACTAATGAAGCAATAGAAATTAACCCTAACAAAACCCTAACTAATGAATGAAAAATACTTACAACTGGTAGTGAGTAATGAGAGATACGGCCAGTAGGCAGGAAAAGGGAGGAGGCGGCAGCTCGGAGAAGGGAGGAGGCGGCGGCACAGGGAGGAGGCAGGGGGTGTGGGGGCTGGGTCGGGGGGGGGGGGGGTTGGAGGGGGGACCGGAGGAAGTGACAGGGGGTGGTGGCCGACTGGTGGTGGAGGAGGCAGGTGCGGCTGGTGGTGGTGGCCGGGAACAGAGGGAAGAGAGAGAGAGAGTGAATAGGAAATGAGTGAGGCACTGGAGAAGAAGACGGCTAATTAGGTTTTAATCCTTATTTTTGATGAAATGCCCGTCAGAATTAATTCCCTAGGATATAACGTATTTACGACGGACGATTCCGTTAAAATTGTCTATATTCCGTCTAGTTTATATTTGGCGCGGGCGGGAAATCTGGCACCAGCAAAGTATCTACTGTTCCGACAGAATTCCGAGTCCAAGAAGACGTGTTCATAACCAGGTCTTCGTTTCTCCGCGGTTTGTTCGTTAAGCTGTCTTGCGCTGTTTTCACTCGGGATCATTGTTATGGTTCGTTCTGACCTTGGTGGCATCAATTCGGCTTAAGTTTGATCGAATCTGCTTGAAGTTGGTAAAATGACCATTTTTCCCCTCCTGGGGTTGCCTTCAGTGCAGGCATGGCCTTCGGCTGATTTCCTGGGGTTGTCTCCAAGGTTTGGATCCCAAACAATTCTGTTTTTCCTCAAGGTTGTCTCTGAAGCTGACTTGGTCCTTCTAGGTTTATCTTTGGAGATGATGTGAGACTTCGGGATTGTCTCTGAAGTTGAGTTGGCCTCCAAGGTTATGACCGGAGCTTGACCTGACCTCCCGGGATGTGACCGGGATTGACTTGTACCTCCCGGGTTGATATCAGGGCTGACCTGTATCTCCCAGGTTAAGACCGGGGCTGACCTATACCTCCCGGGTTGAGACCGGGGCTGACCTGTACCTCCCAGGATGTGACAGGGGCGGACCTGTACCTCCCGGGATGTGATAAGGGCTGACCTGTACCTCCTGGGTTGAGACCGGGGCTGACCTGTAACTCCTAGGTTGAGATCGGGGCTGAACTGATTGTTGGGTTTGTACGTAACGCAATCATGCAATCAAATCACATAAATAGGGCGGAAGCGTAAAAACTAGGTTTTCAAAAATTTATACAAACCCATTACCATGATCATTCTTGTGCATCAATTATCAGTGAATGAAGAGGGAGAAAAACAGAATTATACTTTTGAAGATCCAAGCTTCCTTAGTTACAAGTTCTACTCCTTTGATTCCTTTGATTCCTCTGTAGTG
Source organism: Panax stipuleanatus (assembly GCA_020205555.1). NCBI lineage: Eukaryota > Viridiplantae > Streptophyta > Magnoliopsida > Apiales > Araliaceae > Panax > Panax stipuleanatus. The sequence continues at coordinate 43,297,943 of CM035125.1, forward strand.
GCTCCTTCCCTTGATCAATGTCAGCCACCCAAATGTTTGGCCTCTAACGGTGATCCACCAAGGAAGATGAAGAACTCAGTAAGATGGGTTATTGGCTTAACCCTTGTTTCTATCTCTATAGAATATGTGTACTCCCAACTCTTGAAAAATTCACGTACCTTATTTCTGATATAAGACTCTCTTATATAGATATTAGGTTAACCCTCCTAATCCAATTAGAATAGGGTTTTATTTAATTAATTAATTAAATACTTTTAATTAATTTATATCCTAATCTTTATTAGGATTGAGAGAGAGAGTACTGATATTATATTAATTCCTAAACTCCTTTAGAATTAAAATAATAATAATAATAATAATATTAATAAGACTCGTCTTATTAATTTATATTTAATATTTCTAAAATATTAAATAATAAACATTAAGCTATTTAATTTATTCTATCATCATAGATTAAATTAATTATACTTAATGCATTATTACTATCATGCCATTTTCTTCTTAAATAATTCTTCTTCCTTTTATGGTGTGACCCTTTAGGTTCTCCATATTAAACCGGTTGTGAATAAATCAATTAGAACAATTCTAATCTTATTTAAATAAATAAATTAAACTAATAATCTATTTAAATAAATAACATTTATTCTACAATAGGGATAAGCCTCCCTAGCGATCAACGACTTTCCAGATAATATAGATTTCAACATTAATCATAAAAGAACCTGTGAGTTAATAGTTACCGTACAATTCAATCCTTCCACCATACAATGTCCCAATTAAATATAAGACATGGATTTACTGTCAAGTCTTAATTTATTTAATCATATGTATTTCGATTAGAAAATGCACAACTCCAAATAATGCAAATTAGAAACCTCTTTCTAATTTCATTCTACCTTGGCCAAGGATTCCTGGGTTGTCATTTAACGAATCACATAGGACATATCTCCTCTTTTACTAGAGGTGGTAGATTCTTTATTGATCATTCATTATCTCCATATGTAACTCATTATGCCCAAGCATACCCTATATATGCCTTAAAAGGCCTTAAGGAATTAGTCAAAGTATAATTTGTTACATACAAGATACTATGATGATCTCAAGTCCAAGGATCACATGTACTACTATCACATTAGGAATTCCTATTGACAGGCGAGTAAAACTCCATTAGGTATTCCATAGCGAGTCACGTTCAGTGAACTTATTCTCCAATAAGCACCTATATACTTGCTTTAGTGTCTCCACACAAATGACCATGAGATCAGTCATCCTCATCCAATGAGCAAGCAACATATGTACCAATCTATCCGGATTTACTAATTCCCATTTTAGTAATCCCACAATTGGGAACTATTTTAGTTTTTAAGCTTTCTAAGAATTTAGATCTCATTATCATGATCTCATCATGATTCTAAAAGCATTGCTTAAAACTATGGGTTATTTACATATTATAAAAATAGCACCATGTAGATAATTAAATGCCTTAAATAAATGAATATTTTATTAATAAATAAATAAAAAATTTTACAAAGTATGTACTTTATCATCATACATGATTGGTTTGTATGCACACTACTATCAATCTCCCACTTGCACTAAAGCCAATCGTCATGGTATCTCATACCCATCTTCTCTAAGTGACGATTAAACTGCTATTGTGTTAAAGCTTTAGTAAATGGATCTGCAATGTTGTCTTGAGAGTCTACACGCTCCAAGGTGACGTCTCCTCTTTCAATGATCTCCCTGATCAAGTGAAATCGCCGCAACACGTGTTTAGATTTCTGATGAGACCTGGGTTCCTTAGCCTGTGCAACCGCTCCGGTGTTGTCACAGTATATGGGAACTGCTTCTCCAATGCTAGGAACCACACCAAGTTCAGTTATGAACTTCTTCATCCAAACAGCTTCCTTTGCAGCTTCACTTGCAGCTATATACTCTGCCTCTGTCACTGAATCAGCAACTGTTTGCTGCTTGGAACTCTTCCAACTCACTGCACCTCCGTTCAAGGTAAACACATACCCTGAAACAGATTTACTGTCATCTTGGTCTGTTTGAAAACTTGAGTCCGTGAATCCCTCGAGTTTTAATTCAGACCCACCGTAGACAAGAAAATATCTTTAGTCCTTCTCAAGTACTTTAGGATATTTTTCACTGCCTTCCAGTGCTCTTCTCCTGGATTCGACTGGTATCTGCTTGTTACACTAAGTGCGTGAGTAATATCTGGTCTAGTACATATCATACCGTACATGATAGATCCTATTGCAGAAGCATAAGGGATCTTACTCATACGGTCTCTCTCCTCAGGTGTCTTTGGGGCCTGTTTCTTGGAGAGATTTATTCCATGGCTCATCGGCATAAGACCTCTTTTGGAATCTTCCATGCTAAACCTCTTTAGCATCGTATCAATGTACGTTCCTTGGGATAAGCCGAGCATCATTTTAGATCTATCTCTATAGATCTTTATCCCCAAAATATAGGATGCTTCACCCAAGTCCTTCATGGAGAAGTTTTTAGATAACCAGATTTTAATGGATTGTAACATAGGAATGTCATTCCCTATCAGTAATATATCATCAACATATAATACAAGGAATGATACTGCGCTCCCACTAACCTTCTTGTATACACATGGTTCATCCTCGTTTTTGATAAAATCAAACTCTTTGATTGTCTCATCAAAACGAATATTCCATCTACGAGAAGCTTGCTTTAACCCATAAATGGATCGTTGTAGCTTACAGACTTGATTTGTTCCAACTTTTGAAATAAATCCCTCTGGCTGTGTCATATACACATCCTCCTCAAGTTTTCCATTGAGGAAGGCCGTTTTCACGTCCATCTGCCAGATCTCATAGTCGTTGTAAGCTGCAATCTCAAGCAAAATCCGAATGGACTTGATCATGGCTACTGGTGAGAAGGTTTCATCATAGTCAACTCCTTGTCTTTGTTTGAAATCTTTTGCAACCAGTCGGGCCTTATAGGTCTCTACCTTTCCATCTGCTTCAGTCTTTTTCTTAAAAATCCATTTACACCCAATAGGTTTAATACCTTCAGGTGGTGAAACCAAAGACCATACTTTGTTTTCATACATGGAGTCCATTTCGGATTTCATGGCTTCAAGCCATTTCCCTGAGTCTTTATTACTCATAACCTATTCGTAATTCAATGGATCATCATCATTCATGATGTGTACCTCATCGTTATCCTCTATAACAAATCCATACCTCTCAGGTATCTTCGGTACTCTTCCAGATTTACGAACAGGGTGTGGTATAGTAGGTTCTTCTACTTGGTTAGGTACCTGACTTTGGTCCGTGGTAACTTGTGGTTCTTGAACTTCTTCAAGATATATCTTGCTCCCACTGACCCCTTCATGGATAAACTCTTTCTCCAAGAAGGTAGCATGTTTCGCAACAAACACCTTTTGATCAGTTGGATGATAGAAATAATACCCTACGGTTTCTTTAGGGTATCCCACAAATCTACACTTATGGGATTTAGTCTGTAGCTTATCATTTTCAAACTTTTTGACATAAGCTGGACAACCCCAAGTCTTAACATGCTTAAGATTTGGTTTCCTCCCTTTCCACATCTCATATGGAGTCTTTGGGGCGGATTTTGGTAGGTACCTTGTTAAGTAGGTATGCAGCCGTTTCTAGGGCATATCCCCAGAAGGAAATTGGAAGGTCGGTAAAACTCATCATGGATCGAACCATGTCCAACAGTGTTCGATTTCTCCTTTCAGATACTCCATTTAACTGTGGTGTACCTGGAGGAGTCCATTGTGAGATTATACCATTTTCTCTGAGACAATTGAGAAACTCACTGCTTAAGTATTCTCCACCTCGATCTGATCGAAGTATCTTAATACGCTTGCCCGTTTGTTTCTCTACTTAACTTCTGAACTCTTTGAACTTTTCAAATGATTCTGATTTGTATTTCATTAAATACACATATCCAAATCTTGAGTGATCATCAGCGAAAGTAATAAAATAAGAATACCCACCCCGTGCACTTGTTGTCATAGGTCCACAAACGTCTGTGTGAATCAATGCCAACAACTCTGTAACTCTCTCTCCTTTTCCACTAAAAGGAGATTTAGTCATTTTACCCATGAGACAAGATTCACAAGTTGGATATGATTCATAATCAGATAGCTCGAGGAGCCTATCTTTATGCAACTTGGATAATCTTGTTTCATTGATATGACCGAGTCTACAGTGCCACATATAGGTATAATTAATATCATCTCTTTTCTTTTTCTTAATTTGTTCGATTTGAAATATATTTTCTTGTAAGTCGAGTGTATAAAGTCCATTTCGCAAATTTCTAATACCATATAAAACATCGTCTTTATAAATAGAACAACCATTGTTCTTTATAATAACGTCAAAACCTTCAATATCCAATACAGAAATTGAAATAATATTTTTAATAATATTCAAAACATAATAACAATTATTAAGATAAATGGATTTGCCCGAAGGCATTGCTAAACAATAAGTTCCTACAGCTAATGCAGCAACCTTTGCTCCATTCCCCACTCGTAGGATCACCTCATCATTGTTCAGCTTTCTACTTCTGACCAGTCCCTGCACAGTATTACATATGTGAGAACCACAGCCGGTATCCAATACCCAAGTAGAATTATGACTTTCAGAAAAATTAATTTCAATCATAAACAAACCTTGATTGGAAGTCGAAGCTTCTCCAAGCTTCTTCTTTGCTAGAAACTTCTTGCAGTTCCTCTTGCAATGTCCCGGATCATTGCAATGAAAGCACATTCCTTTAGCTGGTTCAGGTTTCTTTTGCTCCTTTTCTTTCCCTTTTCCCTTAGCCTTCTTAGATTTCTTCTTTTCAGAAGACACCTTGGGCCTCTTCCTTTTATTGGAAGAATCCACCATCAAGACATGGTTCTTCTTGGATGAGAAGTGACCTTCTGCAGTTTTCAGCATGTTAAGCAGCTCAGGTAAGCTGACATCTAGCTTATTCATGTGAAAATTAACCACAAACTGCGAGAAGGTCTCACGAAGTGACTCCAAGACCAAGTCTTGACTCAACTCCCCATCCATGACGAACCCAAGCTGTCCAAGGCGTTCAATCAAATTTATTACCTTCAGAACATGAGTCTCGACGGCAGTGCCCTCGTTCATCCGAGATCGGAAGAGCTCCTTAGATATCTCATATCTAGCAGTCCTACTCTGTTCACCATACAACTCCTTGAGGTGAAACAGCATAGCAGGAGCATCCATTTTTTCGTGCTGACGCTGAAGCTCGTTATTCATGGATGCGAGCATGATGCATTGAGCCACAAATGCATCATCTTGCCACTTATTGAAAGTGGCAAACTCTTCCTCAGAGGCTGAAACAGATTCAGGGATAGTGGAATTTAGGACATAAGAAATCTTTTCAGCAGTGAGAACAATTCTCAGATTTCTTAGCCAGTCCTCATAATTCGGACAGGTAAGCTTATTTGCATCAAGTATGCTTCGTAGTGAGATTAGTGATTTTGACATTTTTAAAATTCTGCATGTGAAAAGACAACATTTTAGCAAACATTCATTTTATTAACTTTGCATACCAAAATAAATTTAGGTCTTTATTTTAAATTGGTATCTCCCACTATTTTCATCAAACTATATTACCCTCACTCATATAGTTCGGCAACATCTAATTAAAGATTTGCTAGTGAGATTAAGGATCCCATTTCAAATGTATATAACCTTGTGGATAGCACAACAAGCGATATACAAATAAATAGGTAGACAACTCTTGTCAATTACATCACCATGTAACTCCTTTTATTTTGCCTCTTAAATCATAATGGTCATGTGTGTGCACATCCGAACTAAAATGATTTAAGTTAAGTCCAGCCTACCACTTCCATAAATTCAAAAAAGAAAACTTTTCGTCCTTGTGGATAGCACAACAAGACTAGATCGTTCAATTTTCTTGATAAGCATCAAATGTGATTAATTAACATCTTAAATATTCAATACTCGCCTTGTGGATAGCACAACAAACTCATATTAAATATTTAATACTCTATTAACTAATCATGCTAGAAGGCGACGTTCGATATTCCAAATATCATTTGAATGCTTCAGACTTAATATTATTTCTTTGAGGGGTTTGTTATTATTTGTCTCATCTTTTTAAGCGCGCATGCACATATATATATAAAATACGCGTCATTTTATTAAACATGCGAAGCATGTTTGTATAAAATATAATATATATAATATTTAGCATGCAATATAGAATACTATATTCTACCCGGATTGATTATGGACTTTTATTCTAGTTTGGTTCACTAGAGCCACCAAGTGAACCAAAAGGTCAAACCTAGGAGTGCAAGAATTTAAATTTAAATATAACTATTACATTTAAACCCTGGCTCCATACAAATGAGTCTTCACGCGTTCCTTGCTCCTTGGTCTCTAATTTCTTCAAAATAATTCTAACTATCTCTATTACATTAACTATTTAAAATTAAATAGAAACCTGGATCAGCAGTCAAGGGGAAGTACATAGAAAGGAGATAGAATTTACATCGAGAATAAAACTAGAGAAGACGAGGTACGCAGACCCCATTTTATAAAACCCATTCATTCAAGCATTCAACCAAAATAAAATCCAATCACATTGGTCATAGTCCATAATCAATCCCTTTTATTACCATACATATCATCATACGTATCAATAAAACTTATTCATCTCATGAAAATAAATTCATTCATATATGTATTAATATCAGTTAATGGGCAAAAGTTTGCTAAACTTTGTTTTTGGAAAAATAAACTCCTTTATTTCATTCAAAAACAATTCCAAATTAAACTCTTTAATTTTAGCAATTCTGAAATCTCATTTCATATAAAATAAACATCTTTATTTTAAACCTTTATTAATTAAATAAACCATTCATTTAATTAAATAAAACAAAAAAATTCAGTTCCTGTCCAGTGGCGCAGCTGCACCAAGAATGTAAAGGGAACCGGCGCAGCTGCGCAGCATGAAAACCAGGAACAGCACCCGGCGCAGCTGCGCAACAATATTGCCTTGTAACGGCGCAGCTGCGCAGCTTCGCAGAATCTGAAAAATTTTTGTTGCCCAGAACTCGATCCAATCGCATATCATACATATATGGAATCACATAGACTTATAATTAGCACAAGATTAGCTCTGATACCACTGTTGGGTTTGTACGTAACGCAATCATGCAATCAAATCACATAAATAGGGCGGAAGCGTAAAAAACTGGGTTTTCAAAAATTTATACAAACCCATTACCATGATCATTCTTTTGCATCAATTATCAGTGAATGAAGAAGGAGAAAAACAGAATTATACCTTTGAAGATCCAAGCTTCCTCAGGTACAAGTTCTACTCCTTTGATTCCTTTGATTCCTCTGTAGTGGCTCCTTCCCTTGATCAATGTTAGCCACCCAAATGTTTGGCCTCTAACGGTGATCCACCAAGGAAGATGAAGAACTCAGTAAAATGGGTTATTGGCTTAACCCTTGTTTCTATCTCTATAGAATATGTGTACTCCCAACTCTTGAAAAATTCACGTTTTTATTTTTGATATAAGACTCTCTTATATAGATATTAGGTTAACCCTCCTAATCCAATTAGAATAGGGTTTTATTTATTTAATTAATTAATTACTTTTAATTAATTTATATCCTAATCTTTATTAGGATTGAGAGAGAGTACTGATATTATATTAATTCCTAAACTCCTTTAGAATTAAAATAATAATAATAATAATATTAATATTAATAAGACTCCTCTTATTAATTTATATTTAATATTTCTAAAATATTAAATAATAAATATTAAGCTATTTAATTTTTTCTATCATCATAGATTAAATTAATTATACTTAATGCATTATTACTATCATGCCATTTTCTTCTTAAATAATTCTTCTTCCTTTTATGGTGTGACCCTTTAGGTTCTCCATATTAAACCGGTTGTGAATAAATCAATTAGAACAATTCTAATCTTATTTAAATAAACAAATTAAACTAATAATCTATTTAAATAAATAACATTTATTCTACAATAGGGATAAGCCTCCCTAGCGATCAACGACTTTCCAGATAATATAGATTTCAACATTAATCATAAAAGAACCTGTGAGTTAATAGTTACCGTACAATTCAATCCTTCCACCATACAATGTCCCAATTAAATATAAGACATGGATTTACTGTCAAGTCTTAATTTATTTAATCATATGTATTTCGATTAGAAAATGCACAACTCCAAATAATGCAAATTAGAAACCTCTTTCTAATTTATTCTACCTTGGCCAAGGATTCCTGGGTTGTCATTTAACGAATCACATAGGACATATCTCCTCTTTTACTAGAGGTGGTAGATTCTTTATTGATCATTCATTATCTCCATATGTAACTCATTACACCCAAGCATACCCTATATATGCCTTAAAAGGCCTTAAGGAATTAGTCAAAGTATAATTTGTTACATACAAGATACTATGATGATCTCAAGTCCAAGGATCACATGTACTACTATCACATTAGGAATTCCTATTGACAGGCGAGTAAAACTCCATTAGGTATTCCATAGCGAGTCACGTTCAGTGAACTTATTCTCCAATAAGCACCTACATACTTGCTTTAGTGTCTCCACACAAATGACCATGAGATCAGTCATCCTCATCCAATGAGCAAGCAACATATGTACCAATCTATCCAGATTTACTAATCCTCATTTTAGTAATCCCACAATTGGGAACTATTTTAGTTTTTAAGCTTTCTAAGAATTTAGATCTCATTATCATGATCTCACCATGATTCTAAAAGCATTGCTTAAAACTATGGGTTATTTACATATTATAAAAACAGCACCATGTAGATAATTAAATGCCTTTAATAAATGAATATTTTATTAATAAATAAATAAGATTGTTTACAAAGTATGTGCTTTATCATCATACATGATTGGCTTGTATGCACACTACTATCATTTATGACCAATGAGATTTAGCCATCAGTTAATCCACATACTAGTCTCAATGTATCATTGTTGTCCCATTAACAATGACACTCGACTAGGGACATTTAAGAGTAATGATACTAATTGTAATTATATGATCTCATGTTCAAGTCACATACTTGAAGCCATATAATTTGTATCACTATTCTAAGGACTTTTATTATGTTAACATTTATATAACGCAGTAAATAAAATCATAATAAAATAATTCATTTATTCAATCAAATATATATCAAAAATATTAAGCAATTACATCAAAGAATTGGCCTCTAGGGCATAAACTCTAACAAAAGATACCATCTCTTGGCGTACTATCATCACTTTGGAAGAAACCTTTGGTTTCAGAGCTGGTACCCCAACTGGTAGGTATTGAGTATCACTCACCTCCAAGGATTGAAAACTAGCAGTCTCAATCCCTGAATCCAGACTGATCACCGGTATGTCTCCCTATCTACAGACAGGGTATTCCAGTTCGATATTGACCGTGATGAGGTTGCCATTGATAATGTACTTGAGTTGCTGATGGAGGGTGGATGGCACTGCCCCTACCATATGGATCCATGGCCTGCCCAGTAATAAGTTGTATCCGGTGGTGATGTTGAGCACCTGGAAAGATACATAAAAAGTGTGCGGACCAATTTCCAATGGAAGCTTAATTTCTCCCATAGCCTCTCGGCGAGATCCATCGAAGGCCCGGATGACCACATGACTGGTTTTGATCCGATTCGGGTTCATCTTCATTCTCTCCAAGGTGTCGTAGGGACAGATGTTTAGGGACGATTCTCCATCTATCAGAACACCTCTGATTATATACCCGGATAACATTACTGCTATGTGCAGGGACTTGCGATGACCCATCCCTTCTGCGGGTATATCATTGTCAGTGAAAGATATCACATTGCTGTTAAAGATGTGTTCTATCACGTGACAGGATTTCTCGGCATCCACTGTCTTTGGCAGATGGGCTTCTTCTAGTACTTTCACCAGAATGTTGCAATGATCCACCGACGATAAGACCAGATCTAGGATAGACATCTACTTGGGTGCATCTTTTAGGCTTTCCACCACTTTGATTTCATTGTGTCCTATTTTTCTAAGGAACTCTTCGATTTTCTCTTCAGCCACCTTCTCTTTGGCCTTGATGACTGATTTGATCACCCGTTAAGGCAAGTAAAATGGATTCTCCTTTGGTACAATGGCAATGTTGTTTGAGGTGGAACCTTCATCATTTTCGTAGTTCCATGGAACTCTCTTCAGACTGATCACTGGATACTGGGGTCTGAAGGGTAATATCAAAGGCTTGGGCACCACCAACTTCACAGGATTTTTTGTATCTTGGACCTTTTTCCCTAGTAGCATTAGGGGTGTGAGGGTTGGCTTTTTATCACAAGAAAAAACAACCACTGTATCCTGACTCCACGCAGTGGGAATAAAGAGAGTTTCTTTATCTGGGAGGCCATAATCCTGATTCCCCCTGATTAGTTCACCGCTTTCAATCACGTTCTGAATTAAGTAACGAAGTCCCCAGCAATCCTCAGTGTCATGATCGGGTGTATTGCAGTGATACTGACAAATCCTGTCAGGCTTGAACTTTCTGGATCGAGGGTTCATAGGGGGTAACAGATCTGCAACCATTCCCTCATTGATCAGCATTTGGAGGATTTCGTTCATCGACTGGTTCAGATTAGTGAAATTCCTCTAGAAGGCGAATTCCCTATCAGTTTGAAACTTTTCTTCCTTGGCCATCTTGTTGGCCCAAGGTTCATGTTTATGAAAGCGATAATGATCCCTTATGGGAATGAGACCATTCTCCGGTGTAGGAGGAATTGCTTCAGACTGGTTGGTCTGGTTTATCAGCTTTCTGGTGACCTGATGTTGGTACACGACCAATTTCACCAACTGCCCAATTTGTTCCTTGATAGACTTGATCTCTTATTCTATCAGGAATCGCCTCTCTGAGAATTCCCAACTATCTGGGATGTTATTACTGGATGGAGTCACCCCTCCCACATAATTGAGGTATTTGGATCCTTCTCCATTTCCTGTGTTAATCATATTGACACTCTCCTCTTTATGTTGAGGGAGGGGATTGTCTTGCACGTGTGGTTGCTCAGGTTTGGTTACCACAATCTCTTCATTGTCTATCAAGTCTTGGATTTTGTGCTTGAGCGACCAACAGTCTTGGGTATCATGGCCCGGAGATCCAGAATGGTAGGCACACTTTTTGCTTGGGTCAAAATTCCGTCCACCGGTGTTGGTTGATGGAAGGAGTTGAACGATCTTTTTTTAGGCCGTCAACAGTTTTAACACATTCTCGAGTGAATCCCTTAAGGGGCTGAAAGTTCTCCGACGCCTAACATCCATGTTTTTCTGGTATGGCGCGTTGAAAGGTTGTGCCTCAGCTTGAAAAAGGGAATAGTGCCTCCTTTGAATGGGCATGCTGCTTGAGTCGCCCCTCTGATTATGTCCTTGCAATACCAAGGAACTTCTTCGTCTTTCTTCTTGTGTACTCTCCGGTAATTACTCCCATAACTCCCAGATTGAATATGCTCAGCAACAGCTTCTAAGGCGGTCAGATCCTTTATCTTCCCAGATTTGAGCCCCATTTCTGCCATCTCGCCATGTTTAATCATTTTCGAGAATGGTTTTCCTATGCCTGCTAGGACCTTTTTGTAGTACAGAGCTTCTTGGATGTCGATAAAGGTCATGACTATCTCATTCTCAGTCATAGGTGGAGTGACTTGTGCAGCCATTCGCCTCCAGCACTGAGCATATTCTCTGAATGACTCAGTGTTTTGTTTTTTGATTTTGGTTATTTTATATCTGTCTAGAGCTAGTTGAGACTGGAAACTGTATTGACTGAGGAAGGCATGTGCCAGCTCTTTCCAACTGTGAATCTTAGAGTTGTCCAAACGGGCATACCAGGCTCTAGCTTCTCCGATCAGACTTTTCTGGAATAACTGCATTCGGAGTTTCTCGTCCTCTGCATAAGATCTGAGCTCTCCAATGAATACTCAATCCATCGTATTTCTCAAAATCAGGGACTAAAAATTTTTTAGGGTAACAAGCCCCATGGAAAATACATAGGTCTGAATAATTAACACTGCCAAATGCCCCAGTCCCTTTAATAGACCGGATAGTTTCTTCCATCTATTGGACTTTCCTTAGAATGTCATCAGCCTCCTGTTCTTTGTTAAGGATGGTATTTTCAGGGGGGGGGTTTGGTAGTATCCTGGTTCTGAGGATCAGGAATCTGAGTTTCTGTCTTTTCGGTTTCCTGACTGCCACCAGATGTTCCCGATTCTGTATGACCCTGTGCTTGTTTCCCTTTTAGAACTTTACTTTGCTCTCTCAGGAAACTGGCCAATTTAGCAATCTGGTTCTTCAGTCCTTTAAACTCTTCCCTAGAGACAGGGGTGGATTCTGGCTGAGCACTGGAAGCCATGTCCGGAGATGGACTTAGTGCTTTCTTAGACTTAGATCTAGTGACATAACCAATTTTTCACCTACAACAAACATAGGTGTGTCAATTTCCTGAGGTAGGTATAGATAGGATGCATGTTATGATGTGTTTTTTAGGTTTTTTAATCTTATCTTGCAATACAGAGGTCAGTTGTTTTGATGACATAATGACATGACAAGATGTACAAGACAAGGAATGTACATTACATTTATGATATTTACATTTTGCTCTTTACATTGGAATTGAAAACTTGACATTGAATTGAAAGAGGAAGGTATGAAGAAGCTTCCCATCGGATTTGGTTAATCAGAGGCTGACCTATCTTAGGCTACTCTCTCTGTTTTTTGGCATGAGGGTCCCCAGATCATCGCAATCTACTAGAGGGGAAATTAATCCGATCTTTCAACTGGAGAGAATCTGAGTGGTGCTTTTTCATGAGCCCCGAAGACTTAGCCGTCCTCGAAGACATTAATCTGTCTCCGACGGGTTTGCCTCTTGGTGGAGGAATCACACAACATATATTCACATACATCGCATCTCACCGTATGCATATGATGACATTGGTGTGAAACACTAACATAGGTGCGAAGCACTAATATGGGTGCGAAGCACTAATATGGGTGTGAAGCACTAATAAAGCAGGAAAGCATTCATTCACATTCATTCAATGTAAATATGCAGTATTCACGCATTCATTTAATTTAAAGACGCAGCATTCCCACATACGCAAATATGAAAGGGAAATTTTGAAAAGTTTTGAACGCGGCCTAAGCCCTCTACTGTTCCCAGCAGAGTCGCAACTTGTCGACGTCGAAAAAAAATCCGCAAGTCGGGTCGGACCCGGATCTTTCTCTCTTCCTAAGTTCTGTCTACCCTTATTCTTTTTATTGTGAAAAAGGTTTTGAAGGGTTTCTTAGGAAAAGGCCAACATGTATTATGTCGACGATTTGAATATTTTACAGAGTCGCCAGTTGGTAGATTTAAAATGGTTGTACTAACTCAACCGAGTTTTGTTTGAAAAGAGACCCAATTGCTGGACACTGTCGAAACTTGATCTTTGAAACCGAAGTTTTGAATTCGGGGGCTTGGTTAAGTGTGGGGAAGGTGTTAGACACCCCACAACTCCCGTGAAAATACGGTACCACTTCTTTTCAATATTTTCCTTTTATATTTGCAATGTGTGTGTGAATGCTGGAAGAAATTGGGCCTATGTTTGATTGATTGAAAGTAGTGCTTTGCTTCGTTGAACCTATATAGGAAGGGTTTGATTTGATTTACAAAAGTCCATTTTTAGACAAGATATTGGAAATGATGTTTTGAAAAGCGGTTTTCAAACCCCTACGCTCTCATAGGAATAGAAGCATGTCGATACTTCCAATTTTTCTTTTCAGCCTTAAGGCTCAGTTTGAATGGTGATTTGTCGGGCTGCAAAGCATCCTCAACCATAGAATATATACAAGTGTCGGTCTTCTCATGGGCATGACAGCCATCGGAGTGACTCTGACACGACAAACCATATTTCCATTATGTTGACACCTTAAATTCAGATAACCGTTTTAAGGTCTTTTGGATGTACATTTTTATAAAAAAATTGGCAGGATACATTCGTAAAATGGTGTTTGTCATCCTAGGCTCACATGAGGAAGCCAATGAAACCTGTACAGCTCAAATATGTACAAAAAATGTATATTTACATCTAAACGCTGCAATGACCAAGGATCCATCAGTAAATCCTGGCTTGCGCGTATCCAAAGCGTCTCATTCCCACTAGATAGCAATCTAAGGGCCGCGAGGTTGCTTTCCGAAGTGAAACTAGAAAAATAACTAGATTTAAGAAAATCTCAGCCATTCTAGCTTCTCGGATCTATCTGAACCTATTTTGAACCGTTTGAAAGCTATAGTTGGCGAGATTTAAAGAAATCTAGTTCGCCAAAGATATGTCAGTGTCGATTCATATCAAATGAATATTTAAAGCATCAATTTAATCATAATGAAATAAAAGATATATATATATATATACACGAAAGCTGTAAAAGGCAATGGGTTTTCACTCCGATGCCCGGACTAGAATGTAAATATATATATATATATATATATATATATATATATATATAGAGAGAGAGAGAGAGGCCGGATCAGGTCCGGACTCTCGGACCTTGCTAAAATCTGGACTTTTTTTTTCTTTTTTTTTTGCTTTTTTTTTAAAACAACTAATAAAAAATGTATAATATTTTATGGAACTGAAATTTTTCCATAATATAGTGTTTTTATTAGTCTGTACAACCTGTTTTGTTATATATATCCAAATCACACCCAAAACACTATATTATGAAAAAATTCCAGTTCCATAAAATATTATACATTTTTTATTAGTTGTTTTAAAAAAAAAGCAAAAAAAAAAATGGTCCGGATTTTGCTCCGTCCGGGAGTCCGGACCTGATCAAATTTGTATATATATATATATATAAATATAAAAAGCCACGAAGTAATCCAGGCTTGATAGAATGTAAATATATATATATATAAGCTGTAAAAAGGGCAACGGACATTTTATCCTAGGCCCAGACAGAAATGTAAGAATATATATTTGTAAAAGCAATGAAAAGGCCATGAAATGATCCAGGCCGAACTGGAATGTAAAAGTTAATATATACAGTCAATATATATATATTAAAGCAATAAAAAGGCCACGAAGTAGAAATTCAGGCCCAAATAAGTTAGAAAAGGTTATATATATATAAGTAGTAAACTACCACAGATTTGACATCCGGGCTTGACAGAATTGAAAAGTTAGTATTTATATAGTTAAATATATACAAAAAAAAAGTCAAATTCAGACTGGGAAGATAACCCAGTCCGGCGAAGTTGCTAGAAGCGAGGATATATATATATATATATATATATATATATATATATATATATATATGAAAGCTGTTAGAAGTGACGGATCGACGATCCGAGTTGTAGAAATGCCAGAAAATGAGTTTATGTACGAAAAAATACCAACAGTAAGCAAAAACGGCCACAGAACTGAGTTCCGGGCGTATTCAGAATATGAAACTTAACGTGAAAGTGTATAAAAGTGCAATGAAGTAATATAAACTTCCTGATCGTAAAAATACTCACAATGGACTGCTACACGGGCTTTTTGCCAAATCGTAGGGTTCAGACGTCCGTTTCTACCGGTTAATTTTTGATATGTGGTAGTATATGAGTATATCTACGTGTTAGAGTGAAAAAATTTAGGTTTGGAGTATAAGAGTAGGGCTGAGAAACGAAACGGGTAGAGGTTCAGAGCGTTTTTTTATATAAAATGAGCTGGGGTGCACTCAAATATATAGACCCAGAAGAAGCAGATCTACCCGCGGCAGCCGCGGGTAGAAGTACGACTTCACGTGGCAGGGCATAAGTGGCGGGTCACGTTGCATCGAAGTATGTGCACTCCGAGCAATGCGAAGTCAGATTTGAAATTTTCTAACTTTTGATCGGAGCGTCCGTTGGAGGTGCGTTGTACCTTTCTAGAAAGCCCTCGCTGAGAGTGTCACAATGACATGGGATTAAACCTTTTTCGAGTCCAAGAAGACGTGTTCATAACCAGGTCTTCGTTTCTCCGCAGTTTGTTCGTTAAGCTGTCTTGCACTGTTTTCACTCGGGATCATTGTTATGGTTCGTTCTGACCTTGGTGGCATCAATTCGGCTTAAGTTTGATCGAATCGGCTTGAAGTTGGTAAAATGACCATTTTTCCCCTCCTGGGGTTGCCTTCAGTGCAGGCATGGCCTTCGGCTGATTTCCTGGGGTTGTCTCCAAGGTTTGGATCCCAAACAATTCTGTTTTTCCTCAAGGTTGTCTCTGAAGCTGACTTGGTCCTTCCAGGTTTATCTTTGGAGATGATGTGAGACTTCGGGATTGTCTCTGAAGTTGAGTTGGCCTCCAAGGTTATGACCGGAGCTTGACCTGACCTCCCGGGATGTGACCGGGATTGACTTGTACCTCCCGGGTTGATACCAGGGCTGACCTGTATCTCCCGGGTTAAGATCGGGGCTGACCTATACCTCCCGGGTTGAGACCGGGGCTGACCTGTACCTCCCAGGATGTGACAGGGGCGGGCCTGTACCTCCCGGGATGTGATAAGGGCTGACCTGTACCTCCTGGGTTGAGACCGGGGCTGACCTGTACCTCTCGGGTTGAGACCGGAGCTGACCTGTACCTCCTAGGTTGAGATCGGGGCTGACCTGTAACTCCTAGGTTGAGATCAGGGCTGAACTGATTGTTGGGTTTGTACGTAACGCAATCATGCAATCAAATCACATAAATAGGGCGGAAGCGTAAAAAACTGGGTTTTCAAAAATTTATACAAACCCATTACCATGATCATTCTTTTGCATCAATTATCAGTGAATGAAGAAGGAGAAAAACAGAATTATACCTTTGAAGATCCAAGCTTCCTCAGGTACAAGTTCTACTCCTTTGATTCCTTTGATTCCTCTGTAGTGGCTCCTTCCCTTGATCAATGTCAGCCACCCAAATGTTTGGCCTCTAACGGTGATCCACCAAGGAAGATGAAGAACTCAGTAAAATGGGTTATTGGCTTAACCCTTGTTTCTATCTCTATAGAATATGTGTACTCCCAACTCTTGAAAAATTCACGTTTTTATTTTTGATATAAGACTCTCTTATATAGATATTAGGTTAACCCTCCAAATCCAATTAGAATAGGGTTTTATTTATTTAATTAATTAATTACTTTTAATTAATTTATATCCTAATCTTTATTAGGATTGAGAGAGAGTACTGATATTATATCAAAAGGTGTTTCGCAACAAATACCTTTTGATCAGTTGGATGATAGAAATAATACCCTACGGTTTTTTTAGGGTATCCCACAAATCTACACTTATCGGATTTAGTCTGTAGCTTATCATTTTCAAACTTTTTGACATAAGCTGGACAACCCCAAGTCTTAACATGCTTAAGATTTGGTTTCCTCCCTTTCCACATCTCATATGGAGTCTTTTGGGCGGATTTGGTAGGTACCTTGTTAAGTAGGTATGCAGCCGTTTCTAGGGCATATCCACAGAAAGAAATTGGAAGGTCGGTAAAACTCATCATAGATCGAACCACAGTGTTCGATTTCTCCTTTCAGATACTCCATTTAACTGTGGTGTACCTGGAGGAGTCCATTGTGAGATTATACCATTTTCTTTAAGACAATTGAGAAACTCACTGCTTAAGTATTCTCCACCTCGATCTGATCGAAGTATCTTAATACTCTTGCCCGTTTGTTTCTCTACTTCACTTCTGAAGTCTTTGAACTTTTCAAATGATTCTGATTTGTATTTCATTAAATACACATATCCAAATCTTGAGTGATCGTCAGCGAAAGTAATAAAATAAGAATACCCACACCGTGCACTTGTTGTCATAGGTCCACAAATGTCTGTGTGAATCAATGCCAACAACTCTGTAACTCTCTCTCCTTTTCCGCTAAAAGGAGATTTAGTCATTTTACCCATGAGACAAGATTCACAAGTTAGATATGATTCATAATCAGATAGCTCGAGGAGCCCATCTTTATGCAACTTGGATAATCTTGTTTCATTGATATGACCGAGTCTACAGTGCCACATATAGGTATAATTAATATCATCTCTTTTCCTTTTCTTAATTTGTTCAATTTGAAATATATTTTCTTGTAAGTCAAGTGTATAAAGTCCATTTCGCAAATTTCCAATACCATATAAAAGATCGTCTTTATAAATAGAACAACCATTGTTCTTTATAATAACGTCAAAACCTTCCATATCCAATACAGAAATTGAAAT
Source organism: Panax stipuleanatus (assembly GCA_020205555.1). NCBI lineage: Eukaryota > Viridiplantae > Streptophyta > Magnoliopsida > Apiales > Araliaceae > Panax > Panax stipuleanatus. The sequence goes on from CM035125.1 coordinate 43,316,256, forward strand.
AATGTTTTTAATAATATTCGGAACATAATAACAATTATTAAGATAAATGGATTTTCCCGAAGGCATTGCTAAACAATAAGTTCCTACAGGTAATGCAGCAACTTTTTCTCCATTTCCCACTTGTAGGATCACCTCATCTTTGTTCAGCTTTCTACTTCTGACCAGTCCCTGCACATTATTACATATGTGAGAACCACAGCCAGTATCCAATACCCAAGTTGAATTATGACTTTCAGAAAAATTAATTTCAATCATAAACAAACCTTGATTGGAAGTCGAAGCTTCTCCAAGCTTCTTCTCTGCTAGAAACTTCTTGCAGCTCCTCTTCCAATGTCCCGGCTCATTGCAATGAAAGCACATTCCTTTAGCTGGTTCAGGTTTCTTTTGCTCCTTTTCTTTCCCTTTTCCCTTAGCCTTCTTAGATTTCTTCTTTTCAGAAGACACCTTGGGCCTCTTCCTTTCATTGGAAGAATCCACCATCAAGACATGGTTCTTCTTAGATGAAAAGTGACCTTTTGCAGTTTTCAGCATGTTAAGCAGCTCAGGTAAGCTAACATCTAGCTTATTCATGTGAAAATTAACCACAAACTGCGAGAAGGTCTCATGGAGTGACTGCAAGACCAAGTCTTGACTCAACTCCCCATCCATGACGAACCCAAGCTGTCCAAGGCGTTCAATCAAATTTATTACCTTCAGAACATAGTCTCGACGGCAGTGCCCTCAGTCATCCGAGATCGGAAGAGCTCCTTAGATATCTCATATCTAGCAGTCCTACTCTGTTCACCATACAACTCCTTGAGGTGAAGCAGCATAGCATGAGCATCCATTTTTTCGTGCTGACGCTGAAGCTCGTTATTCATGGATGCGAGCATGATGCATTGAGCCACAGATGCATCATCTTGCCACTTATTGAAAGTGGCAATCTCTTTCTCAGAGGCTGTTTCTGAAACAGATTCAGGGATAGTGGAATTTAGGACATAAAAAATCTTTTCAGCAATGAGAACAATTCTCAGATTTCTTAGCCAGTCCTCATAATTCGGGCCGGTAAGCTTATTTGCATCAAGTATGCTTCGTAGTGAGATTAGTGATTTTGACATTTTTAAAATTCTGCATGTAAAAAGACAACATTTTAGCAAACATTCATTTTATTAACTTTGCATACCAAAATAAATTTAGGTCTTTATTTTAAATTGGTATCTCCCACTATTTTCATCAAACTATATTACCCTCACTCATATAGTTCGGCAACATCTAATTAAAGATTTGCTAGTGAGATTAAGGATCCCATTTCAAATGTATATAACCTTGTGGATAGCACAACAAGCGATATACAAATAAATAGGTAGACAACTCTTGTCAATTACATCACCATGTAACTCCTTTTATTTTGCCTCTTAAATCATAATGGTCATGTGTGTGCACATCCGAACTAAAATGATTTAAGTTAAGTCCAGCCTACCACTTCCATAAATTCAAAAAAGAAAAATTTTCGTCCTTGTGGATAGCACAACAAGACTAGATCGTTCAATTTTCTTGATAAGCATCAAATGTGATTAATTAACATCTTAAATATTCAATACTCGCCTTGTGGATAGCACAACAAACTCATATTAAATATTTAATACTCTATTAACTAATCATGCTAGAAGGCGACGTTCGATATTCCAAATATCATTTGAACGCTTCAGACTTAATATTATTTCTTTGAGGGGTTTGTTATTATTTGTCTCATCTTTTTAAGCGCGCATGCACATATATATATAATACGCGTCATTTTATTAAACATGCGAAGCATGTTTGTATAAAATATAATATATATATAATATTTAGCATGCAATATAGAATACTATATTCTACCCGGATTGATTATGGACTTTTATTCTAATTTGGTTCATTAGAGCCACCAAGTGAACCAAAAGGTCAAACCTAGGAGTGCAAGAATTTAAATTTAAATATAACTATTACATTTAAACCCTGGCTCCATACAAATGAGTCTTCACGCGTTCCTTGTTCCTTGGTCTCCAATTTCTTCAAAATAATTCTAACTATCTCTATTACATTAACTATTTAAAATTAAATAGAAACCTTAATCAGCAGTCAAGGGGAAGTACATAGAAAGGAGTTAGAATTTACATCGAGAATAAAACTAGAGAAGACGAGGTACGCAGACCCCATTTTATAAAACCCATTCATTCAAGCATTTAACCAAAATAAAATCCAATCACATTGGTTATAGTCCATAATCAATCCCTTTTATTACCATACATATCATCATACGTATCAATAAAACTTATTCATCTCATGAAAATAAATTCATTCCATATATGTATTAATATCAGTTAATGGGCAAAAGTTTGCTAAACTTTATTTTTGGAAAAATAAACTCCTTTATTTCATTCAAAAATAATTCCAAATTAAACTCTTTAAATTTAGCAATTCTGAAATCTCATTTCATATAAAATAAACATCTTTATTTTAAACCTTTATTAATTAAATAAACCATTCATTTAATTAAATAAAACAAAAAAATTTCAGTTCCTGTCCAGTGGCGCAGCTGCGCCAAGAATGTAAAGGGAACCGGCGCAGCTGCGCAGCATGAAAACCAGGAACAGCACCCGGCGCAGCTGCGCAGCAATATTGCCTTGTACCGGCGCAGCTGCACAGCTTCGCAGAATCTAAAAAATTTTTGTTGCACAAAACTCGATCCAATCGCATATCATACATGTATGGAATCACATAGACTGATAATTAGCACAAGATTGGCTCTGATACCACTGTTGGGTTTGTACGTAACGCAATCATGCAATCAAATCACATAAATAGGGCGGAAGCGTAAAAACTAGGTTTTCAAAAATTTATACAAACCCATTACCATGATCATTCTTGTGCATCAATTATCAGTGAATGAAGAAGGAGAAAAACAGAATTATACCTTTGAAGATCCAAGCTTCCTCAGGTACAAGTTCTACTCCTTTGATTCCTTTGATTCCTCTGTAGTGGCTCCTTTCCTTGATCAATGTCAGCCACCCAAATATTTGGCCTCTAACGGTGATCCACCAAGGAAGATGAAGAATTCAGTAAGATGGGTTATTGGCTTAACCCTTGTTTCTATCTCTATAGAATATGTGTACTCCCAACTCTTGAAAAATTCACGTACCTTATTTCTGATATAAGACTTTCTTATATAGATATTAGGTTAACCCTCCTAATCCAATTAAAATAGGATTTTATTTAATTAATTAATTACTTTTAATTAATTTATATCCTAATCTTTATTAGGATTGAGAGAGAGTACTGATATTATATTAATTTCTAAACTCCTTTAGAATTAAAATAATAATAATAATAATAATATTAATAAGACTCCTCTTATTAATTTATATTTAATATTTCTAAAATATTAAATAATAAACATTAAGCTATTTAATTTTTTCTATCATCATAGATTAAATTAATTATACTTAATGCATTATTACTATAATGCCATTTTCTTCTTAAATAATTCTTCTTCCTTTTATGGTGTGACCCTTTAGGTTCTTCATATTAAACCGGTTGTGAATAAATCAATTAGAACAATTCTAATCTTATTTAAATAAATAAATTAAACTAATAATCTATTTAAATAAATGACATTTATTCTACAATAGGGATAAGCCTCCCTAGCGATCAACGATTTTCCAGATAATATAGATTTCAACATTAATCATAAAAGAACCTGTGAGTTAATAGTTACCGTACAATTCAATCCTTCCACCGTACAATGTCCCAATTAAATATAAGACATGGATTTACTGTCAAGTCTTAATTTATTTAATCATATGTATTTCGATTAGAAAATGCACAACTCCAAATAATGCAAATTAGAAACCTCTTTCTAATTTCATTCTACCTTGGCCAAGGATTCCTGGGTTGTCATTTAACGAATCACATAGGACATATCTCCTCTTTTACTAGAGGTTGTAGATTCTTTATTGATCATTCATTATCTCCTTATGTAACTCATTACACCCAAGCATACCCTATATATGCCTTAAAAGGCCTTAAGGAATTAGTCAAAGTATAATTTGTTACATACAAGATACTATGATGATCTCAAGTCCAAGGATCACATGTACTACTATCACATTAGGAATTCCTATTGATAGGCGAGTAAAACTCCATTAGGTATTCCATAGCGAGTCACGTTCAGTGAACTTATTCTCCAATAAGCACCTACATACTTGCTTTAGTGTCTCCACACAAATGACTATGAGATCAGTCATCCTCATCCAATGAGCAAGCAACATATGTACCAATCTATCCGGATTTACTAATCCCCATTTTAGTAATCCCACAATTGGGAACTATTTTAGTTTTTAAGCTTTCTAAGAATTTAGATCTCATTATCATGATCTCATCATGATTCTAAAAGCATTGCTTAAAACTATGGGTTATTTACATATTATAAAAACAGCACCATGTAGATAATTATATGCCTTAAATGAATGTTTTATTAATAAATAAATAAGATTATTTACAAAGTATGTGCTTTGTCATCATACATGATTGGCTTGTATGCACACTACTATCACTGATGGCCCGGTATTGAGACCGGGGTTAAACTAACTTCCCAGTGTTGAGATTGGGGTTGAACTGATGGCCCGGTATTGAGACCGGGGTTGAACTGACTTCCCGGTGTTGAGACCGGGGTTGAATTGATGGCCCGGTATTGAGACCGGGGTTGAGTTGACTTCCCGATGTTGAGGCCAGGGGTTGAGTTGATGGCCCGGTATTGAGACCGGGGTTGAGTTGACTTCCCGGTGTTGAGACCGTGGTTAAACTGATGGCCTGGTATTGAAATCGGGGTTGACCTGGCTTCCCGATATTGCGACCGGGGTTGAACTGATGGTCCGATATTGAGACTGGGGTTGAGTTGACTTCCCGGTGTTGAGACCGGGGTTGAGTTGAAAAATTGATTTTGCCCTCTTGCAGTGTTAGTAACAGGAAAACGAAATTTCGAGTGTCTACACACAAGATACTATGATGATCTCAAGTCTGAGGATCACTTGTACGTACTATTATCACATTAGAAATTCCTATTGACAGACGAGTAAAACTCCATTAGGTATTCCTTAGCGAGTCACGTTCAGTGTATTTATTCTCCAATAAGCACCTACATACTTGCTTTAGTGTCCACACAAATGATCATGAGATCAGTCATCCTCATCCAATGAGCAAGCAACATATGTACCAATCTATCCAGATTTACTAATCCCATTTTTAGTAATCCATCGATTGGGAACTATTTTAGTTTTAAGCTATTTAAGAATTTAGATCTCATTAGCATGATCAACATCATGATTCTAAAAGCATTGCTTAAAACTATGGGTTATTTACATATTATAAAAGTAGCATCATGTAGATAATTAAATACCTTTAAGAAATCAATACTTTTACTAATAAATAAATAAGATCGTTTTCAAAGTATATACTTTATCATCATATATGATTGGCTTGTATGCATACTACTTTCAGATATAATTTCTAGAGAACTTATCAAACCATCCTCTCCCACACCTTCTCACCTGAAAAAATTTAATCTCTCTTTTCTAGATCAACGCATTCCTCTTCATTTTTTCCCTTTGGTAATCTATTATTCCTACAATGAAACTAGCAATATAACACAGTCTAATATGACTTACCGGCTCAAGAGATCATTATTTTTCAAATATGGTCACAAAATTAGAGTAATGATGCTAAATTGTTAATTTAAATTACATAAAATTTTATTGTTTTAATTGGTTTTGGAACCGAAATCGCACCAAATGAAACCGCACCACAAAGTTTAAAACCGCATTGCATCAATCACAAGCGGTTTCATGTGCTGTTTTGGATTTATCAAATCGCGCCTAAGCTATTTCGTGTGTGGTTTGGGCTTCAAACCGCACCAAATTGCACCATGCTCACCCCTACCAGCAACCATCATCTCCATCGTTGATTAACATAATTGATGGTTGAGATTGGAAAAAAAAACTCCCTTGCCGCGCCTACAACCTGTAGCGATAGTAACATTAGTTTTAGCGGCTGCTGCATTTACTACACTACCACTCCTTATTAATTGTCCTTGTCCTAAATTTTTTGTCCTTGCCACTACAACTTGTAGCAGCATGTAGTAATTTTTTTTCCTTTGTTGCATGCATGCCTCCTGAACTATCCATATGGTTTATATTTCCTTGTACAGCTTAGAGTATGTAATATTAAGTATGTAATATTAATATTAAATATGGAGTATGTAATATTAATATTATTAATATTAATGTTAAATATGGAGTATGTAATATTAATATTAATATTAAATATTAAATACGGAGTATGTAATATTAATATTAAATATGGAGCATGTAATATTAAATATAAACCATTTGGATAGTCCAAGAGGCATGCATGGAACAAAGGGAAAAAATCATTACCTGCCGCTACAGCAGCTACAAGCTGTAGCGGCAAGGACAAAAATTTTGGGACAATGACAATTAATAAAGAGGGGTAGTGTAGTAAATGTTGCAGCCTCTAAAATCAATGTTACTGCCGCTACAGTGTAAGACCCCAACATTTTATGAATAAAGATTTAATTTTCTCAAAATATTATTCTAAATAGTAAGGTGATAATTTAATAAATGTTATAGTCATGGGTGATATGTGCAAATTTTACAAAGTAAACAAGTTGTCATAAAATATTTGTTATGTCAGGGAATATTCGTTTGGTCGGAGAATATTCTTTTTGTCGGAGAATATTTGTATGACGGCGTAATCATTGATGGACCCCACAACAGAATAATTGTCGGATATAGAAAGCGACAAAAATAACCTTTTTATAAAAATAACGGCAAGACTTTTATCATTAAATTGTTGAAATAACCAGTGATAAAAGTACAACAATACGCGGTATTGCACAGTAGCACGCGGTATTGCACAGTATCTCTGATTATTGATGCTTACATAAGAAGTCACTCAGTTTTATTCAATAATTGCCACAGTAGTTGCTACGTAGTATCTCAAATTATTGATTCAATTATTGTCACAATCATCTGCATAATATTTTATATTATTAAATTAATAATTGACACGACACAGTTATTCATATTATTATTTGTATTATTGACAATGTCTAGAAAGTTCTGTCGAGGAAAAAGGTTAGGTTATTTAATTGCGCACCAATAAGAAGAAATCGTTATCGAAAACCCCCCTCTTTCCTGGGAACGAACTGGTTGTCAATATTGTGAATTATAATATTATTAATGATGAATAATTGTTGAAAGAGTAAAAATGTGTTGATTAAAGATAAGTGAATTGTGGTAAATATTTATTTAATTTTTGATATAAATAGAGAGGTTTGTCATGAGGCGTTTGTTGTAAGTTTGGCTTATTATTCCATGGGGAGACGTGCTAATTATATGGACCGGGTTGAAGTTTTAATAGTAAATCAATATGGACCGTCGGTTAAAATTTTAATAGTAAATCAATATAGACCGTTGGATTAAAGTTTTAATAGTAAATCAATCTGAACCGTCCATGAATTAGTTACTATTTAGTCCATTCTCCTATAAATAGAAGCTCATTTCTTCCTTCTTTCTCACCAATTCACTAAAGCTATAGAGAGAGAAACTATAGAGAGACAATAAGAGAGAAAGAAGAAGAATATTCTGCTACTACACTATTGCAGTATCCAATCTCCTACTAAGGTAAAGGATGTTATTTTCTTTCAATACTCGTAAGGGTTGTCATTCTATTTGTAACGATTGTGATTTTATATAATAGTTTTAAATATTTATTGAGTTAAATAAATATTTTATGTGAATTATTTATTAAGTTAAATAAATATTTTATGTGAATTATTTATTGAGTTAAATAAATAAATTATGTGATTTATGGAGTGATTTAATTAAGTGTTATATATTAATTAAATGAATGTTTAATATTTATTTAATTAATGTATATTAATTTTATATTATAGTTCTAATTTAATTGAGATAATTGAATTAGATGAAATATGTGATGAAGTGTTACATAAATTATAATTAGCGAGTAATTATAATTATGTGGCAATTTTATATGATTAATTGATGTTAGATTTTAATTGATTAAAATAGTTGTTTAATATTTAATTGATTAAAATATGACATTAAAGTATGTGTTAAAATAATTTGTTAAAATAAAAGAAAAAAGATTTTAAATGATTTTAAATAAACAAGGCCTTACATTTATTTTTAAATCTATTTTTCAAACAAGGCCTTAGCTAATAATCTGTTTTTAAATAAAGAGTTTGCCAAACATGACCTTAAGTTTTAAATTCAAAATTTTGTAACTGATATTAGACTTAATATAGTTATAATGAATTGTCAGTTATATTATATACAATTAATCCTATATCTATTAGTACGTATTATATGTCAGTTTTTATTCTACGTTAGTCTATACTACGTTGGTATAAGCCTAAAGCTAAAGAACAAAGAGAGAAAAGAGCAGAGAAAGTTAGAAATACACAGTGAGTTAGAGAGAAAGAAGAAGAAGGAAAAAAGGAGAAAAGCTTGGGAAGCTAGAAGAAATCACCATCACTTCTATACTCTTCTTCAAATCATCAAAACAAAGAGTAATTTTAATTTCCTTATTTTTCTATATGTTTTACTGTTATTCATGTTTTGGAGTCTCCGTGAATATGAATTTCATGAAAAGGATGAAGACATGAAATAATATGTATCAATTGTACTCTAGCATGCTTATACATGAATTATATGCGATAAAGGATTTTCAGAAAACCAAATTGTTGTTAAAATAAGTTTTATATGAGAAAATAGTGTTCTTATGAAATTTCATGTTTTGGTTGAGTTTTAGAATGAAACTTTATGAAAATTTTATGTAGTAATATGCATGTTTAGAATTGTTTATGATGCTATCTTCAATCATGAATATAATGCATGTGTTACAAGTTTAATTGGAGGAGAAATGTTGTTACAGTGGATTATTTTGGAAAAATATGAGTTTACATGAAAATGGCCAAATTAGATTTTTAAAACTTGTGATTATCATTATTTAAATGGTTATTATGTTGTAGAAACATGTTAAATATATGTATTATGGCATAGGTATGATTTACCATGTTTAAGTTACTGTAAATTTTCGCTTGATGGCTTGTCTGGGATGTTCGGTAAAGCAGAGGGTCAAAACTGTCTGCGTCTGGCCGCGTTGCTACACAGCTGCACCGGCAGCAAGGCCAGGAGCAGCGCAGCTGTGCAGCTGCACCGCTTGCCCTTCACAGAACCATCCCCTGCGCAGCTGCGTCGGTTTCAGGGCAGCTGGCTGCGCAGCTGCGCCGTGTCCTGGGCAAAGGCAGTGAGTTTTAATCAAGTGTGCAGTGTGTTTTTATGTTTCCATTATATTATTGCTAAGATAATGAGCATGTATCTAGCTCCTATAACATGTGTTAACATGAAGTTGATAATTTCATAATTTGTGAAAAAAGAAGTTTTGAAAACCTAATATAGTATTGAAATTATAAGCTATAATTGTTTAATTGTAAAATAAGTTACTTAATTATAATTTGATTAATTATAATTAAGAGTAAATGTTTAATTTAAATTATAATTCTGTGAAATTATAATAGTTAATTTATTTTAATCAATTAGATGTTAACTTAAATTATAATTTATGTAATTATAATTCAATAAATGCATGATTAATATAGATTATAATTGATAAATACATGATTAATTATAAATTATGTAATTATAATACATGATGTAGTTTAATTGATTTTAAATTAAAATTATTTATAATTTAAATGGTAATTATAATTTAAGTAATTATAATTTAATTAAGTGTTTGAATTATAATTGTTTAATTATAATTTAGTTAAATACATAATTAATTTAATTATGTGAGTATGTGTCTGATGTAATTAACTATGTGATAGTTGATTATTTATTTAATTAGAGTGAGTTAACCATGAGGGTTAACCACTTCTGTGAATTAGTTATGTATTAACTAATTTAGGTTATTATGATTGAATGTATATAGGAAGTATTAAAGTACGTGAATTGAGTTAAGTAGCTTGCGCGTAAGGCAAGTTTTCTAAATCCTGATCTTATATTAATTTTTATGCAAGTCTTCTAACCCTAAACTTGTTAATTCTATACAATTTCTTGAGTTCATATATTCATTGTTGAGAATGTCCTTTCCATTTCTGTATTGGACAATTATTTATTTAATTGAAATGATCTTAACTTATTTTTCAAGTAAGATCCAGTTATTATTTTAAATGCTTTAAGTTTACTTCTAAAGCATATGTTAATTCATAATTCTTTTATTTATGAATTATTGAAAGTCGATTCAATTAATCCTTAGTTGATGAACGTGAATTCTAAATTACCCTTGTAAGCTTATCCAAACCAAACTTTCTTTGGTGCGGACTTGAATTCAAATTTACTGAGTTGAATAACCCTATTTACTAGGGGAGGTTACTACGCATAGCGTTAAGATGTTTGTGCACAATACATGGTACGAAGGGCTGATCCCCCTAAGTACGAGTTAAGGTCCATAGTCTTATTAACTGTTAAAGGTTTAAATAGAAATATTTATAACCTAGGACAAGAGTTCAAAGGTCTTATGACCCTCAGATAAATTCTATATTCGAATTTTAATGTTGATAGAGAATTATTATTCAATTATTTATTATTGAAGCAAGCTAAGTTGTTCAAATTCTCTTAAAGATATCCTTTCATGTCTATATTATTGTTAAACTCCAGTGAGCTGTGGTTTGCTCACTCTTGCATTAAATAATAATTTCAGTTAAGGTTGATAACGCTGATGCTCCGTCTACGAGTAAGGGCAAGGGAAAGCAAAGCAAGTGAAGAATGGTTTTTATTTAATAGAGAATGATTGTAATAAGACTTTTATGATATTTTTTTTATTTTTGCACTTTATTGTTTATGTCAAGGTTAGTGTAACCTTGGGACTGATTTTTGAGAAGGTTGTAACCCTTGTATTAAGGGAGATTTTATTATTTTGAATAAAGATTGTAATTTATTTTGAGATATTTTGGGTAGATGTTGTTATAGTTAGAAAGTGAACACCAAATCATGTGAAAACGAAGTACCCGGATTTGGGGGTGTCACAGGTTAGTATCAAAGCCATAGGTTATGAAACCTTAGGTGGGGAAAAATCTTAGGTAGTAGCCTTATGGTAAGATCGAAATGATAGATGTGATAGGTAAAAGATAATAAACTACCTTATGTGCCTAAGTGTTTACATTTTAGTATTCGAAGAGTGTCGATTCGTTATCACGTAATAATGAACTTTAAAATTCTTTTGTCAGGATGTCGAACGTTGGAGAATCTAGTCAGGCTAGAGAGGATGTACCTCAGATGCCTAAAGAGGAGGAGCCCCGTGACATACATATTGTCTGGGAGCAGCTGGTTAGGAGAGAGCCATCTCCAGTGATCACCGTAGCTGGTCGGGAGCGTGAGCTGACACCTATTCCAGAAGAAGAGGACGAGGACGAATCTGAATAGGAGGAGGAGGAGGAAGAGGATCCCGAAGAGGAATTTCCAACTCACTTTACTAGTGCTGAGATGTACGAGTCAGTCTACGATAGCAACATGGAGCTTCAGGGTCGAGTCGGAGAGCTCGAAGAAACCATTCAGCAGCGAGACGAGACGATCGAAGAAATGGCAAGTGACCTAGGAGATGCACAGTGGAACCTGATACATATGGAGGTTGATAGAGATGCTGCTCGATTTGAACTGGCAAAGCTGAAGCAAGACATCTAGGAGGAGTCGAGGAAGCGTGCCAGAGCTGAAGAGTCAAGCTTGAGAGCTAATGAACGAGCCGATCGGGTTGAAGGTGAAGCTGAAGCCAAGAGGGCCAAGCTGAGGAAAACGGAATATGCTTTTCATATAGCGATAGAGAGAACTCAGGACCGTATTTTTTACTACCTAGCTCAGTTCCAAGGTTTACCGTGGTATGTGGTGGACTGAAGAACGGCGTTTCGAGTAATGGAAGAAGAACGCAAAGAGGCTGTGCGACGTATTAATATGTCTAGGCAGTAGCAGTAGTAGTAGAGCTTTTGTTTATGTGTTGCTTTTTGTAGTAAATAAAGTAAATCCCATAATTTGAGATAAGAATGGGATAAGTTAATAATGTAATCCTGCAACTTTTCTAGTTCAGGAAGGATGATGTAAATGGCAGAAATGCTATCTGGTTGATGTTTTTAAACTACGACTAATGAATAAAAGAAGTTTATTGATGTGCTATGTGTTCTATGTGAACTAAGTTATTCGAATGTTTAAGTATGAACTTGAATATTTAAAAATTGAATAAAGGGTCTAATAATAATATTTTCTTAACAGAACATGCCTCCTAGAAGAAGAATAACACGTCAAAACCCCGAGGGTACGATGAACAACAACAATAACGATGGGACGAATCCCAACTCGGTTCAGCAGTTGGTGAACCTGTTGACAAGAGCTCTTGCGAATCAGCCGCAAGTGCAGGGTACTACGTTCAAGGAATTCAAGGCTGTAGGACCGCCTGAGTTTAAAGGATCGACTAAACCTATCGAAGCTCAGACATGGGTTATGGAAATGGAGAAGGTATTTGAAGTGGCTAGGGTAGGGGAAGACCAGAAGACAGCATTCGCGACTTTCATGTTGAAGTCGGATGCTAGTTTTTGGTGGCAGGCTAACAAGACCCGAGAGGGAGAAGGAGTCATCATATAGGAACGTTTCAAGGAAATGTTCTACGAAATGTACTTTCCAGCGAGTTCCCAGGACCAGATGGATATCCAGTTCCTAGAGCTTAAGCAGGGAGGGATGACGGTGTCCGAGTATGCCGCTAAGTTCAACGAATTGACCAGGTTTGCTATATACCAGGTCAGCACTGACGCTAGGAAAGCGAGAAGGTTTGAGAGGGGACTGAAGCCCTGGCTCTACAGCAAGGTTTCCATGTTCTAGCTGAACACATTTGTAACTGTGCTAGAGAAGGCCATACTTGCTGAAGGAGGAAGCAAAGCGGTGATGAAGTTCAACCAAGATAAGAAGAAGAAAAATGAGGTAGAAACCAAGGCTGGGGGTAGCAGCGCTGTGAACCAGAAGAGGAAGTGGAATGACAACACCTCTGCTGGGAGTCAGCAAGGAAGCCAGCAGAAGAGGAAGTTCGAAGCATGTGCTACATGTGGTAAGAATCACACTGGCGTGTGCATGAAGGGGAAGCGAGTGTGCTTCAACTGTGGTCAGGAAGGCCACATCGCGCCTAATTGCCCAAACCCGAAGAAGGGAGCTTGTTTTACATGTGGATCCAAGGATCACATAGCTCACAACTGCCCTAAGAAGTTGACGACAGGGTCAACAGGGAGAGGAGGGAATGGAAGCGGCAGTACCGTTACTATCGCTGCACCATTGCAAGCTGTTCGACCCACTGCACGGACATTTAATATGACGGTGCAGGATGTTGTGCAATCAAAAGACGTGGTGTCATGTATTATTCCTGTCAATAGTATAAATGCATATGTATTATTTGATTCGGGTGCTACTTGTTCATTCATATCTGATGATTTTGCTAAAACCCTAGACTTACCTGTAGAAGAGTTAGTTTACCCTTTGAACATAGAGATTGCGAATAGGGAAGTTATTCTTGTTAGGAGAGTTTATAAGAATAGTAGATTGGACATTAAGGGTCAGGAGCTTAGAGTAGATTTGATTCCGATAAAACTTGGGGAATTCGATGTCATACTGGGTATGGATTGGTTGTTCAACCATGGAGCGATAATCGACTGTCAGAAGAAGTCGGTAAACCTTACGACTCCGTCAAAGTTAGTGTTCTATGGTACTAAATCGCCTAGACGCTTGTCTGACGGTTATGCAAGCCAAGAAACTTCTGACGCAAGGCTGTGTAGGATATCTAGCCTACATAGTAGATACGCGTAAGGAAAGCCCAAAGGTGGAGAAGATATCGGTAGTTAAGGAGTTTGTGGATGTTTTTTCGAGCGATTTTCCAGGACTTCCGCCAGACAAGGAGATAGAGTTCGTGATCGGTCTAGCGCCGGGAACTGCTCGGATTTAGAAGGCTCCGTACAGAATGGCTCCAGTTGAGATGAAGGAACTGATGGTTCAACTACAAAAATTACTGGACAAGAAGTATATTCAACCAAGCGTTTCACCGTGGGGAGCGCCAGTTTTGTTTGTGAAGAAGAAGGATGGATCGATGCGTCTTTGCATTGATTATAGGGAGTTGAATAAAGTTACGATCAAGAATAGGTATCCTTTACCTAGGATCAATGACTTGTTTGATCAGTTGAAGGGTGCGAAGTACTTCTCGAAAATTGATTTGAGAAGCGGATACCATCAGTTAAAGGTGAGGAAGGAAGATATACCGAAAATGGCTTTTAGGACTCGATATGGTCATTACGAGTTCTTGGTGATGTCATTTGGTCTCATGAATGCCCCAGCTGCATTTATGGACTTAATGAACAGGGTGTTCCAGCCATTTCTGGACAAGTTCGTGGTAGTGTTCATAGATGTCCTGGTTTATTCCAAGACCGAGTAGGAACATGCTGAACACTTACGACTAACCTTAGAAGCCCTGAGACGAGAGAAGCTTTACGCTAAATTCTCGAAGTGCGAATTCTGGTTGGAACGTGTGTAATTTCTTGGCCACGTGATCGACAAGGATGGTATTTCGGTAGATCCGTCGAATGTTGAAGCTGTTATGTATTGGGATCAGCCGAAGACGCCGTCTGAAGTAAGGAGTTTCTTGGGATTGGCAGGTTATTACCGTAGATTTATCTAAGACTTTTCTAGAATCGCAACTCCGTTGACGAACTTGACTCGTAAAACGGTTAAATTTGTTTGGACGAAGAAATGTGAGGAAAGTTTTCAAGAGCTGAAGAAGAAGCTGAGTACTACGCCTGTTTTGTCGTTACCAGATAGTACGGGAAATTTCATAGTATATAGCGATGCCTCACATAAAGGATTAGGCTGTGTGTTGATGTAGAGCGGCAAAGTCATTGCATATGCGTCACGTCAACTAAAAGATTATGAGAAGGGGTATCCGACCCATGATCTTGTATTAGCGGCAGTAGTGTTTGCCCTAAAGATTTGGAGGCACTACTTATATGGAGAAAAGTGTGAAATATACACAGATCACAAGAGTCTGAAGTATATATTTACCCAAAAGAATTTGAGCATGCGCCAAAGAAGATGGTTGGAACTGATTAAAGACTACGATTGCGAGATACTTTACCATCCGGGTAAAGCTAACGTTGTCGCCGACGCTTTGAGCAGGAAAGGTCTGGAGAAGCTGAACGTGTTAACTGATCAGGATCAGTTGATAGAACAGATGGCTAGATTGGAGTTGGAGGTGAAGCTTCCGAAGGAATCGGATGAGATGTTGTTTCAAGTAACCACTAGTTCTACTCTAGTAGACAAAGTGAAAGAAGCACAACTTCACAATAAAGAATGTGAGAAGATTCGGAGGAGGATAACTGATGGCGAAGAGTTCAAGTTCAAGATCGATAATGAAGGTCTGTTACGGTTTGAAGGTAGAATTTGGGTACCGCCAGTACCTAAAGTCAAAGAGGAGATTCTGAACGAAGCTCATAGTTCTAGATATTCTATTCACCCCGGGAGTACGAAGATGTACCAGGATCTCAGGCATCATTTCTGGTGGCCAAATATGAAGAGGGATGTAGCTGAATGCGTTGCGAAATGCTTTACGTGCCAGAAAGTTAAAGCAGAACACCAGAGACCGAGTGGGTTGTTGCAACCGTTAGAAATTCCAGAGTGGAAGTGGGAGCACATCACGATGGATTTTGTGGTAGGTCTTCCAACGACTCAAAAAGGATTTGATGCGATATGGGTTATAGTGGATCGACTGACGAAGTCAGCCCACTATCTGCCGATCAGGGTTAAGTACAACCTGGATAAGCTAGCGAAGCTGTACGTGAAAGAAGTTATTTCTAGACACGGTGTTCCGGTGTTAATTGTGTCCTACAGAGATCCACGTTTTACGTCTAATTTCTGGAAGCGATTGCAAGAATGTCTGGGAGCTCAGATGCGAATGAGTACAGCGTATCATCCTCAGACTGATGGACAGAGCGAGAAAACGATTCAGACGCTTGAGGATATGCTGAGAGCTTGTGTGATGGACTTCACAGGAAGCTGGGAGGATCATCTGCCGTTGGTGGAGTTCGCCTACAATAATAGTCATCATGCGAGTATTGGCATGCCGCCCTACGAAGCGTTATACGGCAGAAAATGCAAAACTCCTTTGTGCTGGGATGAAGTCGGTGAACGTTAATTGTTGGGACCAGAATTGGTACAACAAACCGTCAAAATTGTGAAGCTGATTAGAACGAGATTAGTTGCTGCTCAAGACAGACAGAAGAAGTATGCTGATCTTCATCGACAAAATTGAGAATTCTTACCAGAAAGTTTCGTGTTCCTGAAAGTATCTCCCTGGAAGGGGAAGATTCGATTTGGTAAGAAGGGAAAGCTGAGTCCCAGATTTATTGGACCTTTTGAGGTGTTGCGAAAAGTTGGCGAGGTAGCTTACGAGATTGCATTGCCTCCGGAGCTCGAGAATATACATAATGTCTTCCATATTTCTGTGTTAAGACCTTACAAGCATGGTTATAAACATGTAATAGAATATGAACCTTTACAATTTGATAAGGACTTAACATATGAAGAGGTGCCTGTTCAAATAGTTGATAGAAAGGAACAAGTACTTAGGAATAAAGTGATACTTTCTGTTAAGGTAATCTGGAGGAACCACAGTGCTGAAGAAGCCACGTGGGAACTCGAAGATGTTATGATGAAATCTTATCCGCATTTATTTGATTAGTTTTGTGTAACCCCTTATATACTGATTCTGGGGACAGAATCCTTTTAAGGAGGGAAGAATGTAATAGACGAGAAATTTTTTTATGAGTGATTCTGGGGACAGAATCCTTTTAAGGAGGGAAGATTGTAATGATTGTGATTTTATATAATAGTTTTAAATATTTATTGAGTTACATAAATATTTTATGTGAATTATTTATTGAGTTAAATAAATATTTTATGTGAATTATTTATTGAGTTAAATAAATAAATTATGTGATTTATGGAGTAATTTAATTAAGTGTTATATATTAATTAAATAAATATTTAATATTTATTTAATTAATGTATATTAATTTTATATTATAGTTCTAATTTAATTAAGATAATTGAATTAGATGAAATATGTGATGAAGTGTTACATAAATTATAATTAGCGAGTAATTATAATTATGTGGCAATTTTATGTGATTAATTGATGTTAGATTTTAATTGATTAAATTAGTTGTTTAATATTTAATTGATTAAAATATGACATTAAAGTATGTGTTAAAATAATTTGTTAAAAAAAAAAGGATTTTAAATAAACAAGGCCTTACATTTGTTTTTAAATCTATTTTTCAAACAAGGCCTTAGCTAATAATCTATTTTTAAATAAAGGGTTTGCCAAACATGACCTTAAGTTTTAAATTCAAAATTTTGTAACTGATATTAGACTTAATATAGTTTTAATGAATTGTTAGTTATATTATATACAATTAATCCTATATCTATTAGTACGTAATATATGTCAGTTTTTATTCTACGTTAGTCTATACTACGTTAGTTTAAGCCTAAAGCTAAAGAACAAAGAGAGAAAAGAGCAGAGAAAGTTAGAAATACACAGTGAGTTAGAGAGAAAGAAGAAGAAGGAAAAAAGGAGAAAAGCTTGGGAAGCTAGAAGAAATCACCATCACTTCTATACTCTTCTTCAAATCATCAAAACAAAGAGTAATTTTAATTCCCTTATTTTTCTATATGTTTTACTGTTATTCATGTTTTGGAGTCTCTGTGAATATGAATTTCATGAAAAGGATGAAGACATGAAATAGTATGTATCAATTGTACTCTAGCATGCTTATACATGAATTATATGCGATAAAGGATTTTCAGGAAACCAAATTGTTGTTAAAATAAGTTTTATATGTGAAAATAGTGTTCTTATGGAATTTCATGTTTTCGTTGAGTTTTAGAATGAAAATTTTATGTAGTAATATGCATGTTTAGAATTGTTTATGATGCTATCTTCAATCATGAATATAATGCATGTGTTATAAGTTTAATTGGAGGAGAAATGTTGTTACAATGGATTATTTTGAAAAAATATGAGTTTTCATGAAAATGGCCAAATTGAATTTTTAAAACTTGTGATTATCATTATTTAAATGGTTATTATGTTGTAGAAACATGTTAAATATATGTATTATGGCATAGGTATGATTTACCATGTTTAAGTTACTGTGAATTTCCGCTTGATGGCTTGTCTGGGATGTTCGGTAAAGCAAAGGGTCGAAACTTTCTGCGTCTGGCCGCGTTGCTGCGCAGCTGCGCTTGCAACAAGGCCAGGAGCAGCGCATCTGCGCCGCTTGCCCTTCACAGAACCATCCCCTGCGCAGCTGCGCCGGTTTCAGGGCAGCTGGTTGCGCAGCTGCGCCGTGTCCTGGGCAGAGGCAGTGAGTTTTAATCAAGTGTGCAGTGTGTTTTTATGTTTCCATTACATTATTGCTAAGATAATAAGCATGTATCTAGCTCCTATAACATGTGTTAACATGAAGTTGATAATTTCATAATTTGTGAAAAAAGAAGTTTTGAAAACCTAATATAGTATTGAAATTATAAGCTATAATTGTTTAATTGTAAAATAAGTTACTTAATTATAATTAAGAGTAAATGTTTAATTTAAATTATAATTCTGTGAAATTATAATAGTTGATTTATTTTAATCAATTAGATGTTAATTTAAATTATAATTTATGTAATTATAATTTAATAAATGCATGATTATTATAGATTATAATTGATAAAGACATGATTAATTATAAACTGTGTAATTATAATGCATGATGTAGTTTAATTGATTTTAAATTATAATTATTTATAATTTAAATGGTAATTATAATTTAAGTAATTATAAGTTGATTAAGTGTTTGAATTATAATTATTTAATTATAATTTAGTTAAATACATAATTAATTTAATTATGTGAGTATGAGTGTGATGTAATTAACTATGTGATAGTTGATTATTTATTTAATTAGAGTGAGTTAACCATGAGGGTTAACCACTTATGTGATTTAGTTATGTGTTAACTAATTTAGGTTATTATGATTAAATGTATACAAGAAGTATTAAAGTACGTGAATTGAGTTAAGTAGCTTGCGCGTAAAGCAAGTTTTCTAAACCCTGATCTTGTATTAATTTTTATGCAAGTCTTCTAACCCTAAACTTGTTAATTCTATACAATTTCTTGAGTTCATATATTCATTGTTGAGAATGTCCTTTCCATTTCTGTATTGGACAATTATTTATTTAATTGAAATGATCTTAACTTATTGTTCAAGTAAGATCCAGTTATTATTTTAAATGCTTTAAGTTTACTTCTAAAGCATATGTTAATTCATAATTCTTTTATTTATGAATTATTGAAAGTCGATTCAACTAATCCTTAGTTGATGGACGTGAATTCTAAATTACCCTTGTAAGCTTATCCAAACCAAACTTTCTTTGGTGCGGACTTGAATTCAAATTTACTGAGTTGAACAACCCTATTTACTAGGGGAGGTTACTACGCATAGCGTTAAGATGTTTGTGCACAATACATGATACGAAGGGCTGATCCCCCTAAGTACGAGTTAAGGTCCATAGTCTTATTGACTGTTAAAGGTTTAAATAGAAATATTTATAACCTAGGACAAGAGTTCAAAGGTCTTATGACCCTCAGATAAATTCTATATTCGAATTTTAATGTTGATAGAGAATTATTATTCAATTCTTTATTATTGAAGCAAGCTAAGTTGTTCAAATTCTTTTAAAGATATCCTTTCATGTCTATATTATTGTTAAACTCCAGTGAGCTGTGGTTTGCTCACTCTTGCATTAAATAACAATTTCAGTTAAGGTTGATAACGCTGATGCTGCATCTACGAGTAAGGGCAAGGGAAAGCAAAGCAAGTGAAGAATGGTTTTTATTTAATAGAGAATGATTGTAATAAGACTTTTATGATATTTTTTTTATTTTCGCACTTTATTGTTTATGTCAAGGTTAGAGTAACCCTGTGATTGATTTTTGAGAAGGTTGCAACCCTTGTGTTAAGGGAGATTTTATTATTTTGAATAAAGATTGTAATTTATTTTGAGATATATTGGGTAGATGTTGTTATAGTTAGAAAGTGAACACCAAATCATGTGAAAACGAAGTACCCGGATTTGGGGGTGTCACACTATTCCTTATTAAGCTGTGTGAATAACATGTCAACGCGGATTACCACATGCATGGTGAATAACCCTTCGTATTCATTCTTTATTAAGCTGTGAGAATAATCTATCCACGCGGACTACCACATGCCTGGTGAATTACCCTTCGTATTCATTCTTTATTAAAGTTATGAAAATGATCTGTCTACGTGGATTTTCGCATTACGGGTGAAAATCCATTTGCAGTTTCGTATATTATTTTATTTCATAATCCTAAATCTAAACTTACTATGGTAAGTATTGCTTCTATAATTTCTGAAATGATTAGAAATTGCTTAAGATTTTCGCTTCATCTAATATCATTTCACTGGAATATTAGTCTGAACTTTCTTATTAAATTTTAATCTTTTCATGTTGGGGTACTATTCATACGGTACTATTCACAACGAAAATAAAAAAAAATTCTTTGTCCAAGTTATCTTTTATGAATCGTATTCTTGAAATCGGATCCATGTTTTGATCTTCATGTTAACAATTTGGACATTCTTGAACTCTGGATAAATTGAATTATAAATCAACACACTGGTCTGGACTCCGGCCCGAAGGTCTCGGTAGTCCGATCCCGAACATCATCAATCTAGTTTAGACTCCGGCCCAAAGGACTCGGTAGTCTGACCCCAAACACCAACATACTAGCCAGGGCTCCGGTCCAATGGACTTGGATGCCCGATACCGAACACCATCAATCGGGTCAGGGCTCCGTGCCCTAAGGACCCGGAAGCCCGATCCACATATCATCAGTCGGGTCTGGACTCCGGCCCAAAGGGCTCGGATGCCCGATCCCAAACACTGCTAATTCCTTACCTGGCTTCGGTCCATTGGGCTCGATGAACCATTCTCCGCCCGGGCCCTCAATTCACGTAGGGGTCGGTGGATTATATCCGAACATGTCATAATTTTAATCTCACTCGTGTATACAATAGAGTGTACCAAATTTTAATTGAAAATATGATTGAACGACTTAATCTTATTTTTGTTTCCATACCTTGTATTTAACCCATTACTCGCATTTGATACATGCTCTTTGCCCGGTCTAAATAGACATGAGCAATGGATATCGCGAAACAACAAAAATGGGGAAGCAGAAGAGGAACCCTAATTTTTATTAATTCCCTTTAGAAACACAATCAAAATGTACAAACTAACTTTTATGAGCGTTCAATTAGAGGTCTTATCAATTGCTACGGGAAGAAAAGGCCATGAGAGCTAGTGCGAGTTCTTTTCTTTTTTTCTCATTGAGTACAAAGTAATTATGAAAAATAATATATATTACCAATTTTTGTATTCATTTTTTTATTGTCAGTAACATAAATAATTATTAATAGTAACTCTTTGGAAGAGATGTAATATGATGAGTCAATCTTATAATCTTATCAATTCTCATGTATTGATGCACGTAGCAATTGTAATTTGATATCAAAAAAAAAACTTTCGCAATACATATTATAACTCTAGTAAAAAAAATTAGAAACGAGTCATTTATTCTGCTCTTGTTGCTGACTGTATATGTGATCACGTCTCTCCTTTGTCCTCTTTGGAAAAAATATAACTAATTATTATTTAACTTTTCTATGAGAGTACTTTTATCAAATATTTTATATTTATTAATTTATTTAGCTCTCAAAAGCAGCATCCGGCTCAAATACAATAATGCATTAAAAATAATGCGTGTGTTTTGAGTTTCATGCACTACAGTCACAAGCATTACAGCTATAATCACTACAAACGCTAGTAATCGAACAAACTTATAAACATGTGGATACTCTTATATTCCCTCCATTCTTAAATAAGTGCCATTTTAGAATATTTTACACTTATTAATAAAGTCATTTATTGCTTCAATTATGTCATTAAGATTGATATAAAGTGTCACAATTATCCTTACATGAATAAAGAAAATATGTACTCCCTCCGTCCCTTAATATAAGACTTTTTAAAGTTGTGCACAAGCATTAAGGAAATAATTGTATAGCATTAAATATAATATCAAATTTCTATATTACCCTTGTATTGAAAAAAGAGATTGTTATTTATTGGGCAAAAAATAGTGAGAGAACCAAAATTATATTTAATACTTGGGGTAATATTGGAAACTAAGCAATTAATACTTACTTGGAAATCTAAAACGTCATATATTAAGGGACAAAAAAACTTCTCTAAAACGTCTTATATTAAGGGACAGAGAGAGTATAAAGTTGCCTAAATAAATGAGAGAGAGAAATTATGAAAGAATATATTTGAGGCCAATAGAGGAAAAATAGTAATTAATGCTTCCTAGAAATTTGTAAACGCCAAATATATTAGAATATTTTGAACTCCCTAAAACGTCTCTTATTTAGGAATAGAGGGAGTAATATATTACTCCCTCCGTCCCTTAATATAAGTCGTTTTAGAGAATTGTTTTTGTCCATTAGTCGTTTGAAAATTTCAACTAATCATTAATTGTTTAATTTCCAATATTTTTCCAAATATTAAATATAACTTTGGTTTTCTCACTATTTTTTGCCCAATAAATAACATTTTTTTTCTAATACAAGGACAATATAGATAATTGATATTATATTTAATGTTATATAAATTATATCATTAATACTTGTACACAATTCTTAAACGATTTATATTAAGCGAGGGGGAGTACTCCATAAGACTAACCAACCAGCTAACATGTCATTTTCAAAATTACTACTAGTAGTTTAAACATAACATGCATTGAAAAAGAAAGAAGGAAAGAAAAAAGGGTGGTCGATCACTGGTCAAGTCATGTGAAAATAAATTCATTCATTCCTGCAGGTCTCAATTATTATTACTACATATTTACTGCAGTGGAAATTAGCAGGTGAATGCATTTACTATCTCCTCTTTATCGAACTGCATACCCAGTCTATATTAATAATTCTACCCTCCAAGCCAATTCACAACAATTACTCACCTCTCTTTTTCTCTCTCACACACAAACACACACTGAGAAAAATGGCTCATGAGTTGAAGCACTTTTCTTGCTTGTTTCATGTGTTAATGTTGTTTTTTGGGACTGTGATTTTGGGACAAGAAGTGGAAGATGTTGCACCAGCAGCTGATACGAGAGAGATGGTGCCTGCTATGTTCATATTTGGAGACTCGTTGATTGACAATGGGAATAATAATAATTTGGCTTCTTTGGCAAAGGCTAACTATTACCCTTATGGGATTGACTTCAAGGGTGGTGCTACTGGTAGATTTTCCAACGGCTACACCATTGTTGATGAAATTGGTAACTACTCTCAATCATGTTAATTATGTAGGCATGCATGCACTTTCTCTGTTCCAAAATAAGAGTACTCTCAGTTTGATTTATTTATTCATTTATTTTACTTATAATTATTTTTAATATGTTTGTGAGTTTTGGATGGGAAACTTAAATTTGGACCCCAAAAAAAAGGTTTTCTTTTCAGTTGCTTGTGAGTTTATATATATATATATATATATATATAGGATAAGGCTCACAAACGGACTGTTCGTTTACGAACAATCTTTTTTGCCGTATACTTTTAATACATAATTGAGATTGGGCCCACTTATTCAATTTAAAAGTATACGGCAAAAAGATTGTTCGTAAACGAACCGTCCGTTTGTGAGCCTTATCTAATTATTTTTTAAATTTAGATTACCTCTTTACTTTTTTATTTAATTTTGTTGTTTCTGTAAATAGAGGGTAAAGGGTAATGAAATACTATATATATATATATAAAGGATTCACTTATATAAATAACTTTTTCGTCCAAATCTGTTTATTTTTAAACTGAAAATTTAGCTGGCCAAGTTTTTTGTGTTTTTCCACAAATTCAAAAACAACAGAAAACTAATTATGTTTACGTTTTTTTAATCTTTTTCTACTAATTATGTTCGACTGTTATCTTTTCTTTTCTTCTCTGTCCAATCTCAAAAACACAGTGTAATTAAATATGTGGCTCTGAGTAAAATTATTTCAAAATTTAGAGGAACTCAAAATTCAGAGTAGTAAAAATGATAGTTTCAGAAGGCTTTTCTCACACGAATAATAAATGGGTCCCACAATCATAAATAATAAATGGATCCCACAATTATGTGAGAGAAATCTTGTAAAAATATCAAATTTTACTTGTGAAAATATTAATTCTCTAAATATTTTTAGAGCATATGCAAAGTTTGGAACTTATTACTTGTTGATGTTCCCAATAAATGTTGTCTCGTTGTTAATTAATGACTATTACTATCCCAAAATGTACATGAGATTTTCAACTCATACATCTTCTCGTTTAATTTTTTTAAAGACATTGGATTCTAAATTTATTATAACACATTTTGTGACATAGATTTTAAGTTATTTTTTAAAAATAATATGTAATATATTTAATAATATAACATTTGAATATAAATATATACCATTTAGATACAATTTCAATGCAAGTTTGGATCAAATATTTTCTTGTTATATATAAAAATACATATAATTGATGTTAAAAATAATTTTCCCGTAAACAAATATACTAACAAAAGCATAAATTATATGTGTTTGTTTACAATTTCTTAAAAAAAAACTATGTCGAAATCACAGTTTAGTTTTCACTATGACACACACATTGGGATGGTGTGACTGGGGTTGATGTTTTTACATATTTATGCAGCTGAGCTCTTGGGACTACCTTTGCTTCCTCCATACTCTGAAGCTTCTGCAGATGAAATGCTTCATGGTGTCAATTTTGCTTCAGCTGCTGCTGGAATTCTTGATATTACAGGAAGAAACTTTGTGAGTACAACATTCCCTAAAACTACTTGTTGACATATATATATAATCAGCAGAACAAAATTACATGCCATTTTAGTTATAAGTCCTAAATAGCTAGCTAGCTAGCTAGTTATATTCCAAAATTAGAAATACATTCTAATTTCTATAGTCAATGTCAATCTGTGAAATCTTGAAACTCAAAATCGACATAATTTTTTTTATTTAATCTTAACTTTTTAAGTTCGTAAAATCTTAAAAATCAAAACCGGTACAATTTTTCATTTTTTTTATGTTTGTTGGTGCATTAGGACGCACAAATGCAACACACCATTTTTGGTGTGTTGCGTTGAGCACTAAACACTGCATTTGTGAGTTAAATTAAATAAATTGCGTTTAAAATAAGTTGTTTCTAGGCAAACAAGATTCTCAAGTGCTCCAGTGTAACCAAATATGCACTATAACTATTGTAAATAAACAGAAAACTACTTCAAATTATCATAATTGTTTCTTTCAAAACCTAACTGATC
The DNA here is from genome assembly GCA_020205555.1 of Panax stipuleanatus. NCBI lineage: Eukaryota > Viridiplantae > Streptophyta > Magnoliopsida > Apiales > Araliaceae > Panax > Panax stipuleanatus. The sequence continues at coordinate 43,341,890 of CM035125.1, forward strand.
AATTCATATGGACTTTGAATATTAAAAAACAAAATATATCTATTTTTGAAATGGATGGAGTAATAATATGTTAACAACATAATATGTTTGGTCAAATATTACTCGAATTCATTCACCTTCATTACTCCCTCCCTCCCTCTGTCATGTTATATAAGATCATATAAGATGACTAAAAAACTAAAAGATTTTGTCCAAGTCCAAAGTACACAATTTAAATACAAATGTTGTATAATGTCTATTTTACCTTCAAAAATGCTTAATTATGGTCAACCAGTTTTAAGATAAAAAGAGAATTTTTAATGCACTTACGTGAGGTCCGTTGTGGATAAAATGAGAACTTATTTATTCTTTCTCCTATATTTTTATACTTTTTTTAATGTTAGAATTTAAGAACGAATAATATTGTAATCACACAGATATTATATGAAAGACGGAAAGTAAGAGCAACACAATATACCCACCAGGTTTGTCAATTTGGATAGTCTTGCTTGTCTAATGTATTCATAAGGTATCTCACACACTCTACATTGATTCACACACCAAATAATATTTGTGTAGTAACTAGAAAACCCTAGCTGCTATAATTTGAGCTCAAGCACATGAAGTCCAATACATTAGTAAAACCCAAGACCAGCTACTAATAAATCCTCAAACCCAATTTAACTTTGTGTTTGGCTTCCAAGGGTGCTGCCCCCTTGCAACCCCTGCCAGTTCACCAACGAGCTGGGCAGCCGCTCGTTCACTGGGGAGCGAGACCCCCGACTACCCTGTCGTCGTGACCATTAATCGAACACGTAGAAGTATGAATCAATCCCAACATTTAATTATGTAAAAAGTGTTCTTAAGACATCTTTTGAGAGAAAATGCACTAGTATGTATCATGTATGCAATTAGTTTGAAGAATTGGCTTAATTTGTTGTTTTTTCTTTTTATAGGTTGGTAGAATACCATTCAATCAACAACTTCAGAACTTTGAGAACACACTTAATCAAATTACTGACAGTCTAGGAGCAGCTGATGTAGCACAAACTCTTGCAAGGTGCATATTCTTTGTTGGAATGGGCAGCAATGACTACTTGAACAACTACCTCATGCCCAATTATCAAACCCGGAATCAATATAATGGTCAACAATATGCAGATTTCTTGACTCAGCAATATACAGGCCAACTCACGGTAAAGATTGATTGAAATAATTATATCCTTTTTGCATATTTTAAAATAAAAAAGATCTGTTTTGACTTTTTAATGTCAATTTTAGGTGTTTCATTCCATTGCTTCTCTATAGAAAAAGTCTAGCGACCGGGTCCAAATTATTTTTTATTTTATTTTTTTGCTTTGACTCTCAAAAAATATATAGTATTTCTTTCTAACGGGAATTTTTCCAGAATTCAGTAATTTAGGTGCAATTTAGATACATATAAAAATCAGTGTTGTACAGACTGTACAACACTATTTTTTATATGTATCCAAATTATATATAAATCACTGAATTTTGTAAAAATTCCGGTTGGAATAAATATTATACATTTTTTGAAAGTCAAAACAAAAAAAATAAAATATTTTTGGACCAGTCGGTGTAGCCGGTCCCCCCTAGAAGGACTGTTCTCTATATTTTTCATGTGTTGCTTTGCTGAACTACAGAAACTTTACAATCTTGGAGCCAGAAAGTTCATCATTGCAGGGCTGGGATTAATGGGTTGTATTCCCAGCATCCTTTCACAGAGTCCAACTGGTCAGTGCTCGGAGGAAGTGAATCAATTAGTTTCACCATTCAATGCCAACATGAAGACAATGATCAATAACCTAAACACAAATCTTCCCGGTGCCAAATTAACTTTTATTGACATTCACAATATGATCCAAGATATCCTCTCCAACTCTGGATCCGATGGTATGTAATTTCTCATCTTACTTTTAAAATGCAACTCTTGATCATACAAATGCAACTCATGTTGGTCTAAGTCTTTGGTCAATGGTCCTCACCCATTTATGATTGGTCAAAAACATCTTACCAACTTCCTTCCTCATTTTAATGCTCCTCATTTAATATCCCTCTCCTCCATTCGGCTATAAAAGGAATGCAATGAAAGGGAAATAAGCACACCAACAAATACATACTCCATCCTAGAGAGGAAAAGAGAAAGGAAGGAGAGAGAGAGAAAAGTTTCTTCTGAAACTTTAGGAAAAATAGAGAGAGAAAGATAGTTCAAATAAATATGTATTTTATTTGGATTTCATCACATAATTATTGTGGTGAAGTAATTTGAGTTTGTACTCAAATTAAAATATCTTTGTATTCTCTCAGATTATTATAGTGGATTTTTCGGAGATCGTCCCGTAGTTTTTACCTCTCAATTTTAGAGGATTTTCCGCGTAAAATCTTGGTGTCTCGTGGTTTGATATTTTCTACTTATTATTTCCTGCAGTGGTTATTATTTTGGTGCAACTGCGGATTTAATCTGTTTGGCACATATACTGATATTTTATTCATTTAGTTTATCAAAAACAACAGTATTTGGGAGGTAATTTTTTCCAACAACTGGTATCAGAGTTAAGGTTATTTGCTCGGTTGTTTTTGATAAATTTTATGGAAGAATCAGTCGGAGCCATGATTAAATTGACCTCTTCAAATTTTTCAATCTGGAAGCCCAGAATGGAGGATATCCTTTATTGCAAGGATTTGTATGATCCGTTGGAGCTCGAGGGAAAGAAGCTTGCGGATAAATCTGAGGCTGATTGGAATAAAATGAATAGAAAGACTATTGGTCACATCCGGCAGTGGATTGATCAAAGTGTGTTCCACTATGTTTCGCAAAAGAGGGATGCTCACACTTTATGGACAACACTAGAGTCTATGTACGAGAAGAATAATGCACAAAATAAAATTTTTGTCATTCGGAAAATTATAAATCTAAAGTACAAGGACGGGATCAGTGTGTCGGAGCATATGAGTGAGTTCCAAGGCTTGGTGAACCAGCTGTCCACCATGAAATCGAATCTTGATGATGAGATTCAAGCTCTTTTGCTTCTCAGTTCGTTGCCAAACAGCTGAGAGACTTTGGTGGTGTCTCTAAGTAATTCAACTCCAGAGGAAAAAATGACTATGCAGATGGTCAAGGACAGTCTTCACAATGAGGAGACAAGGCAAAAGGAGCAAAGCGTAAATTTTGAGACACATGCTCTTGTTGCAGAGAACAGGGGCAGAAGCAATTTTAGGGGATTTTACAAAGGAGATAAAAGTCACAGCAAAAGCAAAAATCACAGGAGCAAGTCAAAGACCAGACAAGTTGAAACGTATAGATGCTTCCATTGTAATAAGGAAGGTCATTACAAGAGAAATTGCAAAATCTGGTTAGACAAGTAGAAAAATGGTGAGCAATTAAAGGTTGAGGAGAAGAACACTGCAGCCACAGTCACTGAAGATGTTGTGATTCTTTCATTTGGGGAAGAAGAATGCTTGCATGTTGATGATCAGAAAGTTGATTGGGTGGTTGATACTGGTGCCTCGTATCATGCTACACCCAAGAGAGAGTTTTTCACAACTTACAAAGCTGGAGACTTTGGGTACGTGAGAATGGGAAATACTGATCAGTCCAAGATTACTGGAATTGGCGATGTATGCATTCAGACAGGTGTTGGTTGCACTGTTACCTTGAGGGATGTTAGACACGTTCCTGATCTGCGTCTCAACTTGATTTCTGGCATGGACTTAGACAAAGAAGGCTATGAGAATCACTTTGGCAGTGGAAAGTGAAAGCTTACCAAGGGCTCTGTGGTGATTGCAAGAGGTGTTGTTTGTTGTTCGTTGTACAAGATTCATGTGAAGGTGTGTTCTAGCGAGTTAAATGCAGTTGAGGATGACTCTTCACCAAACTTATGGCATAAGAGGCTTGGTCACATGAGTGAGAAAGGGTTGCAGTTATTAGCAAAAAGGTCACTCATTCCTTTTGCTAAATGTACTGTTTTAAGCCCCTGTGACTATTGTTTGTTTGGGGAACTGTTGGTCGTTTTTCCGATAAATATATGCGTGCAAGTATACACAGTTAACAAGTAATAAAGAGTAAGTAGAGTATCGTCCCACAGAGAATTAACTATTAAAATTCACCAAACACTAACCCATAACCATTTCAATCTTATTTAAACGAATAATTTAATATATTGATTAAACTATGAAATTAAACTAATATTAAATAACCCTAGAATAAAATTAGATAATGAAGATATGATATTACAATTTCCCCTATTGATTCATCGAGTCAATACACTTCTTGTTAAACCAAATTAATTACCACGGATTGCTAGTCGAGAACACGAAAGTGAGATAAGGCCATCTCTCGATGTACCAAATCCATATCACATATAATTCACAAATGATAGAATACACATGAACACCCAAATTATATAAACCACTATTTCTATGTGATTTATCAATAACTAGGATTTAAGCACAAATTCTAAAATGACTACAAGCGGTGCTCCGGTATATGTCTATCCGATGCACAAATCATACATTCCAACGCCATGTAGAACATACAAACACAAGCTATTACAATCAGATCTAAATTCATACTCCGTTTCTCAATTTCATATAAATTATTACAGTAATCGATGGCCAATCAACTAAGCAATTAGGCATGAACCATAATAGACAATCCAATAACAATTAATAATACTAACAATGAAGTATATCAAAATAAACTACTCAATATATTTCATTGTAATCCCAAAACAGAGTCTAACTCAAAATTGAATTAAATCCATCATCCACAATTTGAATAAACATTAAAAGAATACAAATCGGAATCAAAGAGAAAATAAGAATAGAAAATGCAAATCTGATCTCTTTTGCTCCAAGTTTGAATCTCCAACCCTCTCTAATTACTTCAACCTTCAGACCTAATCTACTTTAGAAACTAGCTACTTTACCCTAATCTAAAGATGGAATTTAAGAGAAGAGAAAAACAATAGTAAGCTAATGATCCCTAAGGGAGGAATGTCTCTGAATAATGAAAATAAACCCTAATATAGACCCCTCATGTCGAGTGCCTCGTTCTACAAGCAAAAATCCACTTAAGTCAAAAGTCAACCTCTGGTCAAACTCGAACCGGCGCGCCCGCGCTTCTTTTTGCCTTGAACCAGGAGCGGCCGTGCTCCATGCTGCTGACTTCTCCTCCTGGCGCGGCCGCGCGCCTTTAAGCCTTGAATCAGGCGCGGCCGCGCTCCATGCTGCTGAAATCCTGCAGGCTGCTGCTTGTTGGCTCTCTGCTGCTGCACCATCTCTGCTCCATGCTGCCATCATTCCCATGTTTGATCCATTTAGCATCCTCAACATCCCATTTAGCATTACATAACACCAAGAGAGTTCCAATCAAGAAACCTATAAAAATGAACCAAAATGCATAAAAACTACTAAATCACATGAGTTTAACCAACAATTGAAGTTAGTTGATATCTAAATAAGTGGTTATAAAACCACTTATCAGAAATAATATAGAGTTTCTTTTAGTAGTGCTGCTAAAAGAAAATCATAATTACTAGAGGTTATATTCTGATGTATGTGGACCCATTGAGGATGAGTCTTTGGGTGGAAATAGGTATTTTATTACCTTTATTGATGATGTTTCGCAGAAGGTGTGGGTATTTTTGTTGAGAACAAAAGACCAGGTATTCTAGCATTTTCAGAGTTTTCATGCTATGGTTGAAAGGGAGATTGGAAAATCATTGAAGTGTCTTCGTAGCGACAACGGAGGGGAATACACTTCAAAGGAGTTTGCTGAATATTGCAGTAAGCATGGCATTCGACATGAGCAGATTATTCCTGGTACCCCACAGCATAATGGTGTGGCTGAGAGAATGAATCGCACTATTATTGAGAGAGTGCGATGCATGTTGAGAATGGCTAAACTGCCTAAGTCATTCTGGAGTGAAGCTGTCCGTACAGCCTGTTACCTGAATAATAAATCTCCATCAGCACCATTGGATTTTCAGATTTCAGAAAAGATTTGGAGTGGTAAGGATTTATCTTATTCTTATTTGAGGGTATTTGGGTGCAAGGCTTTTGCACATATCCCCAAGAAACAAAGATCAAATCTTGATGATAAGTCTACTCCATGCGTGTTTGTTGGCTATGGAGATGCAAAGTTTGGATACCGGTTATGGGATCCAGTACAGAGGAAATTATTCAGGAGCAGAGATGTGGTGTTTCATGAGTACCAGAATTATGAGCATTTTGATAATGCTACACAGCGCTGAGATAATAGAGTTTCAGACCTCAACGAAGTTCCATCTTAAGTACAGAATGCCACAGTTGAAGAAGGAGGTCAGAATGAAGATATGACTGATACAGATTTGCACGATGGCGATGGGTCAGATGCAGAGAGTGTTGATCAGGGGGAGCAACCTGACATTGAAGTACCTCAGCTAAGAAGATCCATGAGAGAACGTGTGCCATCAGTCAGATATCCTTCATCTGAATATCTTTTAGTTGTTGAGGAAGGAGAGCCAGAGGATTTTCAAGAAGTCAAGACTCATAAGGAGAAAAGCAATTGGCTGAGAGCTATGCAGAATGAGATGGATTCTTTGCATAAGAATCACACCTATAAGTTGACTACACTTCCGAAGGGCAGGAAAGCATTGAAGAACAAATGGGTGTTCAAGCTTAAAAATGATGGTGAAAAACTAGTAAAGTACAAGGCTTGGTTAGTCGTCAAGGGTTTTGCTCAAAAGCAAGGTATTGACTTCGATGAGATTTTTTCTTAAAGATGACTTCTATTCGAGTAATGCTGGGATTAGTTGCTAGTATGGATCTTGAGCTAGAGCAGTTGGATGTAAAGACTACATTCCTTTATGGTGATTGGAAGGAAGAAATCTACATGGAGCAACCAGAGGAATTTGAAGTTAAAGGGAAAAAGCACTTGGTTTGCAAGTTGAAGAAAAGTTTGTACGGCCTGAAACAAGTCCCAAGGCTGTGGTACATGAAATTTGATTCATTCATAATGGATCAAGGTTATAGCAGAACAATTGCAGATCATTGTGTGTATGTTAAAAGGTTCCCGGATGGTAACTTCGTTATTATGTTGTTATATGTAGATGATATGTTGATAGTTGGGCAGGATGTTGATATGATTCACAGGCTCAAGGGTGAGTTGTTTAAGTCCTTTGATATGAAGGACTTAGGCCGGCTAAACATATTTTGGATATGAAGATTGTTCGTGACAGGAAAGCCAAGAGACTGTGGTTGTCACAAGAAAAGTATGTTGAACGAGTGCTTGCAAGGTTCAACATGGGTGATGCTAAGCCAGTTAGTACACCACTTGCCAATCATATTAAGCTGACAAAGCGCATGTGTCCTTCTACTATGGAAGGGAGAGATGATATGGCAGCAGTTCCCTACTCCTCTGCTGTAGGGAGTCTTATATACGCAATGGTGTGTACACGACCAGATATTGCTCATGCAGTTGGTGTTGTGAGCATGTATTTGTCAAATCCTGGTAGAGAACATTGGGAAGCAGTTAAATGGATTCTTAGATACTTGAATGCTACTTCCAGTTTGTTTTTGGGGTTTGGTGGTTCGAGTCCAGTCTTGGAGGGTTTTACAAATGCAAACATGGCAGGTTCTGAAGAGAAGAAGTCTACTTCGGGGTATTTGTTTACTTTTGCAGGGGGAGCAGTATCGTGGCAGTCCAAGTTGCAAAAGTGTGTTGCTTTGTCTACAACTGAGTCAGAATACATCGCCGCTACAGAAGCAGGCAAGTAGATGTTGTGGTTAAAACAGTTTCTCCAAGAGTTGGGTCTGACACAGGATGAGTACGTGGTTTATTGTGATAGTCAGAGCGCAATTGACTTAACCAAGAACGCCACATATAGTAATCGTACTAAGCACATTGATGTTCGTTATCACTGGCTTCGAGAAGTGATGGAAAATGAATTAATGAAAGTAAAGAAAGTTCATACCGACGAGAACCCCTCAGACATGTTGACAAAAGTTTCACTCGTGACAAGCATGAATTTTGTAAGAAATTGGTCGAGATGGACTCCAAGTGACGGGGTCACAGAGATTATCTCCTCTAATAGGTTCGGAGGGGGAGATTGTTGGTCTAAGGGCCAATGGTCCTCACCCATTTATGTTGGTCAAAAACATCTTACCAACTTCCTTCCTCATTTTAATGTTCCTCATTTAATATCCCTCTCCTCTATTCGGCTATAAAAGGAATGCAATGAAAGAGAAATAAGCACACCAACAAATACATACTCCATCAAGAGAGGAAAAGACAAAGGAAGGAGAGAGAAAAGTTTCTTCTGAAACTCTAGGAAAAATAGAGAGAAAGATAGTTCAAATAAGAAAGTGTTTTATTTGGGTTCCATCACATAGTTATTGTGATGAAGTAATTTGAGTTTATACTCAAATTAAGATATCTTTATATTCTCTCAGATTATTATAGTGGAATTTTCGGAGATCGTCCCGTGATTTTTACCTTAGTTTTAGAGGGTTTTCCATGTAAAATCTTGGTGTCTCGTGGTTTGATATTTTTTACTTATTATTTCCTGCAATGGTTATTATTTTGATAGAACTGCATATTTAATCTGTTTGGCACATATACTGATATTTTATTCATTTAATTTATCAAAGACAACAGTATTTGGGAGGTGATTTTTCCCAACAACTCATTTATATGGACTAAAATGCGCGTCTTGTTTGACTTGTCTCCGTACTTTTTGAGTCCTCCCAAAATGGGAGTCCTATTTGACTCATCTAAAAATGGGGGTCTTATTTATTTTTATTTTTGGAGGACATGGGGGTCCTATTTGACTTGTCCCAAAATGGGATCCAATTTGACTTGCCCCAAAAGGGAGGCCCATTTGACTTTTAAAATCTTTACTCATTACAAGGGTTGTCAGCCATCAATAAATCGAAAATCTTGTTCTTAACTTTTATTTTGACAACCCTGCTACGTGTTAAAAAGTTTTAAAAATAGTCAAATGAAACTCTCACTTTGAACAAACACGTGTAGTACGGAAAATGTTGTAGTTGTCGATAAAAGTAATGCTAGTGGTTTCAAATTTTGTGTCAAATAGGTCAATTTAACATGGTATTGAAAATGTTAAATGATAATTTTTCGTATAATCAGTCACTTAAGATATACATAACCAATATTATGGCGACACGTCATTTCAGACCCCTATCATCACCCGATTGTTAAACTTGTGAACATGCTAATGATCACGCTGTACAAACTCCACTTTTTTCGTAGGATTTAGCGTTCTAGATCGCGGTTGTTGTGGCATCGGAAGAAACCGAGGACAGATTACGTGCCTTCCTATGCAAATGCCATGTCCGAACAGGGATCAATATGTGTTCTGGGATGCATTCCACCCAACAGAAGCTGTGAACATCCTCATGGCAAGGAAGGCATTCAATGGAAATCAAGATGCTGTTACCCCAATGAACATACAGCAGCTTGCCACTGTTTAGTGTCTGGAGAAATTGAAGTTATAGAATGTCTTTTTATCGAGCTATTTGGTGTCTTCTGTTCTTATAGTTACTACTAGGTGTAGTAGCAAGTTTTTGGCATTTGGAGCATAAGAAACTGGTCGAGAGGTGTTTTTGTTATTATTCTTCTTATCCTATATATTGAATATGTTTTTTTCTTTGTTTTTGTTTTTTTTTTTATAAATCGTGTCCTAGGGATAGTAATTTGTCTCTTCCCCATGGTGATCCCAACGTCCCACCTCGAATGGAAACAGTGATTTTGACTTTGGCCGGGGATGGGAATGGGAATGGCCGGAGGGGATGGAATTTGTTTCACCGCCCCAATCTCTGTCCCGCACCCGCTCCCAAATAATTATATACTAATTGAATTAATATTTATACTATTATATATTACATAATTAAAATATATGTCTTTGTGTGTGTGTGTGTATATATATATATATATATATATATATATATATATATATATTATTTGATTTTTCTTAATTTTCTCATGTATGTGCTAAAATATAATTTCAAGTATGTATTATTGTAAATATAACAAAAATTATTATTTTTGATTTAAAAAATTCACAAAATATTAATCCCTGCGGTGATATAAATTTCTTGTGGGGATGGGGATGGTTATTAAGTTGTAATCCTCGTGAAAAATGAGACGAGTATAGGGAATTTTTATAAGACCAGGGACGTGGTGAGATGTGTCCGCCTCTGCCCCATCCCATCCCATCCCATCCCATCCCATCCCATCCCATCCCATTGTTATTCATATAATAGTTATTTTAGCTTCATGTACATGAATGAAAAAAGTCGTTTAATACTTTCACGTGATAATTACAATTTGTATAACATGTAATCACTACTCTTTTATGGGAAGTTAAATACTAATACAAGAGATAATTATTTGAAAAAATGAAAGAATTTACCAATAATATAGGAAACTAAATAATTTATTATCCTTAAAAATTGAAAATAAATTGGAACAATTTTGTGTTTCTAAAAAATATATTATCAAATTTGTCTTTCTAAATTGGAACAAATTTGTCTTCAAGTAATATATATAACATAAATTGAAGACCCAATTGGAAATTAATGGAAAAAGAGAGCCTATAATTCCTCGTTTGTTCTCTTTACTTTTCCAATTATTCTTCACAATGACAAAATTATAACCTTTTTTTGTCCTCGCAACTTTTAAGTAGTTCCTAAATCACAACTTTAGTTTCTTAAAATTACTCCCAATATCTCACATACAAAGTGGAATGGAAATAGTTTTTTTCCTCTACTTTTAAAATTTCACAAGCAAAGTCATAACTCATAAGAAGACCAAGTATATAAAAAATATAAGATAACAAAATTGTAGGGCCAAAATCACAAGTGTTTTCACTGATGTTCAAATATATCCATGTCCACTACACATGAATTATTAGCTTAGAAACACATTAAGATGGTGTTTGAAATCACTTATAAACAGCCAAACTTACTTATAATCAATTTCAAAAAATAAAAAATGCTTGACAAACTGATTTTAAAACTACTTATAATCACTTTTTATAAAAATAATCAAAAACTCTAATAATCAAATTTGACCAAACATATTACTAATCTATCCATAACCATTACCTATATTTACTTTTCAAAACATTCCTTTTTAATAATTTACACTAAAAATAAGTGATTTACTATTTTTTTTATACCAAGCACAAACTACTTTTTAAAATTTAATTATAATCAACCGTACTAATCAAAAATATTAATCACATTTTTTAAACCATCCCAAACATACTCTAACAAGACAACATCCCTACAGTGTGATACTAAAAGAAGGGAACAAACAGCAAAATTTGATCGAAACAAAAAACAAAACAATTTAAGTTCCAAATCGGAGAAAATTACAGTAGGCTACAACCTCAAAACTAATTGAGATTGCTTTTATTTTAGGGCCAGACTGCAACTTAATGCATCACTTGAAACACTTGGCATCCAATAGAGCCTCGCCCTCAAAAGGCTCGTGATCTTCTATCATTTGGCTCGCACGCTCCTTTTGAGCTTCATCTGTGATATCGACTTGCTTCCACTCGTACAGCTCCATGTCGTAACACTCGTCCATTACAAATTGAGGAATCTCCTTCCCGCAGAAAAGCCACAACCCCTGGACCTTGTATGGTGGCTCTGAGCCGATGACCAACATCTTCCCAAATGCATACTTGCGTGCCAGATCCATCCGTTGCAGAAAGCCACCCACCTTGTTCAATGTCACGAACGAGACCGTATTTTCATCGTTGTACTTGTAGTCACAAAACCAGAGAGAGTATCCCTCGGGATCATACATATCCCAAAATCCTGAAGACGAGGTAAAGATATGATCCGTAACAAAACAGTAACTAATATGATTGATTAAGAGTTGAGAGGAGTAAGAGCTAGGCGGTTAATAAAAGTGTGAAATATGGACAACCACTACTATTTACTGGTCTAGACAGGCGACAGCACTGCAAAAATTTCTACATCTTCAAACTCTCTAAATCAGAAAATTCAAAAGATAGTTAAACACTTTAACCCATACCTTCCTATGGTTCAAAACTAGAAGAGCATTATTTAGCCAAAAAAAAAAACTAGAAGAGCATTATATATCTGTATTTCGTGGGTCCGCAAAGGAAAAGTGAAAAGAAGGGATGTGAACGAGTACAACAATGACGTTTAGCTGTAGCAGGAATTCCGTGTGCTGACAAAAGCACGAGTTCAATAAAATAACATTGGAGGGGCTTTTAATCAAAGTGAAGAAAGAACACACGCGCACACAAAGAAAGTACAACGATGGACTACAGTAGCAGGACTTTTAAATGACAGCAAAAATGTGGATCTGGATTCCATTGAGTTGTCCCCAACTTACCATCTGTCATACCTAAATGAGTTGCATTGAGTAAAGCAAAAGAGTTGCATTCGCTATCCTTCAATAGCCTTTTTTATACAATTGCAACTCTCTTTCTTGACATAATGCAACTCATTCTTATAGGCTTGACGGATGATAAGTTAGGGACAATTTCATAGAATCGAAATCCCATAAATGTCAAATGTTCCATAACATAAATTTGATAAAATAAGCTGAAGTAGGGGAAGTACAAAATCAAGATTGCAACCACACTTCATAGACCTCAGATGTAAGAACCTTCACACTAACTTCTCAATCCAGAAAAAAACATATTTTAATTATTTAAGAATCTAGTATAAAAGAGTATTTATACAACCTAACAGTGTTCTAAAAATAAGTGGTCCGATTCAATGTTCGAAAAAGTTAAAAGCGGTACGAGGTATTTTTCTCCGGACGAGACAAGGCTAGGCGTAAGCTTCGAGGCGGAGCGAGGCGGAAGCCTCGATTTGAAGACATAGAAGTCCCCAAAAAATTATTTAAAAAATACTAATAAAATCACATGGTACTTTTTTGCAAGCCTCAATCTTACTATGAATCCCCCTCCTTTACAAATTTTCTTACAAAAATAATTGTAATAAATTCTTATATATATATATATATAATTCTTATAATAATTTATAATTTATAAATAATTTATAATTTATAATTCTTATATATATAATTGTAATAAAAATAATAATCTTTTTATATATACTGATATACATATAAATTTATAATATGATTGTTATATATAATGTTATTAGTACTGTAGTCTCTATATATATACTAATATACATATGATATATTATATATATATATATAATTGTAATAGAAAAACAGAGAAAGAAAAACAGTGTCATCAAAAACAGAAGAAGCAGAGACTCGAAGAAGAAGAACCGAAGCAGGAGAAGAAAGCAGAAGAAGACAGCAGACAAAGAGTCGTCAGAAAAAGAAGCAGAGTCTCGAAGAAGAAGAAGAAGAAGAACCGAAGAAGAAGAACCTAAACAGAAGAAGAAGAACCGAAGCAGAAGAAGAAGAAAGAAGAATACCTGGCTCGCACCACCGTAGACGAAGAGGAAGTCGCGTAGACAAAGAGGAAGAGGAAGTCGTGTCGCGCCTCGCACCGTAAGATTTCAGACTTCAAATAATTGCAGGTAAGAACTTAAGATTTTTTTAGCCAAAACTTAGCTGCCGCCTCGAGGCGCAACGCTTCGAGGCTTACGTCTCGGCAAGAAAAGGCGCAAGGCTCGTTAGTTCCCACTGTTGCGACCGCCTCGCCCCGGAAAGCTACATCCTCGCCTTGAGGCACGCTTTTCGAACGTTGGTCCGATTAATCCCCACCTAGGTTCTAGGTGGTCCTATAACGCCTTGATTTGACTAGGCGCCTAAGGCTCCGCCTAAGTAGAATCAAATCTCTACTTTGAAGCTCTATAATACTTAAATGAATTTATTAAGCCTTAAAAGATTTTTTATTTTTGATAATGTTTCATGTAAAAATTTTTAAAAATTACATATCATATATATTTTATGTAGTATAACAAGTAAATACAATAGAAAAATAAATAAATGAGATCTCTTAAGAAAACGCCTAGTCCGCCTAGACACTCTTGGTGGCCTAGGCGCTAGGCACCAACTCCACCGCCTAGGTTTGCCTAACGATTTTTAGAACGCTGCTACCTAAACCACCCTAAAAGATAAAATTGAAATAAAAATAAGCCCAAATACAAAAGGGCCCAAAATTAATAAATTATTATAAACTCCCAAAAATATAATATACTAAACTACTCTAAAAACAATAAAATATTTAAATCCAAATAAAATCTTTAAAAAAAAAATTATACTGATTTTTCCCCGCATCACATACCCACAACAAACTCAAAAACATATATACAGAAAAAGAATTACTAATACACTGCTCAACCCCCAACTTACTCCTCAACTTTGAATCTCTAACATAATTTTTATATCATTTTTATATCAGCTAAAAACCAGTACTGCTAAATAGGGATCAATCAGGCTCTACCATCATCTTTTTCCCGTTCAATCTTCAACAAATCCCACCACCAATTTTAGGTTTAAACAAGGAATAGTTGAAGGGCATCACCAATCTTCTCACTCACACTCAACTTCTTCTGGAGCCCTTTTTTATTAAAGGTATATGTTTAGGGAAAAAGAACCTCATGGAACATATTCGCATAAAAAAGTGCAAATCACTTTCCAAACTTGAAACAGATTTTGCAAACGTACTCATATTCTCTTAGAAAATCACCATAGTAAAATAAAACCAGTAGATGGGTCTGAAAAAAGACAATAATCAAGAAAAACAAAAGCATAATGGACATGGAATCAGCCAACATAAACAGATAGGTAATGTACACCACTGGTGATGCTGTATGCAAGTCAACAAGGTTTCTAACATTAATAATACTATAAAATATGGACCACTATGCCACATCAATATATTGTACAATTACTAGGATAAAGATGACATATTGGGAGTGGGAGTGGGAGTGGGAGTGGGAGTGGGAGTGGGAGGGGGAGGGGAGATATATAGATATACCTTTAACGGCAACCTCACGGAAGTTGGTCTTGGTGTTGGAGTACAGCCTCTTCCAGTCATCTAGTATCATTTTACTAGGAGGCAAAAGATCCAGGGGATTCTTGGGCTTCAGCTTCGGTGCTTCATCTTCCTCACCGGCCTCTTCAACTTTAGGCTTCGCTGCTTCTTTCTTTGCCTCTTTCTTAGGTTCATCCTGAACCTTAGGTTTTGCAGGTTCCTTAGGCTGTGCAGGCTTCTTCACTGACTGAACAGGTGGTACAGAATCTGCTTGTTTGAGCTCACCCAATATCTTGGAGAAGTTCGGCTGATTAATCATGGTCCAAAAATATCTCTCTATGTGTGGAAATTCCGTGGTAAAGCTCTTGGTCAAAAATCGATTAAATCCCATAGCCAAGTTGCATGTCATAATAATATCAGCCAGAGTGACGGAATGCCCCACCATGTATGTGTTGGAAGAAAGATGGGTATTCAAAGCCCCCAGTGCTCTCTTTAATGCTGCAATTGCAGCTTCCTCTGCCTTTGTGCATAACAGGAGACTAACAATCACGATATACAATATAGACAGCAAGAACTATGTAAAATAATACTGGAGGAGTAAATGATGTGTAAATTACCGGAGGAAGGTATATAGCAAAACCATATCGTGGATATAACCATCGCAATATATTGGCATCAATCTCCAACGATGCAAAATCAATCCATTGCTCAATGTGGGCCTGCCAAATAACAGATAAATGACCACATCAGTAAGTTCACAAGAAAATTTGTTAGTTTTAGTATAATATTAACTGTAACAAGTTGAAACAGAAAGCCGCAGAGAAAGAAAAAGTAAAACCAAATGGCCTACATAATCAATCGCCGAAGAGCCAAAAAGGTAATTATCATGCTTCAAGCGAGCAACTGCAGAAAGCAATAAAAGAATACAGTTAGAACATTTGATCAAAAGTTCGAATACCTACATGAGGACTTGGTCTCAGCGTAACGTGCTATTGCATTACTCTCGAAAATGGCACCATCAGGTGTTTCAAGCACTGGAACCTACAAGAACAAAGAATTTGTTTAGTATAGAAACAAGTTGCAAACCAGATGCCTAGCAGAAGTTTTTTTTTATCCAAATAGCATGCCCCTTTCCCATTGGGTTCATTTTCAGAAACTCAAGTGTTTTATTTGATACACCCATCTGAAAATCCTTGACCAGTTCAACTTTCACACCACAGTATTCTGCAGCTATGAGTGCCTTCCAAGCATTTTTATTTGGGTTCCCAGCATGCAAAATCTGCAAAGCATAACAACAAATACTTTTGGTAAGTGTTAAGTACACATGTTAAATTTTATCCCCTGCCACATCAGAATTGAATATTTCTTTTTTATATATATAGGCAAGTGTTTAGCCCAAAGTATAGGAATAGGAACAAGCGACCTGGAGGTTATTCCTCAAGACCTCTGCATTTCTCCCACCCCTCGGAGTTGATCAAAGGTGAATGTTTATATTTTACGAAATATATATAGTAATATATAAATAGTATACAAATATATAAATGCATTAATTGTATTATATGGGCATAAGGCATTCAACCTAAGCTTTAAGTCGTTCAACATGCTTATAAGACAATTTTACACAAACAAAAAGAGTATTTATGGATATATGCATATTTATAATAGCAAATTTTTTTGAACTGGATCTTTAGGTAACACTCAAAATTTTATCAGTTAGATATATATTTATTTAGTTTATGTAAGTTTATAATAAAAATAGTAACAGTCAGGATTTTATCTGAATAAACAGCTATAAGAAAATTGTTTCAATTCAAATAAGATGTCAGACAGGGGAATTATGGACAGTTTGCTATTAAGAAAATTATTTATTTTAGTTAATACAATCATAATTATTATAAATTATATGAGAAATACTACTAGTTATAAACATTTTAATTCTGGAAACTTATTGATTAACATTAATTTTTAGTTAAAAATTTTGCGATTTTAAATATTACAAGAGGTACTAAAATCTTAAATATAGTACCCAACAATGAACTACGTACCTACGCTTGAAATTAGGTTATTTACATAATATCGATCAAGTAGGAAATGTTACAAGTTAATACAGTCTATGAATATCTAGATGACGATATTAACTTTAAGTTTTAATTATTTTATATTTATTTTAATTTAATTTTCACGACTATTGTGACCCCACTTGTTAAAAGTTTTGGGTCCACCGCTGTCACCAAATCAAATTTTAACTAAAAATAAATAAATTTGTACCTAAAATAAAGAGAAATAAATATAAAATAATTATATTATAGTAGATCTAGCAGTGTAAATAATTTATGATTGTATTATAGTAGATTCTAGCAGTGGCAAGTGTGCTTTATGTTAAGTTAGTTATATCTGGGTGAAGGTCAAGAGAATGAGTATAGGTTTAGCTTTACTTTTAAGAAGATCTAGTATAAATATAAAGAGAAATATATATTTTTTTATGCTCGATTATATGAATGAAAATGTATGATATCACAATTGTGACCCATCCCTATCCTTCTCCTCCTCCTACCTCATTCGTCTGAATTCTCCAATCCTTCAGAGCTTCTCCTCTCCTCTCTGAGTCTTCTATTTCTTACCTCTTTTTCTTCTTAATTTCTCAACTATTTCTGGTCACCAACTGTTTGGGTGCAGGAACTCCATTGGAGTCCTGACATAGGAGTGTTGTTTTCTTTACTTTAAAGATTTCTTTGAATAAAAAGTTAATTTCTTCTTGATAGCAATTCAATCCAGAGGTGGCCAACCATATCTTATAAGATATGGGGACATTTGTAAATACCTAACTAACAGATTTTTTATTCTTGGTTTTTATATTTCTTGATAAGTAATAATAACTATCTTATTACTTTTTTATTCAATACTATTTTTTTGATAAGAAAGCTAATTTACAGATAATATTGTTGTTACAAAAGTATCCATCTTAGGTCAACAAAAAACAAGTTGCTAGGAAACAAAATACATCACAATAATTGGTACACAATTAGCACTCCAATTCCCATAAACAGTCCTATTGCCTTATTATGTTGTTGAAAAGAAAAAAAAAATCCTCTTTTCAAAAATAAAAAGGTTAAGTTAGAGATTGTTGGGGACTTTGTATGGGGTTCCATATCCTATGATGCTATTCAGATAGAACATTTCAGTGAAACAATGGGACATCAATACACAACTGATAGACATTGTGCAAACAGTAGTAGCCTAAGCAAAAAAATATGTCAAGACCAGTGGCATAGCAGTAAATACAATTACTCGGATTCTACAAAAGATTTCAAGTTCAGTAATATGGTCAAAGACAGCTGAAATTAATGTTACTACTTATGGTATTAGGAGTTATCTGTTAAGCTGTTAAGGTAGAGAATAGCTTGAAGGGTTTAGTTATTAGTTTCAAGAACACATGCCATGTGACTTGTGAGTCATTTATGGGCACTTGAATCTTTTTCTTTCTTTTATGTTCTCTATATATGCTGAGCTAGTGTAATATTGTAAGCATGCTTTTAAAATGAAATGAATTGAGAGAACTCATTTGAGTCTCCTTTACCTTCTCTGCCAAGTTCTTTTATTTTTCTCAGTCCCATACTCTATTATTTCTGTCTCTTAGTCCCCATTCTTTGGTTATGGTTTCGTAGAAGCTTGACAAAATACCTGCTACTCTATTTGCCTCTATGCCTCTATGTATTGACAATTTAGTTGACAAACAATGGACTCGAGAAAAGGCTCCAATGGTGTAAAAGTTATCTTGCGTTACACAATTGTCATGTATCAAAAAATTCTCCATTTTATGACAATGGATAATGATGTAATTTTAGAAAATAGAATTTTTTTTTTTTTAAAAAAACTAGGTCAAAAGATCTTAGAACATCCTTAAGAGAGAAGGTGAACAAATGATTTGACTTTTGAGACTAAAGGGGTATTATACTAAATCAGGACTATCAGCCAGTGAAATTTGACTTCAAATCCCTACCACATATCATCTTTCATATCTCAAAAATAATAATTGCAAGTTTGCAACCTTAATAGATTGCTTTATTACACTCCCTCCCTATCCTGAGAGTCCTATTTATTTAGTTCACTTTTTTCTTCGCATTGGACATAGTTTATTGGGATTTAATTTTAAAATTAATTTCAAAATAGCAGATTTCATTATAACGAAACATTAATTGAGAAAAATTATGTTATGTCCATGTCCGTCAAATGCAACCATGAGTATCCAAACAAAAAAAGAACTCAATTCTGGGCAGAGATACTCACTGTTTCACAAAAAGAATCCCATTAGCAAAATTTAAAAACTTTAAGGATATATATATATATTTCTTCCAATTCCCTAAATAGTTTAGTAGTGGTGGCATAATAGTGAAATTGTGTTATTATACTTGACAATTGACATTATGTCATTACATACTACCATCAGCAAAAGGTTGACCTTTTTTATGGAACAATATTTTTTACAAATAGAACTCTGCATGTGGAATGGAAGGAGTAGTATTTGACTATAAGAACTATTCAGTATTTAAGGACAAATGCCTAAAATAGCATCAGATTAGATAAGCTAAGACAATTTAGGCACAATTGGAACAATCTGAAAACCTAGTCTTACACTACCGAATGTCATGATAGTTTGTGGGAGCTACCTATACCAACCCACATTATATCTAGACCCACTCATTCTTCCCCCTCTATATACCTATAGAAACAGGGAAACAACACAACTGAACTAAATACCCACATAATAAATCAATCAAACAAATACAAAAGCTAACAATCATAACATTCGTAAATTAACCATCAACAGATCTCTTTATAAGATCTAAAGAGCTTACCAGAGCCATGGTTCCACAGTGAGAGATTTTCCCTTCCTTTTCTGATCAAATCTGTCAATCACATAAACAAGTACCCAATAAGTACTCAGAAAAATCAAAAATAAAACAATCACACCCGAACAGTTCCTTAAAAATAAAATCAGGAAGAAGGAAGCTTTACCCTACTGTGAAACAGCCGTTTGTTCTGAGAAAGAGAGGAAATGTTCACGCCTTTCAGTTGAAGAGGTTTAGGGTTTCTGCGGAATTTGTACAGTACGGGTTGGAAACTTGGAATATTCTGTTTCGATCATGGTCTGCAAATGGGTCCGGACCGACCCGGATATTTGTCGGTAGAAATGCAATCCCGGTTGATCCAAGAAATGGATAGTACCCTCTCATGTCCTAATTAATAGGGCTAAGCATGGTGCGGTTTGAAATTCAAATTGCACACGAAATCGCTTAAGTGCGATTTGACAAATATAAAATTGCACATAAAATTATTTGTGATTGGTGCGGTGCGGTTTGGTTTTGAACCATGCGGTTTGGTTTCATTTAGTGTGGTTTCGATTTCAAAATCAATTGAAATAACAAAACTGTAAAATAGTTAGCAAAATCATCCACGCAAACGTATTACGCAGTGAACACAATCATGAAGCTAATTTAGCAAAATAGTTTCAGGCATCAACAATTATATAGTTGTTGATTAATACTATGTTATCACATTAGATTTAGAAAATACCAAGCCACTCTTTGATTTGCAAACATAATTGATACTATTGATACTTCATTCAACCCCGCAATATCTCTCTTCTAAATAAAAATGAGAATATGTTATAGCAGAGAAATTATATATATTCGTAGAAAATTTAAGAAAACAAGATAATTATTTGGTGCGGTTTCGGTTTTATACTTGCGGTTTTGGTTAGTAACCAAACTTAAACAGTAAATTTAATTTTTCAACACACCTAAAACCGCCACATACGCCGGAACCGTTGGTGCGATTTTAATTGGTGCAGTTTATACGATTTTTGGTGCGGTTTCGGTTCCAATTTAGTTATTTGCTCAGCCCTACTAATTAATAGGTAAATAAAAACAATAAAAAGTATAAGTTTTCTTTCATATTTCATATTGTTATTAAATTTATAAGGGAAAGACCAAAAAAGAAAATTTGAGTTTATATTTAAATTATTATTTACTGTGTATATTAATTTTGTTATGTTTGTAATGAAGATGTTACAGTAAAGATTACAAAAAATGCCTAATTATTTTAGTTTTCCGTTCAAATTCATCCATCTTGTGAACATAAATTTTTGGCAAAAAAAAGTAACAAATTTTCAGTCTTTTTTGTTTTTTCTTTTTTGTTTATTAAAAAACTCAATAATAAAATAACAAGACGCATCCATTTCTTTTCTGCTCATTTTAGAATTACTCCATCCGTCCAATAATAGATGACATTTTAGAGTTGTGCACAATAATAAAGGAAATAATTGTATAGCATTAAATATAATATCAATTGTCTATAATACCCTTAAATTCTCATAATTATTTCATTTGAAACATTTTTTCATAAGGAATAATTTTGGAATGATTGTAAACTTGTAGTTAATTCTCCTAAATTATATAAAACGACAAATAATTAGGAAAAATAAAATAATATATATTAAGGGACGGAGGGAGTAGGAAATATAGTGGTAAATTGAATCTAAATTTTAATGTAGTTTATTTATCAAATTTCCTTTAACAGTAAATTCACTTGTTTTTTTTTTCTTTTTCTGGTTTTTTTTGGGTGCAAATGATGCCGGAAGGCTAGAATAAATTAACCAAAGTCATTACAATCATTAGTCAGCCATGTTGAGATTTCCACAGGAAGATCCTCACAAAAGCGGACCAGGATTCTCTCCATTTTAAGTAAATAGAGACTTTTCATTTCATGGTCCAAATTTAAAATGTGCGCTCTCTCTCTTCTGTCAATACGATATCACATTTTAACACATTTTAAATTTGGAGCATGAAATGGAGAGTCTCCATCCACTTGAAATGAAGAGGATCTTGGTCCAACAAAAGGATTGGCTTCCCCTTCAATCAGCTTAACAATAACTTGAGAATTAGTTTCAACGCACACCCGAGGAATTCGTTTACTCCAACCCAGCTGCTGCAAACCTTCTCTTAAAGCCCAAAGTTCAGCTACAACAATGTTACACGACCCAATTTTTCCGATAAAGTCAATTTCCCAATCTCCTGCATCATTTCTAATTAAACCCAGTGTTATTAAACCGGAATCGATCAGCTCTCCGATCCAGTTCAGTAAGATTTTATTTATTGGATCGGTGGTTCAACCGGTTAATTGACCCCATGAACCGGTTTTTAATATTAAAATTAACCACTTGTAGTAACAATGTAACTCAATTTTATTATGTTTTAGTTTATAAAAAATGAGATTTTTTGGAATTTTATTAATTACTAATAATATATATTTTTATATATTAATGACGTCACCGAGTCAATAACAATTCGACCACTGGTTGAACCTCCATCCACCCGATATATTTTTCGGTTCGATGATCGGTCCAGGTCTGAGAACCTTGATTAAACCACCCATGAAAACTGATATAAGATTTAATTTCACACTAGCATCCGTGTTTAATTTTATCCCACCCAGTTGGGGGCTTTTCCCAAACGGGCTTTATGCAACTAAACTTTTGGACAACAACTTTTTGATTGAAGGGAGCAAATTCAGATTCAACCCAAGATGGCTGACCCACTTACAAGAAGGCCACGATGGGGAATTAGAAGACGATGCAATATTATTTTTTACCCATTATATAACATGCAAGGAAAAGAACCATTTATAGTGTTGATGAGAAAGGAATTTAGACCAAACACTTTTGGCTTTTGGGAAGTCTCTTAGAGCATGTAAATCTTTCCACATTAGCAAACAACTTGTTTTAAGAAGCAAGCCATAGAAAGATTTTGAACTTTTGGGGAAAAATACAATGCCAAAGCCATTTACATTTTGACTATTTTTATTTCTTACAAAAATTGTAACCACATGAGATTTACATGTTTTCAAACATCACCATTCGAGTTTAAAAATCAAAACATAGCCTAAAAAACTGATACTTTCAAACGAGTCATTCTCACAAATATGGGACTTTCTCACTATTCATGAGAGATTATGTACAAATATCACTTTTTTCATGTGCCAGTATCACTTCCCTCAATAAATTAAACAAAACCAATCTCTTTTAAAGCCCAGATTTGATCAGGAGAGAATTGTCCTCTTATGATAGTTGGAAACATGGTGATGCGGTTGAAGAGCAAGCGTGCCAGCTTATGAAAAGATTTGATTTAATGGCAAAGATCTAATTCAATGGTAATTCGGTAATTTCGGCAAGTTTGGAGTGTCGGATTTGAGCATTACGAAAATAACCCTAAAACAGAAAAATGTACACTTGTTATGATGGGGAGCTGCAGTTTTTGATAAATAATAAAATTTACGTATTTTTCCAAAATTCTTTGAATTAGAATTTTGCTGTCTATTTTCTGGAATTCGTAGAATCAACAGGTTGTAGAAGGTTATCGTTTGACAATCGTACGTGGTTCAACAATTGATAACAGTTTTCTGTTTCTTCCGCTACGTCACATGGGCAGCAGGGTTGTAGTAAAACATATTTAGAAAATGCAGAAAACATCACCCAAGATCAGGCATTCCAACAAAAAAAAATGATTCACATGAATATTACATTCATCAGCAAATTACTGTGTTGTGTTCACAATAGAGGCTTTACACATTTCAGTTAACAAAACTTGCAGAAAGCCTCTTCAGATGCCTGAAATTTTTCATGAATACATCACTCCACATACATCTTTTGCAGATTCTCGGGAGTTTGAGCTGAAATTTGACAAAATTTAACTCTTTGTACTCTTTTGAGTATGTGCCCGTGTTTCTAATTACTATGACATCTGTCACGCACACTTTTGAAGAGGTAAAACATGTGCATTTTGATGGAGCACCGAGATATGGAGAGCATTAAATCAATCGCACAGCTATAATGGCTACGTATCCGGAACTATATACATTTTGCGTTTCTATTTAATCCACCTTCCCTTTCATAGTCATTATTTTTCTTTTCCTGTTGACTCGGTGTTTGGCTGCAATTCTCAGCTTCCTCTTAGCATTCCGTACGGGGTTAACAACTGCCATGATCTTCTCTTCTTGTTTCCTTTTATCCCTCTTTGCCTTGAGATGTTTCCTGATCTGGCTATAAATTTGAACAAAATTCTGTGTTCCTATAGTGTCTTTGATACTCTCACAAACCTCTTGAGCAAGCTGCTTCACATCATCTGATGAAGGATACAAATTAGTCATGCAAGTTCATCACTGTTGACTTAATAATATCACAGGATATACTTATCCAAGAAAAAAAGTAAATAATATTCGAAGGACATTTCAAGTAAATCTAAAGGAGTCGGAACAAAATCAGAAGTACATTTCCAGATTTGACTTTCAATGTTGGTATACCCAAAAAACAGATTTCTTTTTATATTCTGAATCAAAAGAAACCTTCAATCTCAAAGTGAGGTTGGTACTGCTAATGATATGATCTAGAACACCACGATGTTATTCCACAACCCCACCACCACCACCACTGCAACAATTCGGGTCAAATCCTGAGTCCAGAACAAATCTCAGATCAAATTTCAAGTCCGAATCGAATCCATCCAAAATACTATTGGGTCAGTGGTTTAATGCCTTATTTTGGATAAATTCGATTCGGACTTGGGATTTGACCCGAAAAAGAGGGAGAAATCCCACCCGGGAGGGTGGAAGAAAAAGGAAGAAAAGATAGAAAAATAGGGAGAAAGATAGTTCAAATAAAAGGGTGTTTTATTTGGGTTTCATCACATAGTTATTGTGGTGAAGTAATTTTGATTTGTACTCAAATTAAGATATCATTGTATTCTCTCAGTTTATTATAGTGAATTATTTAGAGTTTGTCCCGTGGTTTTTACCTCTTAATTTTAGAGGGTTTTCCACATAAAATCTTGGTATCTCGTGGTTGGATATTTTTTACTCATTATTTTCTACAATGGTTATTATTTTTGGTGGAACTGCGGATTTAATCTATTTGGCATATACTGATATTTTATCCGTTTAATTTATCAAAGACAACCTTATTTGGGAGGTGATTTTTTCCCAACAACTGGTATCAAAGCTAAGGTTTTTTGCTCGGTTGTTCTTGATAAATTTTATGGAGAAATCAGTCGGAGCCATGATTAAATTGACCTCTTCAAATTTTTCGATTTGAAATCCCAGAATGGAGGATATCCTTTATTGTAAGAATTTGTATGATCCGTTGGAGCTCGAGGGAAAGAAGCCCGCGGCTAAATCTAAGGCTATTGAAAAAAGATGATCAAGAAGACTATTGGTCACATCAGACAGTGGATTGATCAAAGTGTGTTCCACTATGTTTCGCATGAGACGGATGCTCATACATTATGGACAACACTAGAGTCTATGTACGAGAACAAGAATGCACAAAATAAAACTTTTGTGATTCGAAAAATTGTGAACCTGAAGTACAAAGATGGGAGTAGTGTGTCGGAGCATATGAGTGAGTTCTAAGGCTTGGTGAACCAGCTGTCCACCATGAAGTTGAATCTTGATGATGAGATTCAGGCTCTTTTGCTTCTCAGTTCGTTGCCAAGTAGCTGGGAGACTTTGGTGGTGTCTCTAAGTAATTCAGCTCCGGAAGAAAAGCTGACCATGCAGATGGTCAAGGACAGTCTCCATAATGAGGAGACAAGACGAAAGGAGCAAGGTGTGAATTTTGAGACACGAACACAAATTTTTCTCGCGCAGAGTAGCGGCAGAAACAGAGAGAAGAGCTCTCCTGAAGATGACAAATTCAGGAGAAGGTTGAGAGGAAAAGAGATAATTTATTTTCACTGCCAGAGACCGGGTCATATAAGGCGAGAGTGCAGATTTTTAAAGAAGGAACAGTCTAAGGAAAAAGATGAGGATAATGACTCGATTGTGTATCTATCCGATGTTAATGTAGCCATTGTTAGTGATGGTAAACCCAAGTGCCAAGTTAATAAATGAGTTATTGATTCGGGTGCTTTGTGTGACGCCCCCAAATTCGGACCCGCCACTAGTCTCTCGAATTCGGTTTGTCACGTTCTATAATCTAACATCATAATAATAATAGTACGATTAAATATCGCATCGCACAGCGGAATAATACACAACTCTACTACCGAATAGATTATATTTAATTAATATAATTTATTCATGTCCCAAGGTCTCGTAACTTAAACATCGATTACATAGCTTAAACATACCTTAAGCATATATAAACCGAACTAATACATAATAGCATAAGTTCTTATTACAATCATAAAGTTCTACATAAATAAAGCTACTCTGTAGCCTTGCCCTTGCCCTTGCCCTTGTCGGCGCCCGACAGTCCACCTTGCTCTGCCTTAACTGAAATGTTTTAGGAAAAGCAAGAATGAGCAACAAGTTTGCTCAGCAAGTAATATAACAAACAAGGGTGAGTATTATAGTCCTCAAATCCAAAAGGGTATAGCAAGGTATGATAGTTCAAGGATAGCAAGAAGTATCAATAGTTTTCAATAATAGTCGCTAAGGACAGCAGAATATCAATAAGATTTAATGTTAAATCAATTCACGATTTCAAGATAATTGAAATACTGAGCAGTCATTAAAGACTATGAACTTCTACTAGAATTAACAGTAATACACTGATAATCCAACAAAAACAAGTACAACAGGTGATCAGCCTAAAGTACCCTACGTTATGCATAACATTTAATCATACTCAAGTGCGCACGTCGGTCTCCCGACAATATATAGTTTCCTTCAAAGAAGGTTGTTCATCTCAGTCAATATAAGACTCCGCACCAATCAATTGGTTTGGATAGCTTTCTAATCATGATATAAGTCTAGCCGAATCAAATGGCATAGACCACTTATTATAAGTTCAATACTTGACATTAAAGTTCGAAGAATATAATCGACTTTATCATAACTACGACGCAATAAGTCATAATTTGAATAACTCACTTGAACAACAATAAACTTAATACGAATTCAATAAGAATAGAGTTCAAGTACTTGCTTACAATATTCGTTGAATAAAGTAATGCAATACTTGCCTCAAGCGTAGTCTACCCACGTTAAATAAATCAACACTTTTCGAATCCCTATCGTAATATAGTTATGCTTATAGGATATTCATTAGTTACGTATACTCATACATGATATGTAAGTTTAAACGCATACATAAACGCCTAACTTAGTTGTATACTCTTTACATACTCCATTACACATTTTGCGTACTTATAGTACAAAAATTTAGTTTATAAATCACCATGAAGTCAAATAACATACTTTCTAATCATTGCTTTATAGTTTGCAAATACTTTTTAGACATAACATTCACAAGTTTATAAACATATATCAACATACTTTTATTACACATATGTTTATCTGAATCTTCCTTCTTGCTGGATTTTCTTTCTTTCTTTTGCCATTCTCGGGGCATAGGTTTTTGATATGGGTTGGCTTTTGATGCAGGTTCCTGGCTTTATGTATCCTCGAGGGAACTGGTTTAATGTGCATTCTCTGTATCATACTCTGCACCAAGACTATAGGGATATTGTTGATACCTGGGGGTTTCAGGCATTCTTTTCTATTCTTCCCCGCCGTTGCCCCTGGGATTTTATAAGGGCTTTATCTGAGCGCTGGTTCCACCAGACTCAGTCTCTTCACTTGTTGGACTGTGAGGTGATGATGTCCCCTATGGACTGGAGGTTTCATCACCGGCATAGAGTTTGAGGGTGAGTCAGTGCCTGTTGTGGCTGACATTACACCCACTACCGTTTGGTCTTTGCTGGGAGTTCCTGCGACGACCGTCAAGGGTCGGACGGTCCGATCTGGTCCCTTGAGCGAAGATGCCCAGAGTGGGGCTTTGCTTGAGCCTCTGCTTGATGATTAGAGGGTTAGAGATCGCATCATGCGACGATTGTTTCTGGTGATCATCAAGGGTTATTTTCTGGCGGACAACTCGTCGACGGTGTCCTTTGCCGTGGTCAGTGCCACTCGACATGTGGAGCGCCTCAGTGACTTTGATTGGGGTACCTACACTTTTGCCTATTTTCTTCGAGGCATGCGCATGCGCTCGGAAGGTGTGATAGAGGCTTGGTTAGGGTTCTACCCATTTCTGCTGGTGAGTACATTTTTCTTGCACCTTTTTGATTTCAGCATTTACATTTTGTTAGTCTTGGTCACTGAGGACTTTTGATATTTACATGCCCAGTTCTGGGCATATGAGAGGCTTCCTTGCCTACGTCCCGCTACCACTTTAGGCTTGGAGACTTATCCCCGGGGATGGCGTTGGCACCATTCCACTCTGACGGAGGTCCTCTTGGCTGAGGGATTCACCCAGTCTCGCCTGCAGCTTGAGCTTTTGACAGCAGGATCGATATTGTGGGTACCGTATACCTCAGACTTTTTGACAGTAGGGTTTGAGGGCGGTTTTCCCACTGGCCGGGAGTTTGCATTGTCGACCCGCAGAGTCCCATTTTTGACAGAGGAAGGTTGGGAGCTCTATTTAGGAGAGCGTGCTATCAAAAGCATCACGAGGCAGATCCGCATTCCCATTGTTCCTCCGGCTTGGCATCATTGGCCACTAGTTCAGCCGTTGACAGACATCCTTATGGAGGGCGTAGATGGCTTTACCCTGTCAGAGGGCCCATACAGCCAGGAGGCATTCAGCAGCTGGTGGAGTCCTTGCACTATTGGGGCTCAGACTCATGCTACCCAGTTTATGGCAGACATGATGCCGGGGTTTGTGATGATGACAGACTAGATAGCTTGCCTCAGGGAGCCTACTCACTTGGACCAGATTATCGGACTGACCCAGCAGTTGGAGAGAGCTCATTTGTTTATCAAGCACCTTGGCCGAGATCCGTCAGAGGCATCTTCTTTTGATCCATCCGGCTCAGGAGCGGGTCCTTCCACAGGTCCATTTTTCAGCAGTTTTACAGGGGCTGATCCTCTCTTATACCGCCCTGACATTCCTGATGGCCGAGACTTTGTGTCTACGGAGGAGATGGAGCAGGTTAGCCACCTAAGCGCAGACATTCTTGACCTTTTTGGATAGCTATTGTAGCTATATCTTTTAACAGGTCATTGTGTGGTTATTGGGCGGCTATGCCCCATTTTGATAGACCACTGTTAGTAGTTGGGGGGTTGTGCCCCATATCCCTGTACTTTTTATTTTGCACTTTATTAGCAGACGGAGATGATGCTTGCAGTTAGACCTGGCAAAAAAAGTCCAGGCCCACCCGTAAAAAGGTGGACTACGGGCCTTAGTTTTTCAGCCCACAAAAAGTTGGGCCATTTTGATCCGACCCGTGGTAGCCTGACCCGTGAATTATTATTATTATTTTTTGTCATACAATCTATCTACTCGTGATGACCATCATGCCGCCCTCATCAAAACAACAGAATCATTTTTTGGTTGCGCATACTTGTTAAGAAGTGGCATGGGATGGGGTGGTATATTATTACACAAATAATTAAGGTGAAGAATAATCAGCTTTTACTTTTACTTTTGCACCAACAAATTAATAAATTAGAAAACTATATATTACTATATATATACCAAGTAATAATTAAATCATGCATCCCAGTACATACTTCCTGATGTGGTTTACATATTATTATTATTCTAATTAGTTATCCTAAAGTTTTACTCCATTTCCATACCCTGTTCCCCCTAACCAAAATACTTTGTGGATACCATATTTACTTTGGCCCTTTGCCAAGCCAGGACATGGTGCGATATGATTGTAATACCATGTGTCCATGTTACTATCATTTATAATGTAGGGAAGAGAAATATGTCACGTATTACTCATAAATTTTTCATTCTGTGAGTTGAGTGCATTATAGATGATGTGCCCATATTTTTTCCTAGCTCCCATTTTTGTTCGTGTGGTCCTCTTGTGGCATGCATGATCAAAGTGCTAAGAAATTCACCATTCTCTATTCCCACTTAACCATAAACTCCAGCTATATATACTGGTCTGTTCTAATCAATCTAGATTTGGTAATTCTTTTTAGTATCTTATTTACAGCAAGAATAGTTAATATAGGGTGCGATGCATATATGGACTTTAAACTTTAAAGAACCCCCCTCCTACTGGATATATTTTTTTTAATTAAATTGACAAATTGTGTAGCATAATTTTGCGAAAAAGAAAAGAAAAGAAAAAGCCTGCGGGCATGCCCGGTCCGGCCTACCCGGGCCACGGGCCTCACAATTTTGGCCCAAGAAAAGCTCGGTCATTTTGGCCCGGCCTGCGTCTAGCCCGGCCCGTTTTCCACCTCTTCTTGCAGTAGATAGTTTATTGTAGATATACATAATATTTCCTATTTATCGCACCATGTTTATCGTTATCATTATGCATGTACTATGTCATGGGTATGCATTTAGATAGATGATTTCAGATTTGACCCCTGGATGGTCTTGTGATACGGTGATATAGATGTTGTCGTCCATCGTCAGCCTTGTTGAGCACTCGTCGCCATCCTTGGTGGCATCTTCATTGCAGCCGTGGTATGACAGTCTGCCATTTATGGCCAGAGGGACAGTAGAACAGATGCTAGGGCATTCTCTAGCCTTTTTAGCTTTCCAGGTGCCGTATGGATTTGTGGATGGCATATTATCATGCTGGATACCTGATCGACAGGTTTTTTGCTTCGGGCGACATGAGCTGACTCCGACTTTAGAGGAGTATGAGCGGTTTACTGGTTTGGCTTTAGACTTGCCCTGCGCTCGTACCGCAATCAGCGATTTGAGGAGACCATTCTTACCGATGTCTGGTCTACGTCAGAGTGTCGTCATGGATGAGATCATTTACGAACGGGTGATCTCTATTGACTTCTTGATCGATCGTTTTGGCGGGCTCGATAGCTACGATCGTCATACTGGGGATTTCATTGTCTCAGCAGAGGCGTGACATTTGGCCAGGATAGATATTTTGCTGATGTGCATAGTGGCCTACGTCTATATGCCGCTACACTTGGACCACTTGGATGTCGGATTGATGGTCGTGGTTCGGGCCCTTAGACAGGGTTGCACCATTCTGCCGATGATATTGGCCGAGACACTGAGGTCAGCTACCTACTGCAGCACCCATCCAAAGGGATTTTTTAGAGGTAGCTCGGTCTTGTTATATGTATGGCTCATGTCCCACTTACGTTTGATTGGCTTTTTCAGACATCAGGGATATTGCTTCACCCGTGAGATAGCTATGTCTTACTCCTTCCAGGTAGCAGAGTGTTCGAATGCAGAGACGTGGTCAGCCTTTCTGTTAGATATTGAGTATCCTTTTTTGATTCTGCCATGCTCAGGGCTAGTCCCCCCTTATAGCTTCATCACCCACGCATCTGGCATGGACTATTTACCCCTAACGGGATTGAGAGGAGTGACCACTTACCATCCTCTGGCAGTTATGGGCCAGTTTGATCAGTTCCAGAGCCTGCATCAGTTTGAGGGAGCCATTAATCAGCGGAGGTCGGCTTCTTATATGTGATCAGCCGATCTGATCAGGATTTATGAGTGTTGGATTCATAGGAAGAGGGCTGATTTCTCTTCTAGACATCCGGATCATTCTCCAGAGTATTCGACATGGCCGGAGTCTGATATAGCAGCAGCGGTAGTCGTCCAGTCAGCTCTGATTGTGGACTCAGATGAGGAGGAGCCTATGGAGGGTCTTGATTCTCCTGCGGAGGATGATTTGTTCATGGGTTTGACAGCAGCACTAGTTAGTGATCCGCCAATTATTCCTGCCGGGACAGATCTAGCTTTAGCAGGCTCACTAGCTAGGATGACGTTTGAGAGAGATCAGGCTAGGGCGCTGATGTTGACTGCCTTATCTGGCAGAGACATAGCTTTTGCTGAGAGAGATGAGGCTCGAGCTACTCGGGATACGACATTGGTTATAAAATGAGATGGGGGTTACCTCATATATATAGACCCAGGAGAAGCAGTTCTACCTGCGGCAGTCGTATGTAGAGGTGCGGCTCCACGTGGCGGGTCCTGTTGCATCGAAGTACGTGCACTCCGAGCAACGCGAGGTAAGATTTAAAATTTTCTAACTTTTGATCGGAGTGTCCGTTGGAGGCGTGTTATACCTTTCCGGAAAGCCCTCGCCGAGAGTGTTGCAATGACATGGGATAAAACATTTTTCGAGTCCAAAAAGACGAGTTCATAACCAGGTCTTTAATTCCTCGCAGTTTATCCGTTGAGCTATCTTGCGCTGTTTTCACTCGGGATCATTGTTATGGTTCGTTCTGACCTTGGTGGCATCAATTCGGCTTGAGTTTGACCAAATCGCCTTGAAGTTGGTAAAATAACTATTTTACCCCTCCCGGGATTGCCTTCAGTGCTTAGATGGCCTTCGGCTGACTTCCTGGGGTTGTTTCTAAGGTTTGGATCCCAGTCGATTCTGTTTGTCCTCATGGTTGTCTCTGAGGCTGACTTGGTCCTTCCAAGTTTATCTCTGGATATGATTGGAGACTTGGGGTTGTCTCTGAAGTTGATTTGGCCTCCCAAGTTATGACCGGAGCTTGACCTGACATCTCGGGATGTGACTGGGATTGAATTGTACATCTCGGGTTGAGATCGGGGTTAACTTGTACCTCCCGGGTTGAGACCGGGGCTGACCTATACCTCCTGGGTTGAGACTGGGGCTGACTTGTACCTCCCGGGCTAAGACTGGGGCTGAACTGCACCTCCTGTGTTGAGACCGTGGCTGACCTGTACCTCTTTAGTTGAGACCAGGGCTGACCTGTACCTCCCGGGTTGAGACTGGGGCTGACCTGTACCTCCCGGGTTGAGACCGGGGCTGACCTATACCTCTCGAGTTGAAATCGGGGCTGATCTGTACCTCCCGGGTTGAGACCGGGACTGACCTGTACCTCCCGGATTGATACCGGGGTTGACCTGTACCTCCCAGGTTGAGACCGAGGCTGACCTGGCTTCCCGGTGTTGAGACCAGGGTTGAGTTGATGGCCCGGTATTGAGACCAGGGTTGAATTGATGGCCCGGTATTGAGACCGGGGTTAAATTGATGGCCTGGTATTGAGACCGGGGTTAAATTGATGGCCTGGTATTGAGACCGGGGTTGAGTTAAAAAAGACGATTTTGCCCTCCCGCAGGGTTAGTAACAGGAATGCCAAATTCCACGTGCCTGCTATAGGAGTAAAAAAAATTTGGAGTGTCTACAAGGTAGAAATGGTTAGATTTAAAGAAATCTAACTAACCAAATTTATGTTAGTGCTAATTCATATCAAATGAATATTTGAAGAAGATATTCGATCAAAATGAATAAAGAATATATATATATATATATATATATATATAAAGCTGTAAAGGGCGACGGATTTCCAATCCTGTGCCCGGACAGAAATGTAAATATATATATATATATATATATATATATTAATAAAAATAATAAAATAGCCATGGAGTAATCCAGGCTTGTCAGAATGAAAATATATATATTTATAAAAGCTGTAAAAGAGCCACGGAATAATCCAGGCTTAACTGAATGGAAATATATATATATATATATATATATATATATATATATATATATATATATATAAAAGCTATAAATGAGCCACGAATTAATTCAGGCTCAACTGAATGTAAATATATATATATATATATATATATATATATATATATATAAAAGCTGTAAAATACCACGAAATATTCCAGGCTTGATAGAATGTAAATATATATATATTTATATATACATTTATAAAAGCGGTAAAAAGGCCACAAAATGATCCAGGCCACACCGAAATAAAAATGTTAATATATATAGTTAGTATATATATTAAAGCAATAAAAAGGCCACGAAATCGAAATCCAGGCCCGAAGAAGTCAGAAATTTTTTTTTATATATATATATATATAGTTATATATATAAAAGCAGTAACTACCACGAATTTGCAATCCAGGCTTGACAGAATTGAAATTTAGTATATATATAGTCAAATATATACATAATTAATTTATAAGGGCCACGAATCAGCGATCCAGGCCGTACAAGTTAGTACATATATGTATATATATACATAAAAGCGAATAAAAGTCACGGATCGATGATCCAGGCCGTGCAAATACGAAAAAAACGTATATATGTACTAAAATATACTAAAATGTAAGCAAAAACAGCCACGGAACTGAGTTCTGGGCAAAACCAAGAGATGAAACTTTACATGCAAGTGCAAATATATGTAGTGAAGTACGAAATGATTTCTGATCTTAAAAATACTTACAATGGACTGCTACACGGGCTTTTTGCTACTTCGTAGGCTTCAAACTGGCGTTTTCATCGGTTAATTTTTGGTATGTGATAGTATATAAGTATACCTACGTGTTAGAGTAATAAAATCTAAGTTTGGAGTACTAGAAGTCAGGCTAGGAAACGAAATGAGCGGAGTTTCAGAGCATTTTCTATTTTATTTTGTTGCAAGGGGGCACTTATATTTAAAGGCCTGATGGTAGCGGCGGGTCTACCTACGTCGCAACGTGGCAGGCCCCCACCTGGTGGGTCCAGTCGTCTCGAAGTACATGCACTCCAAGCAACACGATGTCAGATTTAAAACTTTCTAACTTTTTGATCAGAGCATCCGTTTTAGGCGTGCTATACCTTTTCAGAAAGCCCTCGCCGAGAGCATCACAATGACATGGGACTTAACCTTTTTTGAGTCCAAGAAGACGGGTTCATAACCGGATCTTCATTTCTTTGCAGTTTATCTGTTGAGCTGTATTGTGCTGCTTTCACTCGGGATCAATGTTATGGTTCTTTCTGAGTTTCATTGCATCAATTCGGCTTGATTTTGATACAAATCTCTAATATTTATACTTGATCTCACTTGATTCATTCTTTATATCATTTTTCATCATTCTCAGTCTTAAATTGTGATGAAAGTTATCTTTGGCCCGTAGTGCAAAGATGAACTGTTGATTGGTATGATTATGACCAGGAACTGTGTATTGGTATAATCATGACATTTGGTGTTCCAGATAAAGGCTTGTGATGAAAGTTATTTTTGGCACGTAGTGGAAAGATGGACTGTTGTTTGGTATGATCATGACCACTGGTGATACAAACGAATATCTTTGGCCGTAGTGCATAGATAATTCGTTGATGAAATAATTATTGATTGGTGTTATAGGGATAAAATATTTCCGATGGACCTCTAACTCGTAAAAGATAGTAGACATCATTCTCTACTTAACTCTTCTAATAGGTTGCTATTTTCGCTGCAGTTGTTGATCTAAAACTTGTTGTCCATCATATTTTATCTGATTTGTTATTGTTGACGGCTAACGATAATTTATTCTTCATTATCATAGTCATAATATTCTTTACTGGGCTAGTTGAGCTCACCCTTTTCTTTCATTGTTCTCTTCAGGAAATGAGAATATAGCTGTGACTAGTCGGGGAATGGAATGATGGTCTGAGATAGTGCTATAGTAGTCCTCACTATTTTGTAAAATAGTGTGATAATAATTATAATGATGACTTAATTTGAGCGTTGATATTTTTGCATTATATACGACATAATATCTGTATTGAAGCTCACAGTTTGTGTGGTCGTATTTTGCACGACAGTTTAATAGTTGGAATAGAAAGATTTATATTTGGATTCTGTACCATGTATTTGACGACTCAGAATGGGTTGTGTGGACCTATTTTGGGGGTGTCACACAAACTCTATAAGTGCCATCACAACATGTTGAGATTATTCGGAATATCTCAACATGTTGTGATAGCACTTCAGGGTTTGCATAAAAGAGCTAAACAATTGACCCATCATGGCAATGTATTTCTTGTTAAATAATTGAAATTGCACATTTTGTAACTTATATATATATATATATATATATATATATATATATATATATATATTCTTAGAGTAGTATTCTCTATATGGATTTCTTGTTAAATTTTAAAGCTCAAAATCCTCTATTTCTCTTTCATATTGTTAGCCCAACAACATGAATTTTTACCACACTTTCATGCAATGATACCAATATAAAAGAAGAAATAGAAAAGTATGGAGTCTTAATTAATTCGAAATAAGTTGTGCTTTGAACTATGGAGTTTGCAGTAATTAAACTGCAGATCACAAGACTTCTCAGATTTTGACCTTCTCACTTTTTCGGGGTGTCTTTTAATCTGACCTAGATTGCGTAGTATTAAACTGCGGACGAGACTTATGAGTTTCCTGGGGTGTGGTTTTGGGGTCCTAGAATTCGTAATTTAATACTGTGGGCGATAGTTAATTTGAAAATGGATAGTCCGTGGTTTAATACTGCGGACGAAAGACTTTTACAAGAGGGTTTGTCTCGTCCGCAGTATTAAACTGTGGAATACTAGAAATTAAACTGCGGACGAAAGCAAAATAGGTCATTAGATATCCGGTTGGACGATCGAGATTTGTTGTAAAGATAAACACTTTTTTACAACGTTATCAATGGATCAGTTAGACCTGGCAAACGGGTCGGGCCATTGCCGGGCCGGACTATTGGCATGCTGGGCCAAAATGACCCAAGATTTGATGGGTTGAAAAAGTGAAGCCCAAAGCTCGGCCCATGACGGGCGGGCTAGCCCGGCCCGCGGGCCTGGACTGATTTATGCCTACATTTTGACACATTTCTGGACTTGGTCCAAATGGGTTGGGCCATTGTCGGACTGGGCCAAAACGACCCAGATTTTGATGGGCTAAAAAAGTGAACTCAAAGCCCGGCCCGTTAAGGGCGGGCCAACCCGACCCGCGGGCTTGGGCCGATTTTACTAGGTCTAGGATTAGTCCCCATAATATAATGTATTATATATATTATATTATTATATGTTTATAATACATATTCATTATATATTATTATGTATATGTATATATTATTATATATTAAGTATATTAAATATATATTATAATAATATATATATTATAATATTAATATTTATTATACTTATTTTGGATTATTTTATATATATATATATATATATATATATATATATATATAAATAAATAAATAAAGTATTTGATTCTGATTCCATTATAAAACAATTCCGTCTAAACCTGTAAGAGAAAGAAAATCAAGAGGACTTATCAATTGGCATAGCAAAAATATAAATAAAAAAAAAAAATCGGTCACAACTATAGATAAATTTGTTCACATTAATAACAAAAATCCCATTTGTGATATTAGCTCATTCTATCCATGCTAATGTTTGTTACATATGCATTGTGTATGTAAATTATATGAAGTAAAATATGAATTTTATAAAATTTAACTAGAGCAATAAATAGAAAAATATAAATATTTATATTGAAAAAAACAAAATAATAATATATTTAAAATTATAGGAGCAAAAAAGTAAAAAAAAAAGTATGACACAAAATTACCAAACTTGTGAGAAAGCCTAGCTCGTCGAGGCTTTATAATATATATACTTGATAGATTGTAGTTTACAATTAAATAGATCTCGCCATAACCATTCATTTTATTTTAGATCTATATGCTTTAATGAAACCATACATTCAATTTTGCTTGAATATTACCCATTATATGTGTTGGGCACGTTTGCTTCATTGTGCTACTTATAATTTTTATTTTTGAGTTGGAAAATAACTATAATAATTAATATAGTAGCTATAAAATAAATATTTGTATATATAGTGTCCCAAAAATAAGAAAGAAGCAACGGCTATGATGTACACCGTTTAGATCAATTGTTACATATTTTCCATGTAGAAGAGTATTATTGACTTCTTAGTAGATATTTTTACATTTATAACTTATGTCAGTCATTTAACTTTAGAAAATAATCAGGGACGGATCTAACCATTTAGTTCAGTGGGCTATTTTGTTTTTTAAAATCTCATAAAAATTTAAAAATAAAATAAATTTCAAAATTAAATAATACTCAAATATTATTACAATAACATTTTTCGAGACTTCATTGCATGAAACTATTGTATGATAGTCTCATTTTTAATAACTGCAAAAATATCATGTTTAATGTACATTAATAAAGAATCATTCATTCACTCATCTCTGAATAATTTTCTTTATTGGGTTGATGTTCTTACAAAAATATCAAGATAGTCTCATTTTTATTAGTTACAAAAATCCACAAGTAACTACTTAATTTGTGAAATTACAAATAAAATAAAATAAATATAATAAAATCTACGATATAGAATATTTATTTGATGGGTCGACATTATAATTGAAGACTCGAAAATTAGAAGAGAAAGAGCAGAATAGATACAAATTTAAGATTTTTATATTTTTACTAAACACTATAAAAAATATATGTATGATATAAAAATATAAAAAAATAAAATAAAAATTGCACCCTCTGAAAATTCAGTGGGGTCAATTGTCCCCTGACCTTACTACTATAGATACGCCCATGAAAATAATAAACCTTATAATTGATAGTACTTTTTTAATAATTTATTATTTTTATAATTATATTGTTTAAAATCAAATAAATTTATAATAAATTTAAATCAAAAAATCTTAAATTAACTTCAAAATATCAATATTATTTATATATTTAAAAATTATAATGGAGAAAGTATTTTCTTTGTAATTTTGTTTAATCAAGCTAACATGAAATTAGTCTGCTTGGTATTACACACTTCTGCTTCTGCACCTCCTTTTCTCTCCACAAAAGAGGGTCGGTTTTTAAATTTAACTACGTTATCTAAAGAAAAATAAAGGTTTAGTATTCTCCTAAAAAACTTAATAATAAAATTGTATATTCTGCAAGGAATTGAATCAACCAACCCATTAAAAAATTATTTAGTTTCCTTTTTTCGAATTAATAACCGACTGTAAATCTGCAAAAATAAAAAATAAAAAAATAATTACTAGTTGTAAATTTATAGTTAGTTATTTATTTAAAAATTACAGTAGTAAATTACTGTACCTTCATAATAAAGGAATGGAATGGAGCCCTAAAGATTTCATTGACAACTTATAAAGATTGGATTCTACTTCAAGCAAATTATTGAAGTGTATATAAATGCTCAATAGTTTCAGTCGGAGAAAAACCATAACCTTAGCAGAGGGCATTCTCTTTTTCCCCTGCGAAAAAATATATATATTTCTCCATAATTCACACTTTTGTTTTGTGGATATATAAATATATATATTAGGTTATTTGCTCCAATGGGTTTTTGTTTGCTTAAAAAGATATGATATTAACGTATATGTATATGTGTTTTGCATTATTAATTGTGATTATTTTGATTTATGGTTTTTTGAATGAAAATTAACACTACTCATACATCTCAAAATATATATTTATGCAGTGTGGCAAAAAGAAGGAATTAGCCAAACCCACACCAACTGAAGCCAAACCCACACCAACGCCGGCTCCGCCAGCGGTGGCACCAGGACCACCATTGGCCGGTGGAGGTGCTCCACCACCGTGCAACTATTGCGGACACGAACGTAATCTCGATCAATTTTCGCATATTCACAGCATAAAAAGCATCGACTTAATTCGAGCCAAGATCTATCGGCTGAATTATTGGGATGAGGACACTGATCACTACAATGATGACCAATATTATGGGAAAGCTCCGTCGCCGCCGCTGACGAGGTCCATGCAGCAAGGTCACTGCCACCACCGCCGCAACCCCACTATTTCCTGCCGCCGCCACAGTACTCCCACAATGGTTCACCACCACCGCTGCCTTACTATGATCAGCCACCACCACCGCAGCGCCGTTATGGTCCGCCACCGCAGCGCCACTTTGGACCACAACCACCGCGTCGCCACTACGCTTTTCCGCCGTCGCAGTATGATTACTATGGTTATGAAGGACGTGTGCCATCAGCTCAGGACTATTATGGTTATGGGGACTACTAGTTTAGGAGATTTTTATTATTTACGTATTATTTTAATTTTCATCTCCTAAGTTTCTTTTTCCATTTGGATCTATGTTCTGGTTTAAGTTTTGGTTATGCAGATATTGAATAATTTAGCTTTACCACATCATTTGATCTTACTGGTATGACTTCTCATGAGGTCGAGGTTTCAATCCTTGGCAGCAGCAAGGAAGGGGTGTGGGGTGCGTGGGATCTGTGTTAATATACTAACAAAAAAAAATTAAGTTATGCACTTTGTTATATTTTTTAGATCTTCAATTCGGTGTGCGTAATTAGTTAAAATTTTAATAAATCATCCCTTCCATATTTCCTTTTTTTAATTTCAGAAAGTGTTTTATTTTTATGATAATATAAATTTACATAATGTTCACGTTACTAAACTAAATTTTAATTAAGAGTAACAAAAAGCAAAATATATATTAAAATATATGTTGAAAGTTATAACTTTTATAATGGACTAATTTTGTAGAACAAACGAAATATAATATATGAGAAAAAGGAATACGTTGCAAATGTAAATCAACCTTGGTTGTAGATTAGATCAAAAAAATAAACGACTTAATATTAAATAATAAAATAGTAATGATGTGTTTATGAGTTTGGAGGGATGTGATGGGAAGAGAAAATATAGAAGGGGAAGGGATGGGGAGGGATAAAATAGATTATAATTTTCCGTTTTCATATTTGTAAGTTTTAGAAATGAAAGAGTTAAAGAGACGACTTTAATTATATTTATCGTTGTTTGTAAGTTTATAATGAGGAAAGGGAATGAAAAATATTTTTATTTTTCTTCGTCAGCAGTTGCTTAGCAGGAGTCGTCTTCACCAGCTTGTTCAGGAGGTTCTAACTGGGGGCCTCCGCAGAGAGTACGGGCTTACCGTAGGAGCAGTTCGACGCTTTGGGCTGCGAGATGCTTCGGATGGTGATTATCCTCCTAGAGCAGGCTATTCGTCAGCCCCCATATACTTTGGTTTTCTGCATGTTTATGTTTTTTTCATTATTCTGCATGTTTATGTTATTTTCATTTAACAATATCTTTTTAATACTCACATATAGACCTGACAAATGGGCCGAGTAGGCCCAAACAGGTCGGATCATCGCCAGGCCGGGCCAGGTATTGATGGGCTAAAAAAGTGAAGTCCAAAGCCTGGCCCGTGACAGGCGGGTTAGCCCGGGCCGAGGGCCTGGACTAATTTATGCCTACTTTTTGACACATTTCTGGGCTTGGCCCGAATGTGCCGGGCCATCGCCGGGCCGGGCCAAAACTGCTTAGATTTTGATGGACTGAAAATGTGAAGCCCAAAGCCCGGCCTGCGGGCTTGGGCCAATTTTTCCAAGTTTAGGATCAGTCCCCATAATATAATGTGTATATATATATATATATATATTATTATATGTTTATAATACATTTTCATTATATATTATTATGTATTTGTTTATATTATTATATATTAAGTATATTAAATATATATTATACTAATATATATATATATATATATATATATATATATAGTTAGTTAGTTAGTTAGTTAGTTAGGAATATTTTGGCCACTATATTTTATTTTATTTTATTTTGATATAGCTTTTAAATAACGTACTAAACACATAAATAAAGTATTTGATTCCGATTCCATTATAAAATAATTCTGTCTAAACTTGTAAAAGAAAGAAAATCAAGAGGACTTATCAATTGGCATTGCAAAAATATAAATAACAATAAAAAATTGGTCACAACTATAGATAGATTTGTTCACATTAATGACAAAAATCTCATTTGTGATATTAGCTTATTCTATTCATGCTAATGTTTGTTACATATGCATTGTGTGTGTAAATTATGTAAAGTGAAATATGAATTTTGTAGTCACTAGCAATTTTTCTTCAGTCCTTTTGTAGACACTCGAATTTTTGTGTTCCTGTTACTAACCCTTACAGGAGGGCAAAACCGTCTTTTCAGTCCCGATCTCAATACCGGGATGTCAACTCAACCCCGGTCTCAATATCGGGACGTCAACTCAACCCCGGTCTCAATACCGGGACGTCAACTCAACCCCGGTCTCAATATCGGAACGTCAACTCTACCCTAGTCTTAATTTCGGGAGGTTAGATCATCCCTGGTTTCAATACCGGGACGTCAACTCAGCCCCGGTCT
The DNA here is from genome assembly GCA_020205555.1 of Panax stipuleanatus. NCBI lineage: Eukaryota > Viridiplantae > Streptophyta > Magnoliopsida > Apiales > Araliaceae > Panax > Panax stipuleanatus. Next base: position 43,383,858 of record CM035125.1, read on the forward strand.
CAATATCGAGATGTCAACTCAACCCCGGTCTCAATACCGAGATGTCAACTCAACCCCGATCTTAATATCGGGATGTTAGATCAACACTGGTCTCAATACCGGGATGTCAACTCAACCCCGGTCTCAATACCGGGACGTCAACTCAATCCCACTCTCAATACCGGGACGTCAACTCAACCTGATCTCAATACCGGGACGTCAACTCAACCCCGGTCTCAATACCGGGATGTCAGATCAGCCCCAGTCTCAATATCGGGATGTCAACTCAACCCTGGTCTCAATACCGGGATGTCAACTCAGCCCCGGTCTCAATACCGGGACGTTAACTCAGCCACGATCTCAATACCAGGATGTCAGGTCAGCCCCAGTCTCAATATCAGGATGTTAACTCAACCTCGGTCTCAATACCGGGATGTCATCTCAGCCCCGGTCTCAATACCGGGATGTCAGATCAGTCCTGGTCTCAATACCCGGATGTCGGATCAACCCTGGTCTCAATACCTGACAACAACACCGGGAGATCTAGTTCAGCCCCAGAGATAACACTAGGAAGCCAAATCCATTTCGAAGACAACCCTGAAGCATCACATCAATCCCAGAGACAACCCTGGGAAGCCAAGTCAACCTCGGTGACAACCCTGAGGACAAACATAATCGGCTGGAATCCAAACCCTGGATACAATCCCGGGAAGACAGTCGAAGACCGTGCCAGTACAGAAGACAACCACTAAAGGGGAAAAATGGTCATTTTACCAACTAGAAGCCAATCCAGTAAAAACCAATCCAATTTGATGCCATGAAGGTCAGAAAGAACCATAACATTGATCCCGAGTAAAAACAGCGCAAGACAGCTCAACGGACAAACTGCGGGGAAATGAAGACCTGGTTATGAACCCATCTTCTTGGACTCGGAAAATGTTTAGTCCCATGTCATTGTGACACTCTCGGTGAGGGCTTTCTGGAAAGGTATAGCACGCCTCCAACGGACACTTCGATAAAAAATTAGAAAGTTTCGAATTTGACCTCGTATTGCTCAGAGTGCACGTACTTCGATGTGATGGAACCTACCACTCGGGGCCTGCGACGTGGCGCCATAGGTAGACCCGCTTTCATCGGGTCTATATGTACAAGTGCACCCGCCAGCCATTTGAAAAAAAATGAGAAAACTCTCTGAAACTCTGCCTATTTCGCCTCTTAGCCATACCTCTTGTACTCCAGACCTCGTTTTTATCACTCTAACACGTAGGTATACTCATATACTACCACATACCAAAAATTAACCAGTGGAAACGCTCGTTTGAAGCCTACGATTTGGCAAAAAGCCCGTGTAGTAGTCCATTGTAAGTATTTTTACGATCAAAAAGTTCCTACTGTTTCATTGCGCATTTATACACGTGCACATTAAGTTTCATCTTCTGATTATGCTCGAAACGTAGTTCTGTGGCCGTTTTTGCGTACTTTTTAGTACTTTTTAGTACATTTAGGCAATTTCTTGCATTTGCACAGCCCGGATCGATGATCCGCGACTTTTACTCGTTTTTCTATATATATATATATACATATATGTACTAACTTGCACGGACTGGGTCGCGGACTCGTGTCCTTTTTGGGTTTTTTTATGTATATATTTAACTATATATATATTGACTTTTTATTATGTCAAGCCCGGATGTCAAATCCGTGGCAGTTTACTACTTATATATATATATATATATATAAATTTTGTAGACTTATTTGGCCTGTATTTTGACTTCGTGGCCATTTTTATTTCTTTAATATATATATACTAACTGTATATATTAACATTTACATTCCAGTTTGGCCTGGATCATTTCGTGGCTTTTTTACTGCTTTTATATATATATATATATATATATATATAAATATTTACATTCTATCGATCCTGGATAATTTCGTGGCTCATTTACAGCTTTTATATGTATATATATATATATATATTTACATTCTATTGAGCCTGGATTAATTCGTGGCTCCTTTACAGCTTTTATATGTATATATTTCATTTTTTGTCCAGCCTGGATTATTTCGTTACTTTTTACAGCTTTTATATATATATATATATATATATATATATATATATATATTTCCATTCTAGTCTGGGCATAGGATTTGAAATCCTTCGCCCTTTACCGCTTTTATAACTATATATATATATATTTCTATTTTGTCAAGCCTGGATTACTCCGTGGTTTTTTACAGCTTTTATAAATATATATATATATATATATATATATTTACATTCCAGTACGGACCTGCTAGTGAAAACCCATCGCCCTTTACAGTTTTCGTATATATATAATTATATATATATTCTTCATTCATTGTGATTAAATTTCTAATGTGAATATTCATTTGATATGGATCGGTGCTGACATCTATTCGGGCAAACTAGATTTTTTTAAATCTCGCCAATTCAATCTTTCAAACGGTTCAAAATAGGTCCTAACGGAACCGGGAAGCTAGAATGACTGAGATTTATTTAAATCTAACAATTTTTCTAGTTTTATTCATTCTGAAAGCAACCTCGCGGCCCTTAGATCGCTATCTAGTGGGAACGAGAAGCTTTGGCTACGCGCAAGCCAGGATTTGACTGATGAATCCTTGGTTATTGAGACGTATGGATGTAAATATACATTTTCTGTAAATATCTGTGTTGTGTAGGTTTTATTGGCTTACCTCTGTGAGCCTAGGAATCGTGGGATTCATGATCAAACTGATCAGAATTTGATTATCACGGTGGACAAACTCCCCATTACAAATGTACCCTGCCAGTTTTTCTGTAAAATGTACATCTGAAAGACCTTAAAATGGTTATCCGGGTTTAAGGTCTCTAACATAATGAGAATATGGTTTGTCGTGTAAGAGTCACTCCGATGGCTGTCATGCCCATGAGAAGACCGACACTTCTATATATTTTTGTGGTCGAGAATGCTTTGCAGCCCGACAATCACCATTCAAATTGAGTCCTAAGGCTGAAAAGATAAAATGGTAGTATCAACAGGCTTCTATTCCTATGAGAGCGTAGGGGTTTGAAAAAAAACCTTTTTCAAAAACATTATTTTCATATCTTGTCTAAATATGGACTTTTGCAAATCAAATCAAACCCTTCATATATAGGTTCAACGAAGCAAGGCATTACTTTCAAATCAATCAAACATAGGCCCAATTTCTTTCAGTATTCACACATACATTGCAAATTTAAAGGAAAATATTGAAAAGATGCGTTACCGTATTTCACGGGAGTTGTGGGGTGCCTAACACCTTCTCCACACTTAACCAAGCCCCCGAACTTAAAACTTCGATTTCAAAGATTCAGTTTCTACAATGTCCAGCAATTGGGCCTACTTTCAAACAAAACTCAGTTGAGTTGGTACAACCATTTCGAAATCTACTAACTGGCGACTCTATAAAAATCGTCGACATGATATATGTTGGCCTTTTCTTTAAAAACCCTTCAACCTTTTCATAAAGATAAAATAAGGGTAGAAACAAGAACTTAGGAAAATAGAAAGATTCGGATCTAACTCGACCCGTATTTTTTCCTAACGTCGACAGGTGGCGACTCTGCTGGGGACAGTAGAGGGCTTAGGCCGCTTTCAAATCTTTTCAAAATTTCCTTTTATATCTGCGTATGTGTGAATGCTGCTTCTTTACATTGAATGGATGTGAGTGAATGCTTTACTGCTTTATATTAATGCTTCACACAAATGTCATCATATGCATACGGTGAGACGCAATGTATGTGAATGTATGTTGTGTAATTCCTCCACCAGGAGGCGAACCCGTCGGTGTTTGAGTACTGAACTTAAAGGCTGCTAAGTCTGCGAGGCTCAGGAAACGCACCACTCAGATCTGCTCCAAATGAAAGATCGGATTAATTTCTCCTCTGGTAAATTGCGATGATCTGGGGACATTCATGCCGAAAAACCGCGAGAGTAGCCTAAGATAGGTCTGTCTCTGATTAACCAAACCCGAAGGGAAGCTTCTTCATGCCTTCCTTTTTTAATTCAATGTCAAGTTTTCAATTCCAATGTAAATGTCATAATGTACATTCCATGTCTTATAAATCCTGTCATGTTATCCTGTCATTAAAACAACTGACCTTTGTTTTGCAGGATAAGATTAAAAAAACTTCGTAAATAAACACATTGCATGGAATGCATCCGACCAACACCTACATCAGGAAATTAACACACCTACGTTTGTTGTAGGTAAAAATTGGTCCTGTTACCAGATCAAAATCTAAGAAAGCACTAAGTTCATCTCCAGACATGGCTTCAAGTGCCCAACAAGAATCCACCCCCGTCTCTAGGGAAGAGTTTGAAGGATTGAATAACCAGATAAATGAATTGGCTATTTTCTTGAGAGAACAAAGTAAAGCTCTTAAAGGGAAACAAGCACAGGGTCATACAGAACCAGTTACACCCAGTGGCAGTCAAGAGACTGGGAGGAAGGACACTCAGATTCCTAAAACACAGAACCAGGATCCTACAAACAAAACCCCTGAAATCACCATCCTTAACAAAGAGCAGGAAGCTGGTGATATTCTGAAGAAAGTACAATAAATGGAAGAAACCATCCGGTCCATCAAAGGGACTGGGGCATTTGGGAGTGTCAATTACTCAGACTTATGTATATTCCCCGGGGCTCGTTACCCTGAAAAATTTCAAGTCCCTAATTTTGAGAAATAAGATGGATTGGGAGACCCCTACACTCACTTAAAGGTATTCATTGGAGAGCTCGGATACTATGTAGAGGACGAGAAACTCTAAATGCAATTATTCCAGAAGAGTCTGACCGAAAAGGCTAGAGCCTGGTATGCTCGTTTGGACAACTCCAATATTCACAGCTGGGAAGAGTTAGCATATGCCTTCCTCAATCAATACAGTTTTCAGTCCCAAATGGCACCAGACAGATACCAGATCACCAAGATCAAGAAACAGAACCCCGAGTCATTCAGAGAGTATGTCCAACGATGGAGGCGGGTGGCAACCCAAGTCACCCCACCTATGACTGAGTCTGAGATAATCATGACCTTCATCAACATCCAAGAAGCTCCGTATTACGAAAGGGTCCTAGCAGGCATAGGAAAACCATTCTCGGAGATGATCAAACACGGAGAAATGGCTGAGATGGGGCTAAAATCTGGGAAGATAAAAGATCTTACCGCCTTGGAAGCCGTTGACGAGCATATCCAATCTTGGAGTTACGGGAGTAATTCCCGGAGGGTACACAAGAAGAAATAAGAAGAAGTGTCCTTAATACTGCAAGGACAGAATCATAGGAGCGAGTCGAGCAGCATGCCCATTCAAAGGAGGAACTATTCCCCTTTTTAAGCTCCAGCCCAACCTTCAAACCCTCCATTTTAGAAAAATTTGGAGGCCATGTGACGCCCCCAAATCCGGGTCCCCAGAACCCCGGACCTGGTACGTTACGATACATCATTTCTATAACTATTGCGGAAGATATAAACATAAATTATTTATACAATAACTTTTACAACATAATCCCAAGGTCTACAACCTTTATCTTGATACATACCTTAATTACTTAAAGGTTTACATAATAATTTGCATCAGATAACCAAATAGTTAACGTGCATAATCATCTACTATTGGATTTATCCTTGTCTTTGTCTGTATCCGAAGTTTCGTCTTAATCTGAAAGTTTTATCATGATATAGCAAGGGTGAGCAACAAGTTTGTCCAGTAAGTTTAAGTTCAATAAAGGATATATCATGAAAGAATTGAACAATAAGCTGGCTAACATTTAACAATATAACAACTGTGAAGTAGCATGAACAAATTTTCATAGCTGAACGAACAATGAACATGAATAAATTAACTGAACCAGATGGTAATGAAGGTGATCAGCCTTTCATACCTAATGAACATATGCAACATGCACAACGTGCGAATCAATAATCAATGGACGTGATATAATCAGCAATGATTAACCACAAGTATACTTTACAAAAATACAACTCGAGTTAAAGTTAGAGAACTTGCCTGAATCACCGACTATAGCTACGCAATCTATTTAGCTTTATTTGAAGACCTAATATATAAATAATATTGATATTCAAATTAGAATAATATCATCAAAATTATAAAATAACCTAAATACATTACCACATAAGCCTATCAGTCAATAAAACACATAAAACCTAGTATCAAGTCAAACTTTTATAGTATGAGTCGAGTTCGATACTATTTCGACCTCCGGATTGCCTAATCGCACAACTATCGAGCCTAATTCCAATAAGACTCTACCTAAATGCTTTATTATTATCATAGATAATTTATTAATCAGTCAAAATATTTTTCATCATAATAATTTTCCAATAATTATTACCATTTAAAATAATTTTTAATTCATTAATATCATATTTATATGATTTAAATACCACTTAATTCCATTATCATTAATATTTATTTACTATCAAATATTAATGAAATACCTGTCATAATATTATAAGTTATTTATAATATCAAAAAGTATTTTTAATACCTTAATATCACATTTAATTGATTTTAAAATATTTAAAACCATTATTAAATAACTGTCATTAATATTAAAATATTAATTTATTTCATAACAAAATATTAAAAGTCATCCAAAATAACTTAAAATATTTCCTAACACTTTAATATATTTTTAAAGTATTAAAATCATTTTTAAGTAATTTATTTAATATAATTATTAAATAAATTTAATATAATTAATATTTAAATAATTTGAGCATTATAAATGCTTGTAAAAATGAATATCCGTGTACTATATTTGAAATAAATCGAGCATTATAACTGCTTTATAAAATAAATATTCTACTATTCTATTTGAGATAATTTCAGCATTATAACTGCTTATAACATGAGTATTCTTACTAAATACTTGAAGAAAATCGGACATAGCAACTGCTTATAAAAGTATATTTTCTACTTTATAAGAGAAATAAATTATAACTGCTTATAAAAGTATATTTTCTACTTTATAAGAGAAATAAATCGGACATTATAACTGCTTGTAAATAAGACTTTTGTACTATTTACTTAAAATAATTTGGGCATTATAACTGCTTGTAAAAGTATATATAGTTTTTTACTAAATATATAAAGAATAATGAACATAATAACCACAAGAGTAAATACCTCTTGGAGTTGCAAGCTTTAACTAATCCTTTGAAATCTTGAAACTCAAAAACTTTCCTCTCTCTAGCCAAAATTCTCCTATTTCTCTCTTTAACTCCATTTTGGTTTTTGAAAAAAAATGAAGAGAATGGCTCCTATTTATAGAAAAATATAGTTTCAATAATTGCACATTAGGAGCTCGGCTTTTTACAGTTTACCTCCGACTTATTACAGTTTGGTACCCTAGTTAATTACACTTTAGTACCTTATTAATTGCACTTTAGTCCTTGGGTGACATCATGATGACATCATCTTTTATGCTTCTTTAATGCTGATATCATGCTTGCATCATTTGTGTTTCTTTAAGGATAATGTCATGCTTGCATCATCTCTTCTCTGATTGGTTGATTTAAGTTTACATGGATTGGAGGGTATTTTGGCCATTTTCCAGATAATTTTAAAGGTAATTTGGTCATTTCTCCTCCAAAAGGGTATTCTAATAATTTTTCACACAATTTTAAGGGTAGTTCGGTTATTTCGCCTCCAAAAGGGTATTCTAATAATTTCCCATACAATTTTAAGGGTAGTTCGATCATTTCGCCTCCAAAAGGGTATTCTAATAATTTCGCACACAATTTTAAGGGTAGTTCGATCATTTCCTATGTTTCCCTTAAAATTTAACCCTTAGGGTTTGATAAATAACATTAGGGTTTGTTAATTATCATTAAGGTTTACAAATTAGGATTTAGGATTTCCGAATAAGAAACTAGGGTTTTCTAACTGTAGATTAGGGTTTCTAATCTACCATTAGGGTTTACTAAGGTTATACCTTATTTGATCAACATTTGATCATTAATACCTTATTATACAAACACACAATGATAGATACAATTATAATAACTGTATTAACTATCAAATCCTTATTCCTAATTAGGGTTAGGGTTTTCATCAACTGAATTAGGGTTTATCAATTTAAAATTAGGATTTTCCCATGTTACCCTTTACCTTATTCATACTCAACCCTTAACACATACTGTACACACATATAATCACAAAATCATATAAGTCTTTCGCAAAAATTTTAAATCCACCAAAATCCTTCACAAAAATATCAAATCCATACACTTATTTTCTGTCTAGGTCTATTATTTAACCTTAATTTAATCATTTAAGATTTTAATAAATTGTCTAAATTCTCGGGTTGTCACAGGCCAGACGTCGGAGAACGTTCACCCCTTTAAAGGATTCACTCGAGAACGTGCTGAAACTGCTGACAGCACGGAAGAAGATTGTTCAAGTCCTTCCACCAACCTGTACCGGTGGAAGGAATTTCGACCCAAGTAAGAAGTGTGTATACCATTCTGAATCTTCGGGCCATGATAAACAAGATTGTTGGGCTCTCAAGCACAAAATCCAAGACTTGATAGACAATGGAGAGATTGTGGTGACCAAACCCGAACAATCTCATGTGCAGGATAATCCCCTCCCTCAACACAAAGAGGAGAGTGTCAATATGATTAGCACGGGGAGTCGAGAGAGATCCAAATACCTCCGGTACGTCGGAGAGTCAACTCAATCTAGCAACAATAGCCTAGACAGTTGGGAGTTATCAGAAAATGAGATTCCTTATAGAACAGGAGATCAAGTCTATCAAGGAATAGTTTGGACAGCTAGCGGAGCTGGTCGTATACCAACATCAGGTAACCAGGCAGCTGATAAACCAGTCCAACCAGTCTGAAGCAAGTCCTCCTATACCGAAAATTAGCCCCATCGCTATGAGGGATCATTACCGATTTCATAAGCATGAACCTTGGGCCGACAAGGTGGCCAAAGAAGAAAAGTTCCAAGCTAATAGGGAATTCGCCTTCTAGAGGAATTTCACTAATCTGAACCAGCCGATGAAGGAAATCCTCCAGATGTTGATCAATAAGGGGATGGTTACAGATTTGTTACTGCCGGTGAACCCTCGATCTAGGAAATTCAAGCCTGACAGGATCTGTCAGTATCACTCCAATGTGCTCGGTCATGACACCGAGGATTGTTGGGGACTTCGTCACTTGATTCAGAATATGATTGAAATCGGTTAGCTGATAAAGGGGAATCAAGATTATGGCCTTCCCGATGAGGAAACACTCTTTATTCCCACGGCATGGAATCAGGGAACAGTGGCTGTTATTTCCTATGAGAAGGAGCTAGCCATCACACCCCTAATACTGCCAGGGAAAGGGGTCCAAGAAATACAGAATCCTGTGAAGGTAGCCGCACCCGAGACTTTAATATTGCCTTTCAGACCCTAGTATCCAGTGATCAGTCTGAAAAGAGTCCCATGGAACTATGGGAATGATGAAGGTTCAACCTCAAACAACATTGCTAACATATCAAAGGAAATTTCGTTGTACCTGCCTCAGCGGGTGATCAATTCAGTAATCAAGGCCAAGGAAAAAGTGGCTGAAGAGAAAATCGAAGAGTTCCTCAGCAAAATAGGACACAATGAGATCAAGGTGGTGTAAAGCTTGAAGGATGCACCCAAGCAAATGTCCATTCTGGATCTGAACTTATCCTCGGTGGATCATCACAGCATTCTGGTGAAAGTACTGGAAGAAGCCCATCTGCCAAGGATAGTGGATGCCGAGTTCTGTCACGTGATAGAACACATCTTCAACAACAATGTGATATCTTTCACTGATGATGATATACCCGCGAAAGGGATGGGTCATCTCAAGTCACTGCACATAGCAGTAATGTCATCAGGGTATGTGATCGGAGGTGTGCTAATAGACGGAGGATCATCCCTAAATATATGTCCGTACGATACCTTGGAGAGAATGAAGATCAACCCAAATCAGATCCGTACCAGTCATGTGGTCATCCGGGCTTTTGATGGGTCTCGCCGAGAAGCTGTGGGAGAGATTGAGCTTCCACTGGAGATTGGTCCCCACACTTTCTATGTATCCTTCCAGGTACTCAACATTACTACCGGATACAATTTGTTGCTGGGAAAGCCATGGATCCACATGGCAGGAGCAGTTCCATCCACCCTCCATCAGCAGCTCAAGTACATTATGAATGACAACCTGATCACAGTGAATGCCAAACCAGAATACCCTGTCAGCTTACAAGAAGACATGCCGGTGATCAGCCTGGATGAAGGGGTTGAACCTGCGAGTTTTCAAGCATTAGAAGTGAGCAATACTCAGTACCTACCTGTTGGGGCGCTAGCCCTGAAACCAAAAATCTCCACCGAAGTAATGATCGTGGGCCAAGAGATGGTATCTTTGGGTTTCCACCCTGGAGAAGGGTTAGGAAAGAATCAAGAAGGTATCAAGAGTCAGTTGCAAATCCCGAGTCAGTCAGGAAAAGCCGGACTGGGATACACATCCGGGTCAAACCACTGGAACCCACACAAGCATCCAAAGACTCATGTTTCCACTATACTGTTGCCAAACCTCACTGATGCCGGATTTTTGAAGCCAATAAGGAAGATTCCTGCTGTTGTGTCGGCCATATTATTCCCTCTAGTCATACCGGTAAGTGAGAGAAAAGCCTCAAAGCTTGAGGGGGACAGCAAAAAGTGAAAAGAAAAGTTCATGTAGACGAGACCCATTTGCTAACATGCGCGTTCCCATACACTATGAGGGTATGAATGATGATATCCCAGACAGTGAGGACGAAGACCAGATTCAAATTCCTCACATCAAGAAGGGGAAGGGTGGCAGTTCAAAGAAGAATCCTGGCCCTGATCTAAAAGATGTCTCAGTCATCATCCAAGATAAGGCAGATGAACACAACTCCTTTATCCTTCCTATTCATGAGGATCTGACCCTGGACAACTGGAGCAGCGTCCCTTGCCTCATTCTAAAAGGGTAAAAGGGCAGAGAGTCTATCTTCCCGGTAACATAGTTTCATTTACTGTTTATTTTGATTGCATATCTATAGCAGTAACTTTTTTCATGCTTTGCTAAATGCTTTGTATGTTTAAACAGTTACATATATTAAAGCAAAAGCATTTTGTTTTCAGGACTCCAAGATTGGATTTGTTTGTCCTTACTGATGAGATGCCAACCTATCACAGTGACTACAACTTTAATGTAGAACTAAACTTCGACTTAATGGAGATTAATCAAGAGGAGATAGATGATTATGAGGTGCCCGAGAAGATCAAAGAATGGGTCGAAGACAAACCAAAACCAAACCTCGACCAAACCACCACTGTCAATATCGGAACCTCAGAAAACCTAAAAGAAATCCAGATAGGCATAGACCTCACCCCTGACCAAATAGCCGACCTGATTGAAGTCCTAATACAGTTCCAGGATGTGTTTGCATGGTCGTATGAAGACATGATTGACCTATCTGCTGACATTATCATCCATCTACTCCTCATCAAGGATGGATTCAAGCCAGTCAAGCAGAAGCTCAGGCGGTTGAAACCTGAATGGAGTCTGAAAGTTAAAGAAGAGGTTGTTAAACAATTCAAAGCCGGCATCATCATGGTATCAACATACCCAGAGTGGTTGTCGAACATAGTTCCCTTGCCTAAGCCCGGAGGGAAGGTACGAGTATGCGTGGATTACTAGGATTTGAACAAAGCTTGCCTTAAAGATAATTTCCTGGTGCCTTTCATCCATATCCTAATAGACAATACGGCGCAGTACGACATGTATTCTTTTGTGGATTGCTTTGCTGGTTATCATCAAATTATGGTCGCTGAAGAAGACAGGGAGAAGAAAACTTTCATCATTCCCTGGGGAACCTTCTGTTACAGGCGATTGTCCTTCGGCCTCATCAATGCCGGTGCTTGGTATCAGCGAGCCATGATGGCCCTATTTCATGACATGATGCATACGGAGATAGAGGTTTATATGGATGACATCATCGTCAAATCCCGAAAGGAGGGCGATCACATCAACCATCTTAGGAAGCTGTTCAACAGATTGCGTAAGTACAATCTCAAGCTGAATCTAGCCAAATATGCTTTTGGTGTCAAATCAGGCAAGTTGTTGGGATTTCTAGTGAGCAATAGAGGCATTGAGCTGGATCCTGCCAAGATTAAAGCCATCACTGAGATGCCCGTACCCCAAACAGAAAAGGAGATACGGGGATTCTTGGGAAGAATCAATTTCATAAACCGATTCATTTCCCAGCTCACGGCAACTTGTGAACCCATCTTCAAGCTACTAAGGAAGAATTCCTCCACAAAATGGAATGAGGACTGCCAAAAATCCTTCCTTGCCATCAAGAAGCAGCTGATCGAAGCACTTATTTTGGTACCCCAAAGGATGGAGTTCCCCTGTTTATGTACCTATCCGTCAATGCCAACGCAGTGGGCTGCATGCTGGACAGAAAGATGATAGTAGCAAGGAGAGAGCTATCTACTAGATCAGCAAAAGATTCAGCAGCGACGAACATAAGTACACCCTGATCGAGAAGACATGTTGTGAATTAGCATGGGCCGCCATGAGATTGCAACATTATCTACATGGGAACATGACCTACCTCATATCCCGCATGGATCTATTAAAGTATGTATTCAACAATCCAATGTTGAATTATCGATTGTCCAAATGGCAATTGATCCTCCAACAGTTCGACATTGTCTACGTGACTCAGAAGTCCATCAAAGGTTGCAGATCAACTAGCCAAAGCACCATCAACCTCTGGAGACTTATTTCCCCGATAATGGGATCATTAAATTCAACAAATCCGACAAGAGAATACAGTCCAACCCTGGAGAATGTATTTCGATGGAACGGTAAACATGGAAGATGCCGGAGCTAGGGCAACCCTTATCTCTGGTACATGAGAACATTATCCTAAGGCTACCAAGTTGCAGTTCGTTAACACCAACAACATGACTGAGTATGAAGGCTGCATAATGGGGTTGAAATTAGCCCATTCCATGGGTGTCAAGCACCTATTAGTCTTTGGAAATTCTGAGTTGGTTATCAGACAAACCACTGGGGCATATCATACCAAAGAATTGCATTTGTTGCCCTATCACCGGCAGGTCATCAACATATCCCTAGATTTTGAAGAGATCACCTTCATCCATATCCCTCGAGGGAGGAACGACTTTGCAGATGCATTGGCAACTTTAGCTTCCATGATCAACGTATCGGGTAGAAGGGGAATTCCCGACATCAAATTCACAAACCAAAAGGCCTCGACACACGGGAATTACATTAAAGAAGTTTCAGATGAAATACCTCCTATCAAGTAGCCTTGGTATCAAGACATCAAGGAATATCTCCGAGATGGATCCACGCTTGCTGGGGCAAGCCAATCCGAGCGAAAGCAGATTCACAAGATGGCTATGAAATTCTATCTGAGCGGAGATGCACTCTACAAAAGGGATGCTAGAATAGGCCTTTTACGATGCCTCGATAGAGAGCAAGCTCAGAGATTGATGGATGAAGTCCACGGTGGAGTCTGTGGTCCACACATGAGCGGTCATCTGTTGGCCAAGAAGATATTAAGAACATGGCATTACTGGATCTCTCTCAAAGCTGACTGCGATGATCACGTCAGGAGATGCTTCTAATGCTAAGTCCACGAAAATGCCATCCATGTTCCTCCGAACGAGCTGCACAACATGAGTTCACCATAGCCTTTCTCCATGTGGGGAATGGATGTGATTGGTCTGGTAGAACCCAAAGCCAGCAATGGTCATCGATTCATCTTCACCATGATCATTTACTTCACCAAGTGGGTTGAAGCTGCCTCTTTTCCCAAAGTCACCCAGGAGGTAATCATTGGTTTCATCAGAAATAATGTTGTCCGTTGATACGGACAACCGGAGGTGATCGTCTCAGACAATGCCAAGAACCTAAACAATCAGATGATGAGAGACTTATGCAGCAAGTTTCACATCAAGCATCTCAATTCTGTCATCTATTAATGAAAGATGAATGGTGCTGTCGAAGCGGCCAACAAGAACATCAAGAAAATCATGCAGAAAATGTCTGCCAATCACAAAGGATGGCCTGACCTGTTGCCTCTGACTCTGTTAGCATACAGGACGTCAATGCGTACCTCTACTGAGGCTACCCCCTACTCATTTGTCTATGGAATAGAAGCAGTCCTTCCCATAGAAGTAGAGATGGAGTCCTTGCGAGTGTTAATAAACTCTCAGATGGAAGAAGACCAGTGGTTGCAAGAGCGGTACCACCAGCTGTCCCTGATAGATGAAAAGAGGGCTACAACCATTTTTCACGGGCAGTTATAACAGCAAAGGATTGCTCAATCATACAACAAGAAAGTTCAAATCCAGAAATTCAAAGAAAATGACCTAGTGCTAAAGAAAGTTTTGGCCAATCAAGACAAAGCTAAAGGAAAGTTCGCCCTGAATTGAGAAGGCCCTTTCGTTGTCAAGGAAGTATTGACAGGAGGAGCTATCAAATTGCAAGAAATGGACGGGAGCGAATTTCCCCAACTCATTAACTCGGACACCTTAAAAAGGTACTATGTCTGAAACACATGCCAGCTATCATCCTGGTCCTGCGAATCGATCAAATCAGTTTTGATTTTCATGAGGAGATCGAACTACGAATGACCTGATCTCCCTCAGGCCGGGAGTATGTAGGCAGCATTCCTGGTAAGGTCAAACCAAACAAAAAACTCATCAAACCAAACTCAAAAGAGACACTTCTCAAACCTCTCACACAAAAGCTTGAACTACGAATGACCTGATCTCCCTCCATCCGGTACGTAGGCAGCCATTCATGGTGCGGTATGACCTTCAAAAGAAAAAACCCAAAATAAAAACCAATCCCAAGACACCAAAACCCGATAAAACCTAAATTTTATCAAGTCTCCCTGGTCAACAGGCCCATCTGAGATATTCTCTGACATCTCACTGTCTATCTATCAAGAAGAAGATCATGATATATCAACAATAGCAAGTCATGAAAGAAGTGGTAATCACTCAGCAATGTCAATATATATCCAACAGGGAAGTGAATCAAAATATATTTCTCTGATATATAATATTTTTTGATATATACACTGTGTCCTGTACATGAAAAAAATGGTTGATGTAGTATATGCAAGGAAAACAAAGCTAGTCTATGGACCCATGGACAAGCAGGACAGCAGTGCCAACATGGCATCTCTCTCTGAAGATGGAGGAGCAGCTGCAAGCGCAATACCCTCATCCTCCATCCGGGCAAGAACATCCACTACCATCTGCATGGTGCTACTATGACTATCTATGAAAGCACTCATCTCTCCAACCAGACTGTCTGTATATGATCTGAGTGCAGTGATGTCCGCAATGTAGACGTCTCGGGTAGCTACAGCCTCATCCCTCGCAGTGTAAACAGCGTCCCGGGCAACTAATACCTCCTCAATCTCCTCAAAGGCTGCATCTCGGGTAGATCGAGCCTCGTCTCTCTCGACTAATGCTTCATCCAGAGTGGCTCGAGCCTCGTCTCTGGCGGCAAAAGTTGTATCCCTGCCAGACAGGGCTGTCAACATCAATGCCCTAGACTGATCTCTCTCGAAGGTCATCCTAGCTAGTGAATTTGCCATAGATGGATCTGTCCCGGCAGGGATACTCGGCGGGTCACTAACCAAAGTTGCGGTTAAGCTGGTAAACAACTCATCCTCCGTGGGAGAATCAGGATCCTCCATAGGCTCCTCCTCATCTGAATCCACAATCGGAGCTGACTAGATGACTGCAGCCAGCGTAATATCGGACTCCAACCATGTCGAATACTCTGGAAAATGATCCAGATGGCTAGTAGAGAAATTAGCCCCCTTCCCATGAGTCCAGCACTCATAAAATCATGATCAGGTCGGCTGACGATAGAGATGAAGCTGACATCCGCTGATCAATAGCCCCCTCAAACTGGTGTAGGCTCTGAAACTGATCAAACTGACTCATAACTGCCAATGGATGGTAAGTGGTCACCCCTCTCAATCCCGCTAGGGGAAAGTAGTCCATGTCGGATGCATGAGTGATAAAGCTGTAAGGGGATACAAGCCCTGAGCATGGCAGAATCAAAAAAAGATGCTCAATATCTGACAGAAAAGCCGATCATGTCGCTGCATCCGAACACTCCGCTGGCTGGAAGGAGTAGGACAAAGCTATCTCATGGGTAAAGCAGTACCCATGGTGTCTAAAGGTGTCAATCGGACGCAAATGGGTCGTGAACCATACATGCAGTAGGACAGAGTTACCTCTAAAAAACCCCTCTGGATGGGTGCTGTAATAGGTAACCGAACTCAATGTCTCGGCCAATATCATCGGCACAATAGTGCAACCCTGTCTAAGGGCACGGACCATGACCATCAAACCAATATCTAAATGGTCCAAATATAGTGCCATGCATACGTAGGCCGCGACGCACATCAGCAAGAAGTCTACCCGGGCCAAATGTCACTCATCTGTCGAAATGATAAAATCCCTAGAGTATCGATCGTAGCTGTCTAGCTTGCCGAAGTGATCGATCAGAAAGTCGATAGAGATCACATGTCCTGAAATGATCTCATCAGTGACTACTCTATGTCGCAGACCCGACGTACACATGAATGGTCTCCTCATGTCACTGATAGCTGTGCGAGCGCAAGGCAGGTCCAGGGCTAATCCTGTAAGACGTTCATACTCCTCTAAGGTCGGAGTAAACTCATGCAGTCCAAAGCGGAAAACCTTCCGCTCAAGTATCCAGCAGGATAGAGTGCCATCTATAAATTCGTATGGAAATTGGAAATCTAGAAGGGCCAAGGAATGCCCCAGCATCCGATCTACTATCCCTCTGGCTGGGAAGGGCAGACTATCGTACCACGACCTCAGTGAGGATGCTACCAAGGATGGTGGTGTGTGCTCAATGCGGCTGACCGTAGATGACAAAATCTGTATCACCGTATCACAATATCGTCCAGGGGTCAAATCTGAACTCATCTGTCTAAGTGTATATCCATGACATAATATATGCATAATGAAAATGATAAACATGATGCAATAGATAGGAAATATCATGCATATATAAAATAAACTATCTACTGCAAGCATCATCTCTGTCTGCTCTTACAATCCAAAATAAAAAAGTACAGAGAAATAGGGCACAGCCACCCAACTACTAACAGAGGCCTATTGATGAGTGAGTTGTATACTTACGAATCAGATATTGTTTAGCTTAATTATTGTTATCCTTAAGTGTTTTTAGTATCTTTTTATTAGTTTTTGTGTTTATTTCTTGTAGGATGGAGCTGGAGGGATAAACTGGTCATTTGGGAGAAGAAAAGAATTAAAAATCATTAAAATTTGAGCTGAGTGGCATTTTTGTAATTACCTGGTCTTTGTCTAGCGCACAGTGCGCTTGGATTGCACTGAACCTAGCGCCTAGTGCGCTAGGCCACGCCTAATGTTGGTTATTTTTGCTGCTAAATTGATTTGGAAAAGGAAAAGGACTCTGGAGGAGGTTTTGGACTAATACAAAAAGAAAGAAGACTTAAAAAAAAGAGATCGTGGAATTTCGGACGACAAGGATTTGCAGAAAGAGAACAACGAAGGAAAACACAAAGGAGGATTACAAGGGCTGAAGATCAAAGAGAGAGTATTGGAGCAAATTCAGAGTTTCTTCTTCTCTTCTCTAGTTTTATCTTTTGTAATTACTTGGGATGTTTGGATTATTAATCTGGATGATGTTTTTATTTATTATTATCATGCACTAAACTTTAATTAAGATTGCAACGGAACTTGGTATGTAGTTTAAATTGAACCTTCCCATTGAATAAAAGTTGGTTTTTATTGAATTGTTTATTATATCTTTTGCTTATTGATTAATTGTTTGGCCAACAGTTACTGTGATAATCTATATAAAATTGGAAGATCGAGTATAGATTGAGATCTGGATATAATAACATCTGTTCATATAATCTGAATAGGGTTAATATGATTAGTATGTAGGATAGGAATATACCTATGTGTCTTTTGTATCCATTGAAAGAATTTGTACGTAAAACCCTAATTAACTTGATTCACATAGGAATATAGTGAATTAATTAACTAGGGTGTTCCTGGTAATTCTGTGTCTTGAGGATCAGATTTAGGAGGATTTGTTCACGTGTTTTGGGAAAAAGTGTGTGAATTTTATAAAGCATTCTTGGATAATGATTCGTATTAATTAATTGAATTAAATGGGAAGTATAGTGATTTAAATGAAATACCAAGGGAAGTGTAATCTTAACCTGTTAAATCTGCATTAATCTTGTGAACATTGATCTTAGTTATTAATTTTGCTAAGTTAGATTTTCATATTACGACCAATATTTCGTAGTTTAAAATAAGATTGATTGAATTAAAATTTATAATTGATAAAGGTTAATCTATTTCCTCGTGGGAACGATATCCTTGCTTGCTGAATATTACAATTGAACACGTATACTTGCGTGTTAAAGTGCTATTAAGAAATTAGGCAACAAGTTTTTGGCGCCGTTGCCGGGGAAATTAGTTTAATATTTCGTTATTATTAATTTTTATATAGTTAATCTTAATTTAGACTTTTATTTTCATTTTTTTTTCTCTCAGGTTATCTTCTCTCGTGTATGCAAACTAGATCGAAACAGTCGGAGCTTGAACCATACGAAGACGATATCGATAAAAGGTTCAAACAGTTGCGTAAGTGGGTCAAAGAAACGCGAGAGGCACTTGAGAAGCAAGATACAATGGCTGAGGGGCAACAGAAATCCCTTCAGGATTATGCTATGCCAAAAATGGATGGGATCAGGTCAAGCATTCAACGACCGGCAATTAATGCTGCAACTTTTGAGATTAAGCCAGGAACTATCCAAATGATTCAAAATTTGGTACAGTTTGGGGGCTTGGCTAATGATGATCCGAATGAGCACTTGGTGAGTTTTCTAGAGGTTTGTGACACATTCAAATACAACCAAGTCTCAGACGACGCAGTTAGACTTCGTTTGTTTCCGTTCACTCTCCGAGACAAAGCAAGAGGATGGTTACATTCACTTCCACCTGGATCCATTACCACCTGGGATGATCTGGCACAGAAGTTCCTAGCAAAGTTTTTTCCTCCTGCCAAAACTGCAAAGTTGAGGAACGAGATAACCAATTTCACTCAATTTGATTCAGAGTCATTATATGACGCCTGGGAGAGATTTAAAGAGTACATGAGAAAATGTCCACACCATGGATTGCCCGATTGGCTAATAGTACAATCATTCTATAATGGGCTCATGGGTGGTATACGGGCTAGTGTTGACGCGGCATCTGGAGGTGCCTTCATGATAAAGAATTTTAATGAAGCGTACAGTTTGCTAGAGGTGATGTCAGCTAACAACTACCAATGGCCAACTGCTAGAATGACACAACCAAAGGTTGCTGGGATACTAGAGGTAGATGCAGTTACAGCATTGTCAGCCCAAATTGCAGCTCTAACACAGAAAATTGAACATATGGGGAATCAAAATAGGCAAACTGTGGCGATGGTATGTGAATTGTGCGCGGGGAACCATTCAAGTGATCAGTGTGCAATAAGTCCTGAATCAGTGCAATTTGTGTCTAATTATAATCGACAACAAGGTAATAATGCAAATAGTTATAACCCAGGATGGAGGAACCACCCAAATCTATCTTGGAGCAATAATCAGTCACAAGCACAAGCTCAAGCTCCAAGACAGTCACATCCACCTGGATTTCAGCCTCAACACCCACAACCTCAACAACATCAGCAACCTCAACAACCTGACAAGTTATCTCAAATGGAGGAATTACTTGCAAGAATGGCAACTCAGTTTGAAGCAACAACAAAGAACCAATCAGCAGCAATAAGGAATCTTGAAAATCAGATTGGGCAGATAGCAAGTGCTTTAAACAACCGACCTCAAGGTTCGCTACCAAGTGATACTGAGAAGAATCCGAGGAAGGATGGGAATGAACAATGTAAAGCAGTTACACTCAGAAGTGGGAAGGAGTTGGCTACAGACTCTGATGAGCATAAGAAAGAGAGTAACGAGAAGGTAGATGGAAAAGAATCTGAAAATTCAGAAAGTAAGTCTGAGGGAAAAGTGGTGGAAAAGCAGAAAGAAGAAAAGCAGATGTCAGTTACACCACCTTTACCATTTCCACAGAGATTTCAGAAACAGAAGTTAGACAGACAATTTTCAAAGTTTCTAGAAGTGTTTAAAAAGCTACAGATTAATATTCCATTCGCAGATGCTCTAGAACAAATGCCTAGCTATGTAAAATTCATGAAGGATATTCTATCGAGGAAGAGAAAGCTAGGAGAGTTCGAGACAGTAGCATTGACGGAGGAATGCAGTGCTATTCTACAGAGAAAGCTACCACCGAAGTTGAAGGATCCGGGTAGCTTCACCATTCCGTGCACAATAGGAACTCAGTTTTTCAGTAGATGTCTGTGTGATTTGGGAGCAAGCATCAACCTTATGCCATTATCAGTCTATCAACAGCTTGGGTTGAAGGAAGCTACACCAACGAATGTTACTTTGCAGCTTGCTGATAGATCTCTCACATACCCCAAGGGAATAGTGGAAGACGTACTAGTAAAGGTAGATAAATTTATATTCCCTGTGGACTTCATAGTTCTTGACTTTGAGGAGGATAGCAATATACCAATTATTCTTGGGCGCCCATTTTTAGCTACGGGTAGAACATTGATTGATGTGCAAAAAGGAGAGTTAACAATGAGGGTCCAAGACGAAGAGGTGACTTTTAATGTATTCAAAGCTATGAAGTTCCCAAAGGAAGAAGAAGAATGTTTTAGGGTTGATCTGATTGAGGGAGCGATTAGGGAAACAAATATCAAAACAATAAATGAAGACCCTCTAGAAACAGCATTGGTAAGTGAGAACATGTCTGATGACTCAACTGCATTAGAATTGGCTCATATGTTAGATTCATTGCCAAAATTCACACGAGTCAGGCCAACAATTGAACCTTTGGACTACTGGGGAAAGCCATCAGAAAAGGTCAAATCATCAGTGGAAGAACCGCCAACCTTGGAACTTAAACCATTGCCTAACCATCTACGGTATGCATACATTGGTTCTTCTTCTACTCTACCAGTCATAATATCTGCATCACTTGATGAGGTTCAAGAAGAAAAGCTACTAAGGGTACTTCGGCAATACAAGACTGCTCTTGGGTGGACACTTGCGGACATCAAGGGGATAAGCCCATCAATTTGCATGCATAAGATTCTATTGGAAGATGAAGCAAAACCGACTGTTGAACAACAACGAAGACTCAATCCCATAATGAAGGAGGTTGTCAAAAAGGAAATTATTAAATGGTTGGATGCAGGAATTGTCTACCCTATCTCAGATAGCTCATGGGTAAGTCCGGTTCAATGTGTGCCAAAGAAAGGAGGAATGACAGTAGTTGCAAATGAGCATAATGAATTGATCCCGACTCGAACAGTTACGGGTTGGCGGGTGTGTATGGATTACAGAAAGTTAAACAAGGCCACTCGTAAGGACCATTTTCCTCTACCATTCATAGATCAGATGTTGGACAGGCTTGCAGGGCATGAGTATTATTGCCTCTTAGATGGATACTCAGGTTATAACCAGATTGCCATTGCACCCGAGGATCAGGAGAAGACGACATTCACATGCCCATATGGTACTTTTGCTTTTCGCAGAATGTCTTTTGGATTATGTAATGCGCCGGCAACATTTCAACGGTGTATGATGGCTATTTTCTCCGATATGGTCGAACAAAATCTCGAGGTATTTATGGATGATTTTTCAGTTTTTGGGGATTCGTTCGATTATTGTTTGGAAAATCTCACTCTTGTGCTCAAACGGTGTATGGAAACGAATTTGGTGTTAAACTGGGAGAAATGTCATTTTATGGTGCAAGAGGGGATAATCTTGGGTCATCGAGTGTCATCAAAAGGAATTGAGGTTGATAGAGCTAAGATCAAAACCATTGAGAGCCTCCCGCCACCAGTTTCAGTAAAGGGTATTCGAAGTTTTTTGGGACATGCTGGTTTCTATAGAAGATTTATAAAAGACTTCTCCAAAATCACAAAACCACTTTGCAATCTTTTGGAGAAGGATGTCCCATTCAACTTTGATCAAGCATGCCTGGAAGCTTTTGATGTCTTGAAAAATAAACTAGTTACCGCACCTGTAATCATAGCGCCAGAGTGGAGTATCCCATTCGAGTTAATGTGTGATGCTAGTGACTTTGCGATTGGCGCAGTCCTTGGCCAACGAAAGGATAACATTTTTCATGCTATATACTATGCTAGTAAGACATTAATGGGTGCCCAACTGAATTATACCACTACCGAGAAAGAGCTCCTAGCAGTTGTGTATGCATTTGATAAATTTCGTTCATATTTGATTGGGACAAAGGTGATTGTGTTTACAGACCATTCGGCAATTAAGTACTTGATAGCAAAAAAAGATGCGAAATCGAGATTGATTCTATGGGTATTATTGCTACAAGAGTTTAACTTGGAGATCCGAGACCGAAAAGGAACAGAAAATCAGGTTGCGGATCATTTATCACGGTTAGAGAATGCAGAACTAAAAAAAAATGACACAACAGTGATCAACGAATTTTTTCCAGATGAACAACTGTTTGCGGTAAGGATGGATACACCATGGTATGCAGATTATGTAAATTTCATTGTGAGTAAGGTGTTTCCGCCAGATTTGACGAGTCAGCAGAAGAAGAAATTTCTCTATGATGTGAAACAGTATTTATGGGATGAGCCGTTTTTATTTAAACAATGTGGAGATCAAGTAATAAGAAGGTGCATTCCGGAAAGTGAAATGGAGAATATTCTGTACCAATGTCATGCATCTGACTATGGTGGTCATTTTGGGGGAGAAAGAACGGCAGCTAAGGTACTTCAATGTGGATTCTTCTGGCCAACAATCTTTAAGGATGCCCGTGTATTTTCATTGAAATGTGACAGATGCCAAAGAGTTGGTAATATATCAAAGCGACAAGAGATGCCACTAAATATGATCCTAGAAGTAGAATTGTTTGATGTTTGGGGCATTGACTTCATGGGACCATTTCCATCATCTTTTAGCAACTCCTATATACTTCTAGCGGTGGACTACGTCTCAAAGTGGGTTGAAGCTATAGCATCGCCCACCAATGATGCTAAGGTTGTGGTTAAGTTCATCAGAAAGAATATTTTCTCTAGATTCGGCACGCCTCGTGCAATCATTAGTGATGAAGGCACGCACTTCTGTAATAAGCAGTTCTCAGCTATTCTCGCTAAGTACGGAGTTACTCATAAGGTAGCTACTGCTTACCATCCACAGACAAGTGGTCAAGCCGAGGTATCCAACCGAGAAGTAAAACGAATACTCGAGAAGGTAGTGAACCCTAGTCGGAAAGATTGGGCTAGTAAGTTGGATGATGCTCTATGGGCGTATCGTACAGCTTACAAGACACCGATAGGGATGTCACCATACAGGTTGGTTTATGGGAAAGCATGCCATCTTCCGGTAGAGTTAGAACACAGTGCTTATTGGGCTATCCGGAAGTTGAACTTTGATATATCCGCTGCGGGAGAAAAACGCCTCTTACAATTAAACCAAATGGATGAATTCAGACTCCAATCATATGAAAATGCGAGGTTATACAAAGAAAAGGTTAAGCGGTGGCATGACGATAAAATCCTAGAAAGAAAGTTTGAAGCAGGGCAAAAAGTGTTGTTATACAACTCCAGGCTAAAACTTTTTCCAGGAAAGTTAAAATCACGTTGGTCAGGTCCATTCAGTATTACAAAGGTATTTCCTCACGGAGCCGTGGAAGTTGAGGAGCCAGATTCAAAACGCATTTTCAAAGTCAACGGTCAGAGGTTGAAACATTACTATGGGGGTCACATCGATCGTGAGAAAACCTTTGTTAGTCTCACGGATTAGAACGGTGAAAACACAGTCGGGCTGAAGACTATAAACCAAGCGCTAACTGGGAGGCAACCCAGGAATTTTATTTATTTATTTATTTGATTTTAATTTGCTTCACTGTTAGTTTATTTCAATAGTTATAACCTGTATGTTCTTTAACATGATCTTTAATTGATTTCAGGATGGGAAACAAGTTTATAGTTGGCGGCATCGACTAATGGCCACTACGACTACCCATTCGGGGGTCTCGCTCCCCGGTGAGCGAGCGACTGCCCAGCTCGCCGGTGAGCTGGCGGGGGTTGCAAGGGGGCAGCGCCCCCTGGAAGCCAAGCACCTATGAGCGCAATTGCAGAATGTCCATTTGTCAAAACCTTAAATTTTTAGTCAACTTGTTTTTTTTTTTGTAGTGTAATGAGTTTAGTTTGATTAATTTAGTGTAGTTTAGTTAATTTGTTTGTGCATCAACTTGGTAGTTTAGTTAGTTCATTAATTTAACTAGTATTCATTTGTTCTGCAATGTGAGGCTTGATTTTGGTACTATTAAAATGCAGGACTAGCATGAAGAAGTGGGAAGCAAAGCCAAGCACAAACATCACCTCCGGGCCTCACAGCGCCTAATGCGCTCAGTAGACTCACAAGCTAGCGCCTAGTGCGCTCATTCAGCCCCAAAGCTAGCCAACCCCCTGGTAGCCAGCGCATAGTGCGCCCCAGCAGGCCAAAATCAAGCGCACAGTGCGCCTGTTTAAACCACACACCCATGTCGTCGCGCACAATGCGCCCCTCCTTCACAAGTTGAGCGCATCATGCGCCCCAACATAATCAATCCCCTGGTAGCCAGCGCATAGTGCGCCCCAGCAGGCCAAAACCAAGCGCACAGTGCGCTATACAAGCAACATGAACAGATTTAAACTCCACAACAGGCACAACTTCTATCAAACCCAAAGTCAGCTCTCTTCTACTCTTCTATTCATACCAAAACACTATCCAACGCAAGCCTTCACTCTCGCTCACCCACGACAACCCATTCTATTCCCTCCTATACCCGAAAAACACAACCCAACCTTTTCACCTCAAAACTCGTCAGTCCCATCTCTCACCCCTACCCAACCACACAAGGTGGACATTAAGAATCAAATAAATTGGTTCATCAATTCAATTGGCACAATCCAGTGACATAAACAAGACATTGTGCTTAGTTAATTAGTGGATTTGGTGAAAAATAAGTTTGGGGGAAAGCTTGTCAAAAGGTTGTTTAGAACATCGCACACCAGTTGTTTGATATTGTGCCTCAAAGATAAACGTTGGCTTTTGAGAGGTTTGAACTCCGATTCTTGTTTGGGCAAGACATGACACTCACATCTTTGGCTCGCAAGCGACAGAGAGGAGAGAGTTCGGGAGCTACAGAAAAATTTGACAAGAAGAGATTCCAAACCTATGAAGCATCTGAGCATTATAAAAATTGGTTAGCTGGAAGACCTTTAATACCTGAGCGGGGATTGCTCCCGGAAGCTCAAGACGGGGAACTTGCCTTGATGATAGCGAGCCGCAATTGGTTAGATTTTACTTCTCAACCCGAGCCGGCGGTAGTTAAGATTGTCAAAGAATTTTATGCCAACGCAACTGCGGCTGATGGCAATAATGTTATGGTTCGAGGACGAGCAGTCAACATGGGACGAAAAGCAATCAATGCATATTATAGGTTGTCCAAGATCAAAAACAGTGAGTATAAAGAATATATGAAACATGATTTGGATTATAGTGAGGTGATTGCCACCCTATGTGAACCAGGGACGGAATGGGCACTAACAGATCAGCAAGAAGCACGTCATTTCCCTACAGCAAAGCTAAGCCGATATGGTAAAGCTTGGAATGCCTTCATTTGTGCAAAGTTGATGCCGTGCAGGCATATGAGTGAAGTGATGAGTCAAAGGGCAGCCTTGTTATTTTGCATTGCGAAAGACAAATCAGTTGACATTGGGCAGGTGATCCATGAATCTATCTTGAACGGAATGCAACCAGGAACTACAGGCGGTTTACCTCACCCGTCTTTAATTACAGCACTGTGTCGCCAAGCAGGGGTTCAATGGAATGATAAGGAAGAGGTTTTGATGCCGTTATCCCCAATTAATCACAAAGCAATGGTTAAATACAAGATATGGGATGGGGCTGAATCACACCCACGGGGACTGGGATTTATTATCGTTCCCCCAGTACATGTTGAGCAGCCTGTTGAGCATCCTCCTGAGGCACCAAGTTCTATGCCACCACCTGATTGGGTTGAGAATATACGGAGTGACCTACAACATCATACGAGACGAATTGACTTGGTAGCAACCCAGATACACCGAGGTTTTGACCGTATGGATCGACAGCAATCTTGTCTTGCCCAACGTCAAGCAGAAATTTATTCCCATTGTACCACGTCGTTGGCAGATATGTTTCGCCAAATGAATCCAGCCGGGACTCCGTACCAGTTCACACTCCCTCCACCTCTATCAGTGTATCCACCTCCAGACTTACCTCCTCCTAATGCCGAAGATGAAGATGCCGGAGAGGAGTAGGCGTTGATCAGGGAAGTCCTCAGTCCCTAATTTTTTTAAATTTGTATACAATGAGGACATTGCATATTTTAAGTTTGGGGGTGCATTCATTTCGTATTTGCATGTAGTGGTCATTTGTATTTGCATGTAGTGGTCATTCTTATTGAAAAAAAAAATAATAATAATAATAATAATAATAATAATAATAATAATAATAAATATATAAAAAAATGCATTTAGTTAGTTCATATTGCATGAATCCAGGCATTGAGTTAGTTGAAGATGACTTAGCCAATGATGAGATTGGAATTATATATAGTTTAACAGTACTGACAATTGAGACATGGATGTAGTTTCGTATTGTGATGTAAATCTTATCCCGTTTGAAAACTGATGTAATCGGGTAGCACGTTAGGTTAACCATTGTGATTAACTTAGTTTAAATGATAGCATAATTGTCTTCTTGGGGGAAATCTTTGTTCTAATGAAGGAAAATTTGTAAAGTTGTGGTAAAAGCTAGGATAACGCAGAAACTTAAGTTTGGGGGAAAATATGGGATTTAAATTGAAAAAAAAAATGATGAAAAAAAAAATGCAGAAAAAAAAAGAGATATGTATACAGATGAATAAACACGTTGACTTGTTTAGTTCTGTGGCCTTTGCTACTTGAGTAAGTAAACCCTAGGGGATGTCTTTACACCCAGCGCCCTAAAGCCGTCTGGTTTGGGAGTCGTTGGTCGAAAGCTCGCTACATGGGTACCATTGAAAAGCCTAAGAGAACTAGACATTGCATAGTCAATTCGTGAGCAAATAAAAGAAAAATAAATAAATCCCGTATTGACTCTTAACTTGGTGATTGTGAAAGTTCTAGCCGAAGCTTAACTTGTTACAAAGATTCTTAAGTTAAGATATGTGTTTTTCCCTCTAAGAAGCATATTATGCAATGTATTTGAACTGTAGTTGATTTTAATGGTTGTTAAGCACACACACACTACATCAGAAACAACAGGCTTTGATTTACGGATTGGTATGAGCTATTGAATTGTCTTATTTGGATGTATTGTTTGAATCTATTGTTGATACCTCTGAGGCATATTTGTTTGATTTCTTACTGACTGATGGCTGGATGCGTAGACATTTAGATAGGTTGCATTTGCATTATTGCATTGTTTGGGGACAAACAATAAAATAAGTTTGGGGGTATTTGATGAGTGAGTTGTATACTTACGAATCAGATATTGTTTAGCTTAATTATTGTTATCCTTAAGTGTTTTTAGTATCTTTTTATTAGTTTTTGTGTTTATTTCTTGTAGGATGGAGCTGGAGGGATAAACTGGTCATTTGGGAGAAGAAAAGAATTAAAAATCATTAAAATTTGAGCTGGGTGGCATTTTTGTAATTACCTGGTCTTTGTCTAGCGCACAGTGCGCTTGGATTGCACTGAACCTAGCGCCTAGTGCGCTAGGCCACGCCTAATGTTGGTTATCAAAAGATATAGCGAGATAAGCTATCCAAAGAGGTCCAGTATATCTGCATCCAAGCTATTAACCTGCTCCATCTCCTCTAGAGTCACAAAATCTCGGCCAGTGGGAATGTCCGATCGATATAAAGAAGGATCAGCACCTGCAAAGCTTCTAGAAAATGGACCTGATAAGGGGCCCGCTCCAGAGCCACAAGGATCAAAAGAAGCTGCCTCAGATGGCTCTCGCCCAAGGTGCCTGATAAACAAATGTTCCTCTCCAACTGATGGGTCAATCCTGAGATCTGATCTAGATGAGTCGGATCTCGCAGGCAAGCTATCCAGTCTGTCATCATCACAGACCCAGGCACCATATCTGCCATGAACTGGGTAGCACGAGTCTGACCCCCAATGGTACGAGGACTTCACCAGCTGCGAAACGCCTCCTGGCTGTAAGGACCCTCTGACAGGGTGAAGCCATCTACGCCCACCATAGGAATGTCTGTGGGCGGCTGAGCTAGTGGCCAATGATGCCAAGCAGGAGGAACAAAGGGAATGCGGACCTCTCCCGTGATGCTCCGAATAGAAGACTCTCCTAAATAGAGCTCCCAACCTCCCTCTATCAAAAATAGGACTCTGCGGGTGGATAATGCAAACTTCCGGCCAGTGGGAAAGTCGCCCTCAAACCCGACTGTCAAAAAGTCTGAGGTATACGGGACCCATGAGATCGACCTGGCCTTTAATAGCTCAAGCTGCAGGCGGGAGTGGGTGAATCCCTCAGCTACAGGGACCTCATCAATGTGGAGTGGTGCCAATGCCGTTCCCGAGGATAGGTCTCCAAGCCTAGAGTAGTGGCAGGACGTAGTCAAGGAAGCCTCTCATATGCCCAGAACTGGCCATGCAAATATCAAATGTCCTCACTGATCAAGACTGACATATAATTGAGGAAATCAAAAAGGTACAAGAGAGATGTACTCACCAGCAGGAACGGGTAAAACCCTAACCAAGCCTCCGTCACACCTTTTGAGTGCATGCGCATCCCTTAGAGAAAATAGGCAAAGGTATAGGTACCCCTATCAAAAGCACTGAGGCGCTCCATGTACCGAGTGGCACTGACCAGGGCAAAGGACACCGTCAAAGAGTTATTCGCAAGAAAACAACCCCTGATGATCACCAAAAATAGTCGCTGCAGGATGCGATCTCTAACCCTCTGATCGTCAGGCAGAGGCTTATTCAAAGCCCGGCTCTGGGCATCTACGCTCAAGGGAACAGAACGGACCATCCAACCTTTGATGGTTATCGCAGGAACTCCCAAGTGGGACTGAACGGCAGTAGGTGAAATGTCAGCCACAACTGGCATTGGCTCACCTGCGAACTCTATCCTGGTGATGAACCTCCAGTCCATAGGCGTCATCATCACCTCGCAATCCAGCAAATGGAGAGACTGAGTCTGGTGGAACCAGCGCTCAGATAACCCTAGGGGTAACGGCGGGGAGGGATAGAAAAGAACGCCTGAAACCCCCAGGTGCAACAATGGCCCTGTACTCCGGATGCAGAGTGTGGTACAAAGAATGCACATTAAACCAGTTCCCTCTAGGCTACGTAAAGCCAAGAACCTGCATCAAAAGGCCAACCTCTATCAAACCAGTACCCTGAAATGGCAAAAGAAAGAAAAAAAGAAAATCCAGAAGGAAAACTTTAGTCACCTCGTTGGAATGAAGGAATCTCGATGAATGGCGCGTCAAATCTCCCAACAACTCCCGAAGTGGCACCACAATGCTTGGAAGCTCCGCACGTGGAGCCTGACCTGCGATAGTATCAACAAAAGGTGTATCCTCATCTTCCACATCAACCGGCGGATCAGCCCGGATAGGATGAATCACTGACTCAGCTAATCTGCAAGGCGGTCGGGCGGGCCGTAGTTAAGGAACATCAGAGACTCTCCTCCGTCTAACTCTTGGGATGACCCTGCTAACACTGCCGGGTATATCTGGCTCCATAACCTGGACAAAGTCTCCAAATCACCTCAGAAAGGGTGATGTAAGCCTAAAACCTGTGGCTTATTATATTAAATCAGTATTTTATGCATTTCTATGTCCTAAAACATGCATGGGTCAACTAAAATCCCTAGTAGAGTCAAAACTGCATGTTTATTAAATGCTCAGGCTTTTGAAATTTTTTTGCCAGAGTCTCCTTCGTAAAATGGACTGTCCGCATGCACACAAGCATGACTAGGTGGCCATTCAGTAGCACACCTATCCAAAAATAGAAACAGTTCATATTTATAAAAAAAATCAAAAATAAAATTCACATGGTAGCTAAATTACCATGGACATCTTTTAGTTGAAAATCCAGGCTCACTAGGCCTAAATAAGGATGAGTAAACTGATCAAAAAGGGCGTCAATTGACTGTCTCAAATTTCAAATTTTCTTACATCACATGCATCACAGTAAAATATGCATACTTATGAAGTCTGAAATTTTTTATCAAGTCATATAAGCATACATTTTTGATACATTGCGTTTAAAAGCACATTACGTGGTTTACACATTTCTAACGGTCAAAACTTGAAAAGAAAGGATGTAAACATTACCTGAGATGTGCAAAACGTTTGTGCGCTGATGACATCTGAAAAAAGCTGCCCAAACTCCGTAGATCTAAAAAAGAAAATTGAAATTCTATTGGAATTCAAAACTGAAAATGAATTTATGAGGTTGCTGCTGCCTATCTTAAACTCGCAGGAAGAAGTGGGCCCACCTGTGGCTTCCGCACCTCTACCTGTGGATCCCCAAGGTGGGTCACACCCCCTCCGGCTCAGTCCAGTTCAAGTGGAAATGGAGTTTATAGGAGCTGAAAAGTTAAACCCGAGAAAAAACTGCTGCGCGATTGAGCGGATTGTCCTGAAATCCTGCGTATGAGCGGCAAATTCCTGATAAAGGGAAGACCTTCATGTAAGCCATTGGTTATCATCCCGAAGTGATATCCGTGGACTAATGATGAAAACTGCTAAAAATTATCGCTTTCAGAGCATCGGGAAGGTCCGATGGTATGAACGGCGGGTTCTGAGTGTATCAATACATCCAGACTGATTCGAAGGTGTGTTTTGTTAGAAAGAGTACCCCCGCGTTGAGATTGGTCAGATTTCTAGACATTTCAACCGCTGGCGACAACCCTAGCAAAGCATCGGGAACGGTCCGGTGGTATTAGCCGTTGAAGGCTACTTCAGCGAAGGTCAGATTGTCTGACAGTTCAGCCATTGGCGACAACTCCAGCGAAGCATCGAGAACGGTCCGGTGGTATCAGCCGTTGAAGGCTACTTTAGCGAAGGTCGGATTGCCTGACACTATCAGCCGCTGGTGACAACCCTAGGAAAGCATCGGGAACGGTTCGGTGGTATCAACCGTTGAAGGCTACTTCAGCGAAGGTCAGATTGCCTGACACTATCAGCCGCTGGCGACAACTCCAGCGAAGCATCGGGAACGGTCCGGTGGTATCAGTCGTTAAAGGCTACTTCAGCAAAGGTCAGATTGCCTGACAGTTCAGCCGTTGGCAACAACTCTAGCGAAGCGTTGGGAATGAGCCGGTGGCGAAAACAGTATATCAATCTATCCCCACAGAGGACAGATGATGGAATCTGTTATACAAATCCCTAAGGGGGTCACTGAGAATGATTCGGTGGTGATTGAGACTTTGCAAGATGTCGTTCGAGTAGGCGTCGAGAGAATCCACAAAGGATATCATGAGTGACGTCATCCCCAATAGAAAGTGATGAGAGCAGTATGTGATAGCCTATCGGTGATATCCTACCAGTGATACCCTACTAGTAATAGACTAGTACCACATGGAGTATCAACTGACATAATCAACCGTTGGCTTCCTACCAATACGACACCAAGGGCTATCCTGAATGACGTTATCCTCAGTAGAAAATGACGTAAACAGTCAGCGATAGCCCCATCCCCTCAAAGGTATCTAACATTCATAATATATCATGCCATGCATTGCATTACATTTACATTTATCATATTTCCAGTGTCTAGCAATCTTTATCCTGTTCATTTCACTACATTGCATAAACATGATAAAGAGGGTCATTTGTAAACCTTCATTTCAGTCCTGTTGTAGACACTCAAAAATTTGTGTTCCTGTTACTAACCCTGCAGGAGGGAAAACCGTCTTTTCAGCCCCGGTCTCAATACCGGGAAGTTAACTCAACCCTAGTCTCAATACCGGGATGTCAACCCAACCCCGGTCTCAATACCGGGATGTCAACTTAACCCCGGTCTCAATACCGGGAAGTCAACTCAACCTCGGTCTCAATACCGGGATGTCAGATCAGCCCCGATCTCAATACCGGGACGTCAACTCAGCCCCGGTCTCAATA
Source organism: Panax stipuleanatus (assembly GCA_020205555.1). Taxonomy (NCBI): domain Eukaryota; kingdom Viridiplantae; phylum Streptophyta; class Magnoliopsida; order Apiales; family Araliaceae; genus Panax; species Panax stipuleanatus. The sequence continues at coordinate 43,416,255 of CM035125.1, forward strand.
CTGGGATGTCAACTCAACCCCGGTCTCAATACCGGGATGTCAACTCAGCTCTGGTCTCAATACCGGGACGTCAACTCAACCCCGGTTTCAATACTGGGACGTCAATTCAACCCCGATCTCAATATCGGAATGTCAGATCAGCCCTGGTCTCAATACCGGGACGTCAACTCAACCCCGGTCTCAATACTGGGATGTCAGATCAGCCCCAATCTCAATACCGGGATGTCAACTCAACCCTGGTCTCAATATCGGGACTTCAACTCAACCCCGGTCTTAATACCGGAAAGTCATATTAGCCCCAGTCTCAATACTGGGATGTCAACTTAACCCCGGTCTCAATACCGGGATGTCAGCTCAGCTCCGGTCTGAATACCAGGATGTTAGATCAGCCCCGGTCTTAATACCGGGATGTCGGATCAATTCCAGTCTCAATACCGGGATGTCAGCTCTACCCCAGTCTCAATATTGGGAATTCAAATCAAAACCCGGGAGGTACAGGAGCCCCGACAACAACACCGGGAGATCCAGTTCAGCCCTAGACATAACCCTGGGAAGCCAAATCCACTTCGGAGACAACTTCGAATCATCACATCAACCACAGAGACAACCCTGGGAAGCCAAGTCAACCTCGGAGATAACCTTGAGGACAAACATAATCGGCTGGGATCCAAACCTTGGATACAACCCCAGGAAGACAGTCGAAGACCGTGCCAGTACAGGAGAAAACCCCTGGAGGGCAAAATGGTCATTTTACCAACTTGAAGCCAATCCATACAAAACCAAGCCGAATTGATGCCATGAAGGTCATAAAGAACCATAACATTGATCCTGAGTGAAAACAGCGCAATATAGCTCAACGGATAAACTGCTGGGAAATGAAGACCTGGTTATGAACCTGTCTTCTTGGACTGAAAAAACATTTAGTCCCATGTCATTGTGACACTCTCGACGAGGGCTTTCTGAAAAGGTATAGCACGCGTCCAACGGACGCTTCGATCAAAAGTTAGAAAGTTTTGAATCTAACCACGCATTGCTCGGAGTGCACGTACTTTGATGCGACGGGACTCACCATCAGGGGCCTACCACGTGGTGCCGCAGGTAGACCTGCGGCTGTCGCGGGTAGACCCGCTTCCATCGGGTCTATATATACAAGTGCACCCCCCAGCCATTTGAAAAAAAAATGAGAAAACGCTCTGAAACTCCGCCCATTTCGCCTCTTAGCCCTACCTCTTGTACCCCAAACCTCGTTTTTATCACTCTAACATGTAGGTATACTCATATACTACCACGTACCAAAAATTAACCGGTGGAAACGCTCGTTTGAAGCCTACGATTTGGTAAAAAGCAAGTGTAGCAGTCCATTAAAAGTATTTTTACGATCAGAAAGTTCCTACTGCTTCATTGCGCATTTATACACGTGCACGTTTAGATTCATCTTCTGATTATGCCCGGAACTTAGTTTCGTGGCCATTTTTGCGTACTTTTTAGTACATTTTAGTACATTTACGCGTTTTCTTGCATTTGCACAGCCCAGATCGACGATCCGCGGCTTTTACTCGCTTTTCTATATATATATATATATATATATATATATATATATATATATATATATATATATATATATATGCATATATATACTAACTTGCACGGACTGGGTCGCGGACTCGTGTCCTTTTTGGCTTTTTTATGTATATATTTAACTATATATACTAACTTTTCATTATGTCAAGCCCAGATGTCAAATCCGTGGCAGTTTACTGCTTTTATATATATATATATATATATATATATATATATATATATATATATATATATATATATTTCTGACTTATTTGGCCTAGATTTTGACTTCGTGGCCATTTTTTTTGCTTTAATATATATATACTAACTGTATATATTAACATTTACATTCCAGTTTGGCCTGGACAACTCCGTGACTCATTTACAGCTTTTATATATATATATATATATATATTTCAATTATGCCTAGCCTGGATTACTCCGTAGCTTTTTACAGCTTATATATATATATATATATATATATATATATATATATTTCCATTCCAGTCCGGGCATAGGATTTGAAATCCGTCGCCATTTACCGCTTTTATATCTATATATATTTCCATTCTGTCAAGCCTGGATTACTCCGTGGCTTTTTACAGCTTTTATAAATATATATATATATATATATATATATATTTACATTCTAGTATGGGCCTGCGAGTGAAAACCCATCGCCCTTGACATTTTTCGTATATATATAATTATATATATATTCTTCATTCATTGTGATTAAATTTCTACTGTGAATATTCATTTGATATGGATCAGCGCTGACATCTATTTGGGTGAACTAAATTTCTTTAAATCTCGCCAATTCTATCTTTCAAACGGTTCAAAATAGGTCCAGACAGAACCGAGAAGCTAGAATGGCTGAGATTTATTTAAATCTAGCATTTTCTAGTTTTATTCATTTTGAAAGCAACCTCGCGACCCTTAGATCGCTATCTAGTGGGAACGAGAAGCTTTGGCTACAAGCAAGCCAGGATTTGACTGATGATTCCTTGGTTATTGCGACGTATGGATGTAAATATATATTTTTTGTAAATATCTATGATGTGCAGGTTTTATTGGCTTTCCTCTGTGAGCCTAGGAATCGTGGGATTCATGATCAAACTGATCAGAATCTGATTATCATGATGGACAAACTCCCCATTACAAATGTACCCTGCCAGTTTTTCTGTAAAATGTACATTCGAAAGACCTTAAAACAGTTATCTGGGTTTAAGGTCTTAAATATAATAAGAATATGGTTTATCTTGTCCGAGTCACTCCGATGGATGTCATGCCCATGAGAAGACCGACACTTGTATATATTCTTATGGTCGAGGATGCTTCGCAGCCTGACAATCACCATTCAAATTGAGCCCTAAGGCTGAAAAGATAAAATTGAAGTATCAACAGGCTTCTATTCCTATAAGAGCGTAGGGGTTTGAAACACCTTTTTTAAAAACATCATTTTCATATCTTGTCTAAAAATGAACTTTTGTAAATCAAATCAAACCATTCGTATATAGGTTCAACGAAGCAAGACACTACTTTCAAATCAATCAAACATAGGCCCAATTTCTTTCAGCATTCACACACACATTGCAAATTTAAAGGGAATATTGAAAAGATGCGGTACCGTGTTTCATGGGAGTTGTGGGGTGCCTAACACCTTTTTCACACTTAACCAAGCCCCCGAACTTAAAACTTCGGTTTCAAAGATTCAATTTCGACAGTGTCCGGCAATTGGTCCTACTTTCAAACAAAACTCGGTTGAGTTGGTACAACCATTTCAAAATTTACCAACTGGCAACTCTGTAAAAATAGTCGACATGATACATGTTGGCCTTTTTCTAAAAAATCCTTCAACCTTTTCCTAAAGATAAAATAAGGGTAGACAACAACTTAGGAAAAGAGAAAGATTCGGATCCAACTCGACCTGTATTTTTTTCCAACGTCGACAAATTTTATAAAATTTAACTAGAGCAATAAATAGAAAAATATAAATATTTATATTGAAAAAAACAAAATAATAATATATTTAAAATTATAGGGGCAAAAAAGTAAAAAAAAAAAATTATAACACAAAATCACCACACTTGTGAGAAAGCCTAGCTCGTCGAGCTTTATAATATATATACTTGATAGATTGTAGTTTACAATTAAATAGATCTCGCTATAACCATTCATTTTATTTTAGATCTATATGCTTTAATGAAACCTTACATTCAATTTTGCTTGAATATTACCCATTATATTTATTGTACACGTTTGCTTCATTGTGCTACTTATGATTTTTATTTTTGAGTTGGAAAATAACTCTAATAATTAATGTAGTAGCTATAAAATAAATATTTGTCCCGAAAATAAGAAAGAAGCAACGGCTATGATGTACATCGTCTCGATCAATTGTAACATATTTTCCCGGTAAAAGAGTATTATTGACTTCTTAGTAGATATTCTTACATTTATAACTTATGTCAGTCATTTAACTTTAGAAAATAATCAGGGACGGATCTAACCATTTAGTTCAGTGAGTTATTTTTTTTAAAAAAATCTCATTAAAATTTAAAAATAAAATAAATCTCAAAATTAAATAATACTCAAATATTATTACAAGAACATTTTTCAAGACTTCATTGCATGAAACTATTGTATGATAGTCTCATTTTCAATAACTGCAAAAATATCATGTTTAATGTACATTAATAAAGAATCATTCATCCACTTATCTCTGAATAATTTTCTTTAATGGGTTGATGTTCTTACAAAAATATCAAGATAGCCTCATTTTTATTAGTTACAAAAATCCACAAGTAACTACTTAATTTGTGAAATTACAAATAAAATAAAATAAATATAAAAAAATCTACGATATAGAATATTTTATAATTGAAGACTAGGAAATTAGAAGAGAGAGCAAAATAGATACAAATTTAAGATTTTTATATTTTTACTAAACACTATAAAAAATATATATATAATATATAAAAATATATTTAAAAAAAATTAAAATTTGCACCCTTTGAAAATTCAGTAGGGTCAATTGTCCCCACTGCCCTTACTACTATAGATCCGCCCATGAAAATAATAAACCTTATAATTGATAGTACTTTTTTTTAATAATTTATCATTTTTATAATTATATTATTTAAAATCAAATAAATTTATAATAAATTTAAATCAAAAACACTTAAATTAACTTTAAAATATCAATATTATTTATATATTTAAAAATTAAAATGGAGAAAGTATTTTCTTTGTAATTTTGTTTAATCAAACTAACATGAAATTAGTCTGCTTGGTATTACACACTTCTGTTTCTGCACCTCCCTTTCTCTCCACAAAAGAGGGTCGGTTTTTAAATTTTACTACGATATCTAAAAATAAATAAAGGTTTAGTATTCTCCTAAAAAACTTAATAATAAAATTGTATATTCTGTAAGGAATCGAATCAACCAACCCATTAAAGAATTATTTAGTTTCCTTTTTTCGAATTAATAACCGACTGTAAATCAGCAAAAATAAAATATAAAAAATAAAAATAATAATTACTAGCTGTACATTTATAGTTATTTATTTATTTAAAAATTACAGTAGTAAATTACTGTACCTTCATAATAAAGGAGTGAAATGGGGCCCTAAAGATGTCATTGACAACTTTATTCTACTTCAAGTAAGTTCTTGAGGTGTATATAAATGCTCAATAGTTTCAGTCGGAGAAAAACCATAACCCTAGCAGAGGACATTCTCTTTTGCCCCTGCGAAAAAATATATATTTATTTCTCCATAATTCTCACTTTTGTTTTGTGGGTATATATATATATTAGGTTATCTGCTCCAATGGGTTTTTGTTTGCTTAAAAAGGTATGATTTTTACGTATATGTATATGTGTTTTGCATTATTAATTGTGATTATTTTGATTTATGGTTTTTTGAATGAATATTAACCCTACTCATACATCTCAAAATATATATTTATGCAGTGTGGCAAAAAGAAGGAATTAGCCAAACCCACACCAACGGAAGCCAATCCCACACCAACGCCGGCTCCGCCAGCGGTGGCACCAGGACCACCATTGGCCGGTGGAGGTGCTCCACCACCGTGCAACTGCTGCGGACACGAACGTAATCTTGATCAATTTTCGCATATTCACCGCATCAAAAGCATTGACTTAATTCGAGCCAAGATCTATCGGCTGAATTATTGGGATGAGGGCACTGATCACTACAATGATGACCCATATTATGGGAAAACTCCGCCGCCGCCGCTGACGAGGTCCATGTCAGCAAGGTCACTGCCACCACCGCCGCATCCCCACTATTGCCTGCCGCCGCCACAGTACTCCCACTATGGTTCACCACCACCGCTGCCCTACTATGATCAGCCATCACCACCGCAGCGCCGTTATGGTCTGCCACCGCAGCGCCACTACGCTTCTCCGCCGCCGCAGTATGATTACTATGGTTATGAAGGACGTGCGCCATCAGCTCAGGACTATTATGGTTATGGGGACTACTAGTTTAGGAGATTTTTATTATTTACGTATTATTTTAATTTTCAGCTCCTAAGTTTCTTTTTCCTTTTGGATCTATGTTCTGGTTTAAGTTTTGGTTATGCAGATATTGAATAATTTAGCTTTACCACATCATATTTATCTTAGTGGAAAGCATGAAATAATGTTTTATAAATTCAGAGCTCTATAAAACTTCCTTGCTTTTTCTTTTTTACACCCGAATTTTTCTCCTTGTTAAGTCCATTACCTGGACTCCTCTCTGCCCAAGCACAACCGAGTTGTTCTATAACAAATCCCAGTCCATTCATTCGGCTGGCACAAGAAAACAATTTGAAACTTCATGATTTAAGGAGGCAGTTGGGATTAAGCTTAAAAGATACAAATAAGTATCAAGCAATCATAAGGTAATTCAATTTACATGTTTTATTATTTATGTTTATGGAGTAAGTTAATAGTAAAGATAATTTGCAATTTGTTTGGGGATAATTAGTTCGGTAATATAAGTGATTTTTATCAACTGAAATTGGATACATGAGAGCATGGTTAACTGAGTTGTGTATGAGAATCATATCAATTTGTATTGCATACTCTGGAATCAAGATGTGATATTATAAAACAAGTATAAACTAACATGTTGAATTATATATGATATATTTATATATGATTTATTATGAAAATTGGTTGGTTATGATCTGGTATAAAACCATGGAGATATGTTGGTTGTGTGGTGTTATAAGGAGGCTAAAATGGAATTGAAGGGTAAGCAAATGGCTATGAAAATGGTGTGTTAAAACAATGCTCACCAGTTGTTCGATGAAAGTCTTAAATAGTCTGTTTTGATTAAAAATTGATTATTAGATGGAATCAAGGCTTGGGCTAGATATATATATCATATGTGATGATAATTAAAGAGTTTGGGTAAATCGAATAAATAAAGAAAGTCAATTCCAAACAAAATGAAAACTCAAAAAGTAGTGCGACATGGCATTTTTGAGGTCTATTTTGGGCAGCTTAGAATGTCCAAAATGAGTGGCTTATATTTTTTAAAAATACGCTACCATACCATCTACAACATATTTAAATGTCATTTTAATCGGAATTACAGTTTAAAGTTAAAAATGAGCAAAGTGGGAAGTTTGATCGTGAGACAGTAGCAGTAGCAGTAGCTGTGCTGCATCGCGCTGCGCTTTACGATTGATAACCACCCATGCAGTCTTAAATTGTATACCCACTTTTTGCTTAGCCTGGAAGGCTGTTAGTATTCCACTACTGATCGAGGTAATTTTGAACAGGCAACTAGATAGTGGTAGTGATACACTTGGTAAACACGAGGAAGTAAAAGTGGGCTGAATGGAAGGAACCTATGGAGGAAAGTCAGTAAGAGAAATCTCAAAATCGATGTGTGATATCCTAAAACACGAAGGTGGGATGGAAAGGGGTTATGGTTTGGCTAAGTATTTCGTAGATAACCATATATTGAAACGGTATTGTTTGCACCGAAAAAGATTTATCATATATACCCAGTTTTTCTAAAAATCATTAGGTGGACATAAGTGGCGGAGAGGGCACTTAGTGCCTAGGTGTTTTTATTTTTTATTGTATACTACGTAGCAAATTCATTTCAAGCATTGTAGAGCTTGAGAGCCTTCATTAAATACCATTATTAGTTCATTAATTAAATTCATATTTGTAGTAATTTCTTCGACAATTTTTTCTTTAATTTTGAACCTATTATGTTTGGTAAACTTCATTTGGCAATTAAAAGAAAAAAAACTAATTAAGTGATCTAGATTTTAGAGTTGTAGCCTTCGTTTTTCCACTGTACCTTACCATCTACTATCTAATCAAGAAATTAGCCTCTGCAGTACTTCTTCCTGCATAGATCCTACAGTCCCTATCCTTAACCGATATCAATTACTCTCTTTCACAACAATTTTATTATATGGTTGTTGAGCTTAATTTCTTTGTATGTAGTTCAATTTTGAATATCTCCTTTTTCTTGTAAACTGGCACTACCGTACTCCCCCACATCTCGAGCATCTTTTTAGTTTGTAGAATCTTATAAATAGACTAGTCAAACAAACTAAGGCCACATCTCCCAAGCACCTCTAATAGCCTTAAGTGGTTTGATCTTCTTTTAATCTTCCTAGAAGAAAATATTTAAATTGCAACAAAGTGTAGGTTGTTTTACATTATATTATCCTTGATACATGAAATAGTCAATAAAAACATGAACATCTGCAATTTTTTGCACGTGCCTATGTCCACGAGCATAACCGTTTGACTATCATTGCAGGTAAAGGTAGTAATTATGTTTACTGTGCTAGATTTGATTAGTATATTTAACTATTAGATAGTCTAATAGGCATATATCCTATACACACAAGCTGTATTTTAATCGTTAGTACAACGGATATTTCCTGATTCATTAGTATTCCTCAATTTTTGGCTAATCATTTCGGGTTTATTTGTCAGTGTTTGCTGAATGCTTTATTTGATGACCAACGACACAACTGTCATTACTGTATTCCATGGAAAGTGCACCTAGATATTGAAACTCTATGGAAATGCACTACGGGATAGCTTCTGGCCTTATGGGTCCCCCCTATTAAATAAAGAAGGTGCGGCGGAAATATTGATCCATGGTGCCTAGAAGGGCTTGAAGTTGAAGCAGACGTCCAGAGGTGCCTTTGTTGATGGAATGAAAGAAATGCCGACCTCTAATTCCTGGGCTGGAAAGGACAGATCTTCTGTCACAGACAAGTCTAATCCTATTCCCAAACCAACAGCCTTGGGCCTTCAACCCCAGCTCGCACTCGACATGACATGATCTTGGACAATCATGAGTCCTTGCAGGTCCTCGGCATAACCATCTCCTTTCTTTGCGAAGGCATTGGCTCTGATGATCCTCACTCAGATATCCCTATACAAAATTAGGGATGGAGAAG